>PVJD01000657.1:0-380520 GCA_004026545.1 Mormoops blainvillei
CCACTCCACACCCCTTGCACCCTCTGCGCCTCGAGGCACGCCAGTCCTAACGGCCCCTCCGACGCTTCTGGGGACCCTGCTCCCGCGCTGCTCCCTGCGCCCCGCGGCTCCGAGGTGCCCCGCCTTGCACCGCTGGGAGTGGACCAACTGGGGCGCTTTAAAGCAACCGCGGCCTCCGCCCCTCTCCGTCCATCAAAGCGCGCAGCTCTGAGCAACCGTCTCTGGCTGGAGACGACCTTCTGGCCTGGGCAACGCCGGCTTCGGAACTTAACAGGAATTGTCCAGCCTCTCTCTGGGCCTCCGTTTCTCACTGGGAAGCGGGTGGTAATATTACTACCTACTTACTAGTAAGGGCGCTGTGTTGAATTTGATCAGCCTAGGTAAGCTCTCCACAATCCTCACTCAAACATTACCTGGAAGAATTTGGGTCTGTCACCCGCTTCCTTCTTTCCCAGGGTCACGCCTGGGAATGCCAGGGCGCCTACCTGTAAGACCAGGCTGAGGCGGGGCTGGGGGCGGTGCCCTCTCCCCTAGTTCTGGAGGTGACTGAGGTATCGCCACATGTTGGGAGCCACCAGGGACCTCAATGGTGGGCACAGGGCGAAGACCGCAGCCCTTGCCGGCTAGGCTCGGTTTTCCCCATACAGCCTTCAGAGACCTGTGGGCTCCAATTCCAGCCCCAGCTCTGCTTGGCCAGGGTGCAGTCTCAGGTGCACCAGCTCTGAGCATTGCCCTGCCTGGACATGGAGGGAGTTCAGCTCGAACATTCTACTATCCCACAATTTTTAATAGGCTTTTTAAAAGGTTAAATAGAAGTGCCATTTCTCATGCTTGCCATTCCTCATGCTTGCCATTCAGGGTGTCAAGTTGGTCACCTGTCAATTAGACCTAAACTTTTCTCCTTCAAGCATTAAAGATCCTCAGGCCCCAACTCAGTTCTAGTGGCCCAGGTCTGGGAGGACAAGCACATTTTTCACCCTCGTTTGTCATTATTTGCGAGTGTCTGAGCCTGTCCACTTCTTTCGGTTTCCTCAGCTGCGCTTAGTGTCCAGCTGGACTGAGTACTGAGCTCTCCAGGGGCCTCTCAGTCTACCTCCTTTGTTTCCATGGATACGAAGGAGGTGGGTGGGCGGTCTGGGGCGGTAAGTTACAGACAGGCAGCAGCTCCATGGCCAGCCCTGTGCTGCGTGGGGCATGCTGGGTCCTCGTCTCCTAGAACTTCTCCTTCCGGCCCTAAATCAGGACTAAGGGCCCCAGCAGAACTCGTCTTCACTGTTGTCCAACCAAGCCCAGCGACGCCATCCAGCTGCTCTCCTTGTTCCCAGGGCCCAGGAGTCCGAGCACCCCTTGGCCCTCGATTACCACCTCTCTACACATCTCAGGCCTCTGGGCTGCAGTAGGAGAGCAAGGCTGCGAGGCAGCCTGGCTTGTGTCCTAAAGAGTCCAAGAGAGCCTCATGGAAGAGCACGAAGGGGCTGGAAGCTGACGGGGGAAGAGGGCCAGGATACTCAGGGACTAGGCTTCCAGAGGGGCAGCCCTTGGCCCTGCAGCCAGGTGCAGCAGCTCACAGGGGAAGGTCACGGCTCCTGAGACATTTACTTCCTTCCAGTGCCCGGATGCCCAGTGCTCCGCACAGGCCACCTGGCACATTGGAGTCCCCTCATTCCACCCCGTTTGCAACCCTTCTTGCCTCCTCTCTCCTTGGGACAGGGTCTGGGGTCTGATAAGTTTATGGGAGGTAATGGCCTCAGCTAGTTAAGTGGTGAAGTCAGCAGTCACCCTGCCTTTGTAATGCCAGGCCAAGTGCGCTCTAAACCCTGTTCCCCTTGGAGAAGAGGCCCAAGAATCTGGGTGGGCCTAAGCAGTCAAGGTGGTGTATTCCAATCAGAGGCCATATCTGGGTGGCTGGGAAGAAGTCACGGGAGCTCCCCTCACTGCCTGGCATCTGCCCACGACTTGGGCAAGAAGTTCTAATTGAGGGGAAGAGTTCCAATACTGTTCTAGGCCCAGTGCTGCCATTGGGATCAGTTATCATCAACAATAATAAATAGCTAGCATTTATGGAGCATTTATGTCCAAACACTGCAAAGCACTTTGCATCATTTTTTTGTTTGTTTTTTTGCATCATGAACTCTTCATCCTCATGATAACTCTACAAAGTAGGTACTGTTTATTATACCCTCGTTTTACCATTGAGGAAACAGCGGCAAAGAGGTCAGGTAACTAACCCACGGTCACATGGTTAATAAGTGGTAGGGCCAGGATTTGACCTCAGGTCTCACTCTGGCCCACTGTTAGGCCTCCATACTCCACTGCCCCCCTGACTTTAATGGACTGCGACCAAAAGCTGTGCCCATAATTCAGACCAAGTTAAGGTCACTGGGTCTGGGTCAATGGTGTGTTGGAATTGGCTCTTAGATGGCTTGTGAGAGCCCATTGTACGCATCTTTCTAGCTCATACAGTGACATCAGGTCGGTAGCCTGAAACGGGGCATGGTAGGAGTATTTACACCACGAAAATCGACAAATGCTACCAATCAGGGCTTTTTTTCCTCCCAGAAATCCACTGGTCTGGGTGCCAGGAAACACCAGGCCCTAGATGAACTGTCGACATGCTAAGCGGAATGGGCAAAGGAACAGGTTGAATCCGGACAACTCTGAGCTGAGTCCGCGCCTTCTCCTCAAGAGGCAGGTCTGCCAGGGTGTTCTGGAAGGTGCTTCGAGTCCCAGGACCAGGCTAGAGGCAGAAAAAACCCAACTTGGTGCTTAGTTCAAGTTCCACTAATTACTAATGGTGGGACCTTAGGCAAGTAATTTAATCCCTCATGGGTAGAATGAGGACAGAAGCAGCAGTGGCTTCACTGGGCCTCTACGAGATTAAGTATCCCAGACGTGTCAGGGCTTGGTAAACTAACCCTCCAGTCCTCAGCCTGCTCCGTCTGCTGAAGATCTACGTGACTCTTCCCTCCCCCACCGCCAAACGCCCGTGGTCCTGGGGGAGGCGGTCGGTTAGCCCAGGAGACCCCCAATTGCACAGGGTGGTGCTGCTCCTCTCCTCCCCATCTGCTGTCTGACACAGTCAGTTCTGACCTAGTTTGGACTCTTGACATCCCTCCTGGTAGCAGGAGGTCCCTGTCAAGATGGGCGCAGAACAGACATTTCTACAATGCTGGGCCGCTGAGCTGTCTCAGAAGCCCACGACTGTTCCTCTCTCACACCCCTTTCCATGCTGTATGGGCAGATTAAAAGAGAAAAAAGGCCCAGCTTCCTACTTATTTTGGAATAACTTTAAATAAAACACAATAACCAACGTGACTCAAGTAACCTTATACATGGGAAGGCCCAAGTGCCTCCCTGGGGTAAAATCGGGTTCACCCGTCCAGCCCAGGGCCTCTGCTGGGATGGAAATGGCCTCAAACACGAGACACAATAGAACGGTTCTTACACTCAAAACATTCTTCTCCTCTTTCTGGGAGCCAGAAGGCAAGTCAGATTCAATTAAGAACAACTAGAACAACATGCCATTCAAAATAAGAGATATTTATTACAAAAGTAAATGGCCTCTGATTATCCGTGGAAACTTTTTTTCTTTTTTTAAATATAAAATGTGGCTCAAGAAGCTGGCTGGAGGTTGGGCTGACTAACGAATGTGTTCTTTCGCCACCAGCAAGTTTGTGGGCCATGTAAATTTCTACCAGTTCTGGGGTAGGGGGTTGGAGGCCATACTCAAAGCACCACCCTCACAGCCCCTCTTCCCAGGATCTTCCAACAGTACAGCCTCAGCGCTTGAAGCTGCATCAAAGCATGTGATCTTGACCCCAGAGAAGCAGCTGCCAGCCTGAGCAAGGAGAAAGAAGGGAGAGTGAGCCTACAACTGTCCTTCTCCCATCCTTGGAAGGCAGTGCAAGGGACAGAGGAACACCCTGTCCGCAGTGTGGCCAGATTCGCAGGAGAGATGGGCAGGAAGCCACTGGAGATCCCTCCGTCCTCACCCGCACTCAGGGTGGCTGCTCCCCCGGCCCCTTCAGAGCTCCTCCCTTCCCATGAATTCCTATTAGGAAATACAAGGCACAAGGGAACACTGGCCACCTCCTGGTTGCCATTGTGTGCCACTGTTCTTTGCTAAGGGCCAAGCACAGATTCCTGCCATCTGCCTCCAGGAAAGCCCACCCAGGTGGCTGCCTCCACCCAGCTCAGAAGAAAGCTCCGCCCATGGGAAGGAGGGGAGGGCAGTAACAAGGTGGAAGGGGTAAGCAGAGGTTTCTCCATCCCCGTTCTCCTTCGCTTCCAGAAATGCAATTAAGCTAGCAGTCCAGACTCAGCACACAGGAGGCAGCGCTTCCTGCTGGGGGAAGTCAAAAGGGCTGTAGCCCTGGGAGAGGGAGGTCATCAGGCCCCAGATCTAATTAACAAACCTGCCTTGCTTTTGATATTGTTGTATTTCCTCTGTTAACATTAATGATGGTTGGTCTGAACGTTCAAGTATGGCCAGAAGCTTCCCTCCCCATCAACCAGTAGGGAGCACAGCCAGTGCCCAGGACCAATTTCCAGTCTCCGTGGCAACCGCCTCTGAAGATGCTCTAACGAGCTGTGACCCTGTCAGAGTTGGTAGGGGCTATAGAGGAGGGAAGATGGAGTGTGGCAGGGACTTGGCATTAACCTTGAAGCATCACAGTCCTCTGAAACCAAACAAATACGCTGTCCTGCACGGGAGGAGGGAGGCAGGCGGAAGGGCTGGCCTTGAGCTGGTTCTGCTGTGGCCCAAGGGTTTTCTCAATCCCTTTCATTTGGGGAGGAAGTGAAAGGCACAGCTCTGAGCTTCCTGTCCAGGGTTCAAAGTGATAGAGAGAAACATTAGTGCACTTCTAGGTGCTCGGGGTCTTTGGGGGAAAAGGAGATAGGTGAGACCATGACACAGAGGAAGGGGAACGAAGGGGAGTGAAAGGGGGTGTCAGCAGGGTAGGACTCAAGAAGTAAAAATAGGGAACACTGAGTGAGGGGCACCAGGGCCCCAGCCCGGCACCACACAGGCCCCTGCCCTGCCGCACATCCACCTCAGCTGCCAAGCAAGCGGCCCAAGGGCATTCCCAGCCACCAGAAGAACACATCTGTCCTGTCGTCACAGCCAGGCTGGATGCACAGGGAAAGGATGGGTAGTGAGAAGCTGCCTCTGGCACCCAGGGCGGCCAAGGATAGAGTGCCATTGCTCACTGCCCCACCAACCTCATCTTGTGACAGTCTCAGAGAGTGAGGAACCAAGGGCCAGAGGGCCAACCAAGGACTGGCGGGTCCTCGGCTGTCTCATGCTGGAGCCCGGTCCCCTGTGCAGGCCGGAAGTCCAGCTACCTGCTGCCACACAGACGTCCCAGCGGCAGTCACATGAGGAAGCAGTGGGAAGGCCACTCCCCAGCTCAGGGGAGCTCAGCCGTACTTGCTGGTTTGTGAGGAGGGGGCAGCACAACTCAGCCACTCTCGTCTCCTCTGCCTGTGCTGGCGTCTCAAGGCGGCGTCAGTGCCCTCAGCCCTCTTGCAGGTCAGAGAACTGTTGCTGGGTCTTACTTACAAACCTAATCCAGTGTGAAAAGGATACCAGAAAATACTACTGTTGTCCTGGATGTTTCCTAGAGTTTGTGACACTCAGCTGTCTGCAGTCACAGTGCGTGTTCCACAGGTACGTGGACACATGTGCCCTCACATTCCCGCCCGCTCTCTCGCACGCTCATCCTTCCTTATGCAGCACACGTGGAGAAATGGGCCAGAGCGACGCTGTCCTGTCCTCGGTGGCCGAGCCATCCACAGCAGTGCAATCAGCAGGCAGAACTGCAGTTTCCTCTAGCGTCGGGGAGAGTCCCGGGTCTGCTCCTGGAGCCTGGCCCTAGCAGGCAGCAGGACCCCTCGGGCAGCTGCCTCCACGGCTGGCTGTCCCCCAGGAGGTCCCTGCGCTGTGGCTGCCATCCGTGCAGGGGCTTCAAAAGTCCCATGATTCCAGCCACCTTAGTCCTGCCATTGGACTTCGGGGGTCCTGGGCAAGGGGGCCGACCATCCCGTAAGCGAGAGGGTGGAAGAGGTAGAAGCTGTGAGAGAGAATCCAGAGGGAGGCAGTTGGCATCCTGGTGCCTCCACGGAGACCAGTGGCCCCACAGACCTTTCAAAGGCAGCCCCTCCTGCTGGAGCTCATCGGAGCTTATTCTCTTCTGTCACCCTGTCTGCCAGAGTTTGCCATCAGCACACTGTAGCCTGAGAGCTTAGTAAATGCTGACTTAATGACAATATAGGAAAGAGCTCTTCCCCAGAGACTCCGGAAAGAGGCCACAGTATTTGTTAAAATGTGAAAGTGCTCTCTGGTCACAGGTCACCATCCCCTGTTCACATGTTTATGTGGCCCCCCTACAGGCCAATGACTCCCAACAGGAGGTCTGCAAGACTCGCAAGGTGGGGAGGGCAGGGGCAGCTTTCCAAACAACACCCTCCTTCCAGTTATTCTGAGCATGCCACATGCCCCCTCACCCCAGCACCCACCCTCTCCCTCACCCCACTGCGTGCTGTCCTAGGAGGGAGCCACTGTGACTGAAGAGGGGTGCCCTCCAGGGGGACCGGTGGTACAAAAGCTGGGAACCACTGGCATAAAGGAAGAATGTAAAGAGTTAGCCCCATGTTTCTCCCATTTGGCTGCATATTACGGTCCTCCGGGGAGCTTTTAAAACTGTGGTTGACAGGGCCCAAACTGGGCTCATGTGAATCAGACCTCTGGAGATGGGGCGCAGGCACCAGCATGCTTTGAGAGCTCCCCAGGGGACTCTAAAATGCACCCAGGGCTGAGGTATAAGCGTGGGGGCTGGGGAGCAGCAATGCAAAGCACAGGGGACGCTCACCTGTAGGCAGCTCCCAGGAGCAGGCTCAGGACTCCCACCACGTGGATGCCACTGGCCAGAGGAGACGAGGCCAGGCTCCAGGCACAGAGCCGCAGGAGCGTGTCCCACAGGAGGCCTGGTGGACAGGAGAGAAACCCAGCCCTGCCCGTTGGAGGACTTCCGGGATGCCGCAGAGACGCCCTCTCAGCACTGCGGCTCCACTGGGGCCTGCTCCCCTTCCCCACCCCTCACCTTATCGCCCAGTCCAGAGGGGTGGTGCTGACCTGTCAACATGGTGGAGAAAAGCATGGCGGGGAAGTAGTGGTGGAAGTAGAGGACGCGGCCCATCAGGAAGAACGGGAAGTAATGAAGCACCCAGCCAAGCAGCAGCTGACCACCTCCTCGCAGCAGCACCTGGGACAGCCCTGGGCCCAAGGGGCAGAGCCCCAGTCAGCAGGCGGGGAGGGGCAGAGATCCTGGGCTCAAGTCCAGCTCTGCCCCTTCCTCATATGACATGCAGAGGCTGCATCATCTAGCAGGGCCTTCCTTCCCTCACCTGGGCCAGGCCAAACAACCCTGCAGCAGGCAGCCGGCCGGAGAGAGGAGCAGCTGGCTCTCGAGAGCCCACCCACTACCCACCCAGCCCACCGAGGCCTCCACACCCACGGCAGGGGCGCCAAACACCGGCAGGAGGCAGCACAGCCTCCAAAGTGACCAAAACCCTGCACGCCCTACACACAGCTCCCCCCACCACCATCCCCCACATCTCTGCTGCCATGCAGACCCTGGCGGTGGCAGACAGGGCCGAGGGGAGGTCAGAGGGGAGGACGGAGGAGGGGCAGAAGGAAGTCTGGGATTCCTGCTGTTCGGACGGGGAGCTGCAGAGGCTAAAACAGCCTGTGCGAATGTCTCAGGTGCGGTGGTCCACGGCCTGGCGGCCAAAGTTACCAGGAACAGCACTAGGGTGGGGACCCACAGGCCACGCCCTGTGAGCTCCTCTCTGCCCCACTAGGGGGCAGGGCCAGGAAACAAGGAAGGGGCAGAAGAGAAAAGATGGACAGCTCTGTACGGAGCACAGAGGTTTAAAGCGAAGACTCTGAACCCAGGCCGCCTGGGTTTTACCCTCGGCTCTAGCACTTAGAGGCATCTGTCCTGGGACAAGTTTCTTAACCTCTTGTGCCTTGGTTTCCTAATCCACAGAGCGGGAGTAATAACCCCACCCTCCAGGGTGGCTGGGAGGATGCAGTGCGTAACACAGCGCCAGGCACTTGCTGACTGTGAGCCTTAAGAAGCAAAGGAGGAGGAAAAGGCAGCCTGTCAACAGGCTGACCGGCCCCTGACGGCAGGCACCGTGCCTGCCGGCTGCCAGGTTGGGGAGGAGGAGAGGCCCAGGGACTGACCTTCAACCTCCGCAGGCAGACGCGCCCCGCGCTGCACAGCGACAGCCACAGTGCTCCCTGCGAGGAGGTAGAGCGTGAGGCTCACCAGGTTCAGCCACCACACCACCTGCATGGAGGCGAGGATGGGGCCGTGAGAGGAAAGCCGCAGCTCTCCACGGGCCAGCGTGAGGGTCCGCACCGGGCACAGGCGGGCACTCACCGGGTTGCCAAGCAGATACACTCGGAAGTCTGTGTCATTGATCCCTGAGAAGCGCAGGCCCTGGGGAGCAGAGGACATGGTCCTGATCAGGGGCCCAGCCTCTCCCAGCTGCACGCGCTCCGGGGGAGGGAGGTTGGTCACCTTCTGCAGACAGGAGCCTGGGCAGGAGGCTCCAGATGGGCCAAGCCTGCGTGAGCTCTCTGGGAAGGCTGGGTCAGAACTGGGGAGAACACAGAGCCCCGTCTCCGGCCACACCACGCCAGGCGGCAAGGCCTCGCCCTGTCACCCCACCTCCATCCCATCTCAATGGTACCTTTCTTGGCTCCATTTCCCGGGAGGAGCTCTAGCCTCAGGCCCTACCTGGTAGTTGATGGGCCAGTGCCAGGGTTTGGATGTGAATTCATTGTCCTTGGGTTTGAGGCCACTGTTCCCCTGCAGGAAGGTGGCAAAGCAAAGCTTAGTCAAGACCGATTGAGGGGGCTGACAGAAATGGGCGGCATGGGTTCTCTGATAAATGGCCAAGCGTCAGGAAAAACCCTCCCTCCTCTCTCTCCCTTGCAGGAAGAATCAGTTGCTCACTCTCTTGTCACTGTCCACCTGTCTATGCCAACGGCCTTACCGCTCCCAACAAGCAACCCACCATGTCCCACCGAAGAGTCCAGTCAGGCCCTCTCTGCCTGAGAGAAAGGGGAATGAGGGATTTGCTTCCTGTGGGCACAAAGCATGTACCCATCTTGCAGCCCAAGGACAGGTGTCAAGAGGGTGAGGAGGAGGCGTATAAAATGACAGTTGACTTATTTGTCCCCTCAGAGGCCCAACTTCAAACACAAACTCAGGAACACTGATGAGTTCCTGAACTTTGAAAATTTTTCTTTAGACCAGTGTTGTCAACTTTTTAAATTACTGGCCTTCCCAGACTTTTTAGACATTTTTTTCCCCTAAACTCCCCCTACCATGACATTGTAATACCATAGCTGTACTATAAATTTGTTTGTATACTATATGAGTATCTGTGCTTTGTACATTAAAAAGTTATGGGGTCGATGCCTTCCAAAGACACATTTTACACACTGGAAGGGATGTCACTTCGACTGAGAGCACACACTTAGCCTGAGGGACCCTCACTCAGTCCCTGTCATCCAGTCGCCAAGGATACCTAACAACCTGCGTCTGCACAGCAAAACCAGGCCTCTGCAGAAACAAGAGGGAAAAGGATCAGGACCCTGGATGCCGACCACCAGGACTGGCACCCGCCTCTCCGTCAGGACACACTGAGAGGCGTTTCCCCAAAGAGGAGTGAGGCACTGTGAGTTAGGTCAGGGCTTCTCCGCCTCAGCCCCATCGCCACTGGGGCTGGAGAAGCCTTGGCGTGGAGCTGTCCCCTGCGGGGCAGGATGTTTAGCATCGCGGGCCTCTGCCCACTAGATGCCAGAAGCAGTCTTACCCTTCGGCTGTACCAAAACAATTGTCTCCAGACACTGCCAAATATCCCCTGGGAGGCGAAATCACCTTCTCTTAGAAACACTGAAGACCCACAAAAGACCCAGGCCCTGGCTGGTGTGGCTCATTGGGTTGGGAGCCAGCCTGCTAACTGAAAGGTCGCCGGTTCAATTCCCCATCAGGGCACATGCCTGGGTGGCAGGCCAGGTCCCCAGTTGGTGGCGTATGAGAGGCAACTGACTGATGTTTCTCACATCAATCATCCCTCTCTTTCTCCCTCCCTTCCCCTCTCTCTAAAAAATAAAAAAATGTTTTTTAAAAAAAGAAAGATCCAGAAGGTCTAGTTTGCCCTTACTATCCAACTACTTGAGAGGTTGGGAATCATTTGCAGGCCCCCATACAATAGCTGTGCTGCTCTTTCAGGGACAAAGTGCCATGGGGGGTGTCAGACCCAGAGGGGCCAGCTGCACAGCCCCTGAACCACTATGACCATCTGAAAGGCCCCAGAATGAAGAATGAATCATTCTGGACCCCAGAGCATGAGCTGAGGGAAATCAATTCCTCAAATCAGTAGCGTCCAGTCCCAAACTCAGGGACTCCAGCCAGAGTGCTGGTAAGCCAAGGGCATCTGAGTTACTACACTACGCTCTGAGAAATCCAGCTCCCTTACTAAACCAAGACATGGAAGGAAGGAAGGACCCGTAACCGTTACAGGCATGTGCATTTGTACATTGTTCTCTATGCTGAAAGCCTGCAGTGGCTTGTCCCAGCTCCCGCCACCAGGCCTTCACCACCCTCCACTCGGCTGGCAGAAAATCACTTGCCCCTGCAGCTCCTGTCGTCGAGACTCTTCTGATCTCTCTCCCCGTCCTGACTCTACATTGGTTGAGTAAGAAAGGTCCCCTATGTCCCTTTTCTTCTGAGACTCTACCTCTTCGAATATAAAATAAATGTCCCTTTCCTTCCTGGATTCTGCCTCTTAGATAATGAAAGAATGAATGAGACTATGTAGACTGTCTTAAAATTCTACACAGACCTAGAATGATACTTTGACTGACAGGCACACATTCAAAAGAGCTATGTCATCAGGCCACGGTGACAGCTACAAGCAGAAAGTCAGAGAAGTAACCCAGAGATGGCTTGCTGTCAACTCACCATCTCTCAATGTGCAGGAATGACAAAAGTTGAATTTTTAAATTTAATCTGGTGACTTAAGTCAGCTGTAGTCACTGATGCTGCTTACATAATCATTTCCAGAAAAGTCCACTTGACAATGGCTCACCGGGGGAAAATAACAACTGCTACCGGGGGCAGCGATACGGGGATTCCAAAAACCGTTCCGGCAGAACACTGGCTTTCCCTAAACCAGCGCAAAGGGGTTTCCCCCAAAACGTCAAAACTGCAGCAGGGTTTGTCCAACTCACCGGGGAAAATTTAAGCTAGCGGGTAAAATTTCTCAATCTAATGATTTCCTCTCTTAACTGTTCTTAAACCTTCGATGCTACAACTGCTGTCGGCCACTAAGGATACAGAGTACAAACAATGAGTCTTAGAAAATCTTAAAACAATCAGCCATGCCCCTCAACGGTTTGCTTCTGTCTGGGAACATGAGTGGCTCACGATTAGGATTTTATGCTGCCTGTAAGCAACACACTCAAGTTAGCTATTTATCCTAACTGCTTGTAATTTCATACGATGGAATGAACTACCAGTCTCGGAATCTTCAACTAAGGACACTCTCATTGCAGGGCTCCACCCCTTGCAAAATCCGAGAACCCCTGAGAGGCAGAGGAATGTGGCTGTCACTTGCACTGCCCCTGAGAGCCTGCTGGCCTGGCTCTGATGCCTGGATCCGCCTTGGACGCTCAGCCCTGTGACTCTAGGAAAGCTCTTAGTCTCTCTGTGCCTCAACCTCCTCTTCTGTACTCCGGAAGCAATGGTCTCCAAAGGACTGTAATAAGTATTCAATTAGTCAATACATGCACAGTGCTTAGAGTGGTGCCTGGCACCTAAGGGCTACATCAGTTTTCACTGGTATCACCACTATTGTCATCACCACCATCAGCTTCATCACCATCATCATTCTGTGATAACCAGAAAGGCCTCTGAAGGCCAACTACACCCGTAGGCTCAGAGAAGCCACCGAACGGGAGGGGCCCCCGTACCCGGATCATCACCATGTGGGACTCCAGCAAGATCTCAGGGAAGCTAGGCTGCAGCACATCCAGGCTGATGTTTGGCACTAGAAAAAGGACAGAGTAGAAAACCTGAGTCACGCAGTCTCTCTCACAGCTGCTGTCCACGGGACCCGCACGGCTGCCAGGGTCTGAGTGTAGCTTTCCTGGCGGGCTGACTACCGAGTAGGCGGAAGTGTTAAGGGGACGGAAGAAAGCTTGGCCCCATTCTTGATCATTCATTCAGCTTGTATCACACACTCATCAGGCATCCTGGGAAATACAAAGGCAAGAGGTGACAGGCCTGTCCCTGGTAGCTTCGCAGCTCTCGGCACAGTGACTCTTCATTTCGGTGCTGCTGCAAATGCTGCCCTCCCCTGTTCGGCAGGAGGGCTGTGAGGACAGGGACCAAGTCTCTCTCA
This sequence comes from Mormoops blainvillei, assembly GCA_004026545.1. NCBI lineage: Eukaryota > Metazoa > Chordata > Mammalia > Chiroptera > Mormoopidae > Mormoops > Mormoops blainvillei. The sequence goes on from PVJD01000657.1 coordinate 12,487, forward strand.
TTACCCGGTACTCCCCAGGGCCCCACCTGGCTCTGTCATACTCCATAAAGAGTTTTCGGTTAATTAGCTGGTTGGTTAAATGAGGTGGTAAAAGGGATGCAATAGGAAACGTGGAGGGGAGAAGCCAAGTAGAAGAAGACGGTGGTCTAGTAGCACAGATGGTGGACCCAAACACTCACAGACTTTAAGAGGACACCACAGTGGAGGTGTCAAACTGCAGCCGGGGAGCACCGCTATGGGCTCAGACCAAGGGCTGTGCCTGTCACTTTCGGTCAGCGTGTTGGCTGGCCGTGGGGAGGGCAGGCGCTCCACACAGGGCCATGGAGAGAAAGCCCCAGCCTACGCTAAGCCCTGAGGGTGGGGAGGTGCCCACAATGCAGGAGACAGAGGAGCCCGGGAGGAGACAAGACACACGGACTGCAACACAGGTGCCCAGGGGAAGAAGGGGGCAATCCAGCGAAGCGCAAGGGGAGTGGGAAGGCGCGGCAAGCTCTGGTCTCAAGTGAGGTCCCTGGTCATTTCAAGGAGCGGACGTTCAAGTGAATGGAAAGGAAAAGGAGCCACCTATCTAGGTAACTCATACAAAGAGATTAGCTTTAAACAAGAAAGTGGAAACAAAAGGGTGCAGTGGCAGCAGAGTTTGTAAGGGTTTCTCTTTCTCAGGTTAAGAGTCACTTCTCAAAGTCTCCCATCAGAGCCCACCCGGGAAGCGCCCTCACTCACATTTGGGATTGATGTGGTCCTCCACGTTCCAGGTGGAGCTGGGGGTTTCCTTCAGGTATGGATTGCAAGTAACTTCCATCTGCTCCCAGCCCCTGTGAAAGGCAGTCACGGAGGTCGCTCAGAAGAGCTGTAGCTCACCAGACAGCAGCACCATTGCCTGCCCTCCAATCCACGGTACCCCTCTCTTTTTAACCCGGTGGCCATGCTTTTTGCACCCTTACACTATCCCAGGAGCGTTCTAGCACACAGCATTCCCATTTTAGAAAGATCTACAGATCTACGGAGTTGTCATAAACCACATGTACAAACGTTCAAATGTCAGAACACATAAAACGCCGACGGAACTCTGGGACTTTGTGCTCTATATCATGCCTGATGCCTTTTCTCCCTCCACCTCCCACTAAAAATAAGCCGACATGAGGTGAACATTGACAACTGGAAAGCGGAAGCTTCTGGAATACTTGTAGCATGATAGGAAAAGCGTGAGCCTCAGTTGGAACACCAAAACCCCTGAGACTCACCACTTGGGCAGAACCTTTCCTGAGGAGCCCAGGACACAACCTGTGACCAGGTGAATGAAGCGAATTTGACTTCTCAGCACTTTGATCCGGTCTCCAAATTTTCTGTTTGTAACCTCGATCCGCCAGAAATCATTTGAGTCCCCCGTCCCGTTCTACCACATAAATCAAGGAAAAAATACAAAAAAAAGTTGACTTTAGAGAGGACATTTAGAGAGGACATGTAACATGCCACCATGTTACAAAGGTCAAAGACTAAATCGCCAGCAATGACTAAGGCAGGAAAGGGCACGTGAGGGCCACAGAAATATCCCCAGCAATATCACCGCTCCAGCAACCACTGTCACAGCCGAGGACATGGTCCAGCTCCTGGAACTGAAGTCCAACTCTTCGCTGCACAGCACAAGCGTTTAAGTTCTAAATAGATGTTTTTGCCCTTAAACCAAACTCAAGGCACCCCCTGAGCCAACAGAAGTACATCTGGGCCATTTGCATCCGTTACCCTGGCCATCTGGACACTCACCTAAGCCAGGAAGGTCTGGCCTGGATATTGTACTTTGGAATTTAAGACAGTTGTGTCTAATTCTCCTCAGGAGAGACCCAGAAGGGGAAGTTCAGAGTCTAGCACCCACTGGGATGAGCAAACAGAGAGGGCTGTGAAGTCCACTTTATGAAACCCGGAATTTTTACTGATGCACCAAAGCCCCTGGAGGGGAACATAACTGAGAGTCATAAGTCTAGTTACCCACGGGCTGTTTTTGTTTTCAAATTACTCCCCAAGCCCTAAGCACTCATTGAGCTTCCTCTGTTCACTGCATCACCCCAAGGTGGTAAAAATCCAAAAGCAATGTGATTCATTTCCCTCTGCAGAACAGGAAGTAATCCTTAAAAATAGGGCAAACAGGACTTTGGGACCTGGCAAAGGATAAACTTATACAGTCACCTGGGGTCACACTGTGGGTCTGGCTTCGATGTCCAGTGTTTTTTTAAAATGGACCCCAACAGTATTCATATTTGACATTTATTAAGTGTGACAACATAAAAATGGCACAGTTATTATGGGACGAGAGAGACGGAAACGAATATACTTCACAGGCTGCTTTTCCCAGAGCAAGCTTAGTCAAAACGTTCCCGAATGTTCAGGGTCCCTGTGCAGCCTGCAGTCCTTAGGAACATGCTAGAATTCTAGGGAAGCTGTGATCTGCCATATGGCCCTAAGCCAGGCCCCCCACCATTTGTCACATCCTGCGTACACTCCAGTCGTTCACTTACTAGGCCATAGCCGGTGACCTGATAGTGCTTCCGGGTCAGGGGGGCCTCATGATAGTGACTGTGCAAGTTCCGAGAAGTCCTAGAAGTTGAAAGAGAAAAGTGCCATTATCTTGAAGAAAAAAAATATAAAACATTTCTTCTTTAACCAAGGATACTTAGTCATCTGTTAGGATGATTAAAAAAAGGAATCTGAATATTAAATTCAACATAACAGGAACTTCTTGTCTATTTACTCACAAGAAATACCCAGAGAATTGGAGAGCTGCCCAGACCGGGAGGGGCAAATGGCAGGAGCCCTGCACTGCAGGCTGAGGAAGGGGCTCCCTTCTAGCTTCGGACAGGAGGGCAACAACACCTGGGTGGCTCTGACGCGCTTAGCTTGCAGATATGAGGAGAGGAGCATTAAGGCCTGTAATCCGCCTATGCCTGAGGCAGTGAAGCTCCTCTCTGCCCTCTGCTCTTTCTGCTCCCATCACCCGTTTTTCTAAAGTAGGGATCTGTGGCGAAAGTGGGAGTTTAATTTGTGCTGACTTTGATCCATAATAAGAAATAAATGTTCATTATAAAAATTTTGGAAATTTTTAAAAATAAAATTTAATAACAAGTTTTAATTTAGTAATAAAATAAAAAATATTTAATAATAAAATTAAAATTTTATGTATCCATAATCAAAATGACCAGGAAAAAAGCACTCTCATAGCTTTTCTATATATACAATCCCTGATTTTTTAAAATATCTGTATCTGATAATTCTAGTACATAAAAATTTTTTTAAATCCTCACTGGAGGATATGTTCATTAATTTTAGAGAGAGAGAAAGGGAGGGAGAGAGAGAATTAGAGAGAATTAGAGAGAGAGACAGAGAGAGTGAGGAAACATTAGTCGTTTGCCTCCCATACGAGCCCTGACTGGGGATCAAACCCACAACCCAGGTATGTGCCCTGAGCAGGGATCGAACCCGTAACCTTTTTGGTGTATTGTTTGGATAATGTTCCAACCAACTGAGCCACCCAGCTAGGGGCAGTATATGAAGCTTTTGAGGGCTGCTTCTGCTATCTATTATTCCTATTCATTTTTACACGTGGTGTCCTATTTCCTTGTGTGTTTAGTTATTTTTTTACCGGGTACTATTCACTGTCACTGAAAAACAATTTATGGGAACAGATGACAATATCTTTCCCAAAAGAGGATTTACTTTTGCTTTTAGCCAGGCAGCTAAGAGACATTAGCAGTCTACGATCATGTTTGTTTAAATTCCTTAGCTTGAAGACTTTGAGACCATCCAGGTGAAATGAATTTGGGCGGCAAATCCACGCGAGGACCAAGCTGTAGTTACATCATCTCCGGAACCAGAGACAGTGCCTCCCAACCAGCGCCTTCCCCCAAGCCCCCCCAAGCACTCCGCTCAGCACCGAAGTAACTTTTTCATACATGGAGAGAGCAGATTTGTCCTTACCCTAACCTTTTTGGGGCTCCCACTTTGGGGGAAGGATCACTTACTGAATTTACTTTGGATGAACGCAGGGCTTTGACTTTAAAACTCCATCTCTCAGGAGGCAGTCAGAATCAAAGACCAAAACTCCCGGCTGCGGGATCGCGGCGCGAGCGCCCCCTACCTCCCTGGCTTCCCCCTTTCGCTTAGATTCTGGCCCGGTCACTCCTTACCGTCTTGTCAGTTCCTTGATGCTTTTTAGAAGACACTTTTACATTATTCTAGTTTTATATTTACATTCCCGTTTTTGTATTTGTCATTTTGAATGTGAACACTGGTTAAATAAACTAGCTTGCCATATTCTTAGAAACAGATTCTTACATCTTTCTAAAGGTAGCCACTTAAAAAGCAGTTTTGGGGAAATAAATTTGTTTTCTTTTGTCCTCTAAGAAAGATGCCTTCAAACGTCAAAGCTCCCCAAAGCCAAAATAGGCAGGCCAAGGCTGGTCACCTTATTTCACCAACCTTCACAAAAACAGTTCTGCCGTCCCAGCACAGCAGCCTAGTCCCATCAATACAGCCTCAGCCAAATCTTACTTCTGTTTATTTCCAGCTTAAAAAAGAAACAAAAACAAAAAACAAAAAACCCCCTCCCTACCTTTGGTGCCCATCCCATTTACCCAACAGCAAATTACTTACTCTTTATGTTCTAGTCGAATGACGTCTCCATGTCTTACAAACTCCACTGGGAACGAAGGGTCTAGGTGATCTGCCAAGAAGAAACACGTGTTGATACCGAAACCATTCACTCATTAGGCTTATGTTGACTGAGGGCCTACTGGTAGAGTTAGTCTGCGGCACGTGCCAGAGGTACTATCAGTGCTGCAAGACCAGAGAGAAAAGGCCCCCAACTCTTTCAGAGGGCTAGGGGAGAGTGCCCCAAAGGTAATGTTTGAAAAGACCCTTAAAGGACAAGGAGAATTTTGCCAAGTGAACAAGTAGGGGAAAGGCACAGAGGTATGAAAGAACAAAACTATTTGACGGTTTCATACGGCTAAGGTGGGTGGGCATGAAGAGTGGGAGCAGGAGAGCATGTGCACAGCGGGGCCAGGCTAGGCAAGCCAGGTCGGCAAACGTGGCCTCATCAGGCAGGTGCTGACGCCCCCAGTGGGAGGGTTGTAAGCTGGAAAGCCGAGTGGTAATAGGATTTTCCTCCCAGTAGTTAAAAATAGCCTTCCAAGAATTAATTCCATGCAAATTACCATTCTCCCAGCTCTCCTCAAAATCGAACGTTAAATCCTGTGAATTGTGCCAGCAATTATCTTGTCCCTGGCAATATACTCACGAAGTGTGAGGTGAAGAAAGTGATGAAGTGATGAAAGAAAGGGACTACAGTGGACCCTTGAACAACATGGGTTTAAACTATACAGGTCCACATATACCTGGATTTTTTCAGTAAATACTGTAAATGTATTCTTTTCCTCATGATTTTACTTAATAACATTTTCTTTTCTCTAGCTTACTTCACTCTAAGAATATAGTATATAATACACATAACAAAGAACACATGTGTTAACCTCTCATATGTGTTCTGTTATCTATATCGGTAAGGCTTCCGGTCAATAGCAGTCTATTAGTAGTCAAGTTTTGGGGAAGTCAAAAGTTATACGTGGGTTTCTGACTGCGCAGGTGGCCAGCGCCCCTAACTGCCACGTTGCTCAGGAGTCACCTGTACGCTGTGTCATCCAGAGGTCAAAACTGATCAGGATCTAGGATGGTGATGACAATGGAAAAGGAATCAGCAGTAATCACAGTGACACAGAAGAATCCTTGCAAATTTCTATCCCAAACAGTGAAACACCAACACTCAAGGTCAGGAAGACAAATTTACCAGCACAAATCACTGGCTCTCAAAAGAGTTGGAGTACTCAACCATAGAGATGCCCACTCTTTTGTGGGCTTTTAAGTTCTCTTTAAAAGTTTAATCAGCAAGAGGACTAATGAAAAACGTCAATGGGGGGGGAAGTTTTATTTCATACAATTTCTCGCAGAGGGGCATTTTAGCCACCACCTCAGTCCACACAGTTCCCACTTCCCACAGTGCTGGGAGCTATTTGCCTTCACACAAACTCTTAGTTGCTTGGGTGAAATGCAACTACTTTAACCTAGAAGCCATAATGGAATAACAGACCAGGGATCTTCAAAGATTTGACCTGTGCCCACATGACTTTCGAAGTAAAGCTGGTCTTCCCTCGTAACATCTCACTGTGAGAGACCATTCAAGTTTGGCCTGTTCAATCAAAACACAGCCAATACCAGTATTAAAAAGGGACAGACAGAAAGCCTACCCCAGAGAGTCGTAATCTATATCACTGAGGAGTGGGATGCAAAGACAGTGACTGTGTATGCCACATTTCTGACCCAAAAGCCATGGCAAGAGGAGACGGGAAAAGGAACGAAGAAGGGGAGTTAAGATGAGCATCTGCCACCTCCCCATAAAGGCTCAGGGGCAGCTGACCCGAGACAGGCGGAGCCAGGGGTTGTTGCTCAGGAGTCACAGGGCATACCTGCGGCCCAAGGCGGTCTGCAGAGGCTCAGAGGTGAGTGCTCTCGTGGCCGCGGCAGACGGCATAACCTGCAGGAGCTAGCCGTCTGACCAAAAAAAGGAAGGTCCAGACATAGCTCACGTCATAAAGCCCCGAGAACCCGACAGGGGTGTTCTGAGCAGCTTGGCCCAGGCTGGGCAGAGGTAGATCAACAGGCACTGAATGAGGTGCCGACACCAGCCTGGCAGGTCGTCAGGCCTCCAACGGACTTGGCCCAGTCCAGAGATGACCACTAGGCAGCTACACTCTATCATATCAAGACACCTTGAGCTGTACCATATGCTAGGGTCTGCAATGCTTGGCATGTTCTAAGTTAGAAATGGGAGCAGCCACCATGCGCCCCAGTTGGGGCCACTCATCGGTCCCTGGTGGCATGCCCAGCTAATCCTCTGGGTTAAGTCTGAGCCTTGGCCCCGCTCTCTAGCTTCGAAATGACAGATCTTATCTATCTTGCTCACTACCAATCCCCCAGGCTGACGACAGCACTTTCAACATAGTAGGAGCTCAATAAGTAATGGCTGAAAGGGGAACTGAGGCAGGGAAGAAGGATGTTGTCAAGAATGCTCAGGAAAACCCATCTCTGTGCCCTTCTTTCGGAAGCATGAGAAACGGTAAGGAGGGCCCAGAGCGCGTAATAACAAGAAGTGTCAGTTCCCTACCACATTACCTGAGTTTACATTATGTTTCTTGACAATCCACAGGTTGTTGTAGTCCTTGTGCAAATAGGTGGTGACCTGGGGGAGGGTGCGGGGAGGGAGGTGGAGATGGGGGAGGAGAGCACCGTCAGTATCAACACAACCAGCCACAGGACAATCGACAGCAAGCCAACATTGCTTTAGCCTTTCAGAAACCCCAGCCACCACTCCGAGGGGCCGAGTTTCCCAGCAGGACTCAGAAGCAGCATTGGTGAGTGAGGTTCTCCCCTTCCTTCTGCTTTTTAGAGGACTTTTCCCACAAGAACCTTTCGATCTCTCTTTTGTATCTTCCTGCATCTTGTCTTTAAAGTGCCAGCCTCCCAGAAGGAAGAACCACGATACTTTGTGTAACAGTCTCCGGTACACAAAGAGGATTTAGTGCACGCCCCAAACTTTCTAAATGAAAAATTCATGCCATTACATTTTCTAGAATGTGGCCAAATAACACTAAAAAGTTCTATAAATATCTCATTCTAGAAGCCCGAAGTTTTAGCCCATAGCCATTTTGTGTACACTGCATTCACATACATGTGTATGTGTGTACACCCACATGTAATGTTGTGATTGATCTAACAGCAAAAATCTGGAAAGAGTATAAATGTCTAATAGTAGAGGCATAGTTAACATGATGGTATGTCCACAGGACAGAATATTACACAGCCACAGCAAATACTTCACAGCATTATTTTTTTTTTTTTTACCAGCATAGGAAAAGGCTTATAAAATGCCAATGCTGAAAATGGTTACCATTTAACACTAGGCACAGTTCTAAGCACTGGGCAAGTCTGATCTCTATGTTGTAGGTACTATGCTGCTGTATGGCTGGTTATCTCCACCTGATTTACAAGGAATCTGGGGTTAAGTAATTTGCTCAAAGTCACACAGCTTATTAGCTGGCAAGTCAGAATTCAAACTAGGCAGCTAACTCCACCGCTCCCAGGATGAAGACTATATATATACAATTAGGCCAATTATGTAAACAAGAACATAAACTCCCGGAAACAAAAGAAACATAAGCATTCTTGTACAACATAAGTTTTTATAACTACAATTGGACAAAACATGACTGATTTACTTGCAAAGAGATTTGGAATTAGCATTTAGGAAAATAACTATGCATGTATTGTGGCTGATTTCAGTGGCTTTGCTTTCTCAGAAAAAAATTAGGGATAATGGTATTAAGAATGGCCAAGAAGCCCAAAGATTCCGGTAGCCCACACTCCTGAGCAGGGGCTGTCTATAGCCCACCCAGCTTGGGTTTGCTCACGGGTGTTAAGGTTTTGTGGTGCTCACGTGTGTGCTCTGTGTTTTGTTTTATTTTTTGACTCCTTGGCAGCCCCTTCTAAGTGCCACTCCGAGCACCTTTAAAACTATCTTAAATGTTGCTGTTCCCCATGGTTCCTTCACTGGCCCTTCTCCCTCTGCACACCCTTTCTGGGCACTGTCACCCAATGCCACTGTGTCACTAGCACCTGCACACTACACACTCAGACCTCTCTCCTGTGACATGCACCGGATCTAAAAGGGAACTCTCCCATCTCCCAGGTCATTCTGCCTCCCCCATTTCTGACTGGTGAAATGGCATTATCATGCATGCACCTGGACCACCAAGCAACAGACCTGGACACAGCTCATCCCTGGCACCATCAGTCACTGGGCCCTGACACTCATCCTGGGAAGGCCTTCCGGAAATAACCCCTACCTCAGTCCTCTGTCCACCATCCTTGTCATGATTATTGCCTCCTAACTGGTTCCTCACCTCCAGGCTGCCCCTCCTTCAATCCATCACACTCTTGCTGGAGTTATCGTGCTACATGAGAGACCTAATCCCATCTTGTCATCCATTAATAACTTTCAATGTCGCCCTGTGTCTATGGAACGAAGTCCAATCTACTGTGACACACAAGCCCTCCCACCATCTGACCCCAGCCTCCTCTCCAGAGGCTTGCTTCTCCCCCTCAGGCACCGCCCACCACAGCCACACCCCCACCACTAACAAGGACACGGACACGGTGTGGCTCACTGACTCAGGCCACACTCCTGCACCTCCCAAGGTGTGCTCTACGTGTACTGCCTCAGTTACTCCTCACGACCACCACCTTGTGATGGACAGAGGTACTGCTTGTTTTCCCCAGTTGAGAGATGAGGCTATGGAAAGGTTAAGGAGTTTGTTTAAAGTCATACTTTAGTGGAACCAGGACGGAAACCCAGGAATCTAGTCCGGTTCCCAGGCCTGCTTATAACCTCTGCAGTTCACTCACCATCTGCTCCGCGCCAGGCGCTGTGCTAGGCACTTGAGCCTCCCAGGAGCTAACGATCAAGGAGCAGAGAGACAGGAGGAAGGCAGCACTCACAAGTCACTGTCGAAAGGGCTACTACACAGGCTGATAAGGGTGCCAGAGGCACCTGGCCTAGTACCAGGTAGAGGTGGGTCATGGAGGTCAGATGGGTGCACCTAAGCTGACCCTGAGAGAAGCTAGAGTCAGCCAGAGGGAAGGGGGAAGGGTGCAGGAAGAGGGAGAGTGTTTTAAGAAGGGAAACAGTGCAGGCAAAGGACCAGGGAGGCAAGAGAGGGAACGGCAGGTTCACTCCCACAAACAGTGCGGTGTTGCTGCAATACCAGTGCACAAAAGAAAAGGCTTGCTGACCTGCTGCTGGCGGGCGCCGACGCCCTCAGGATAGAGGTGCCTGTGGGAGTGGAGATAGCCAATGGCCATCCGCAGGTTCTTCACAGTGACCACAGAGCCGTAGGCCAGGTCTAGGAGGAAGGAGAACAGTGGAGGGTGTGAGCAGGCGCAGTGCGAGGAGCAGGCGCAGTGCGAGAAGCATCCCCCCACCGCTGCCGGCCCCCACCGTGACTGGGAGGGGCCTCCCCAGCCCCAGGGCTCACTAACCCTCTCACAGACCCCATGGGGGCCAGGGCTGCCTAAAGCAGGGTGCACAGCTGCCTGCTCGCTCCTGCGCCTCAACTTGGGAGGGAGCTCACTACAGGGTGCTCTCCCTTTCCCTCTCGCTTCCAAAGAAGCTGGGTAGTAACAATGTTATCAAAGCACTGTTTCTAATAGCAAAAGATTAGAAACAACTTGTCCTCCAGTCAAGGTCTGGACATATATTTAATGGAATAAAGGAAGAAGCATTTTGTGTCTTTATGTGGAATGCTCTCCAAGGTACAATGTTACCATGGACTGTTAAGACAGACTTTTGTACTTTTGAATCTCCTACTATATAAGGTAACTGTCTTATGGTATTTGGGTATTTTTTTACTCTGAATTAAAAGTGGGGGGGACCAGAGTAAACGCAAGTGCTTCCCCTTCTCCTGCAGGCCTTGACTTATTGAGAAGCCTCATTTCCTCTTTACTGTCCCTCTTTTCTCAATCCCCTAAAACCTGGCTGCCCTGCCATTCCCCACTCCACTGGAACAGGTCTCACTCCAGCAGAGACAGCCTACTGTCTTCCTCTGATCATTCGACGGGTCAACAGGCTGTACCAAGCACATGGTGGACCCCTAGGTGGAGGGGGCTGGGCTGCAGCCATGGTGAGCCCAAGCCCGGTCTTGGGGAAGATGGCTTCATGAACTGATGAGCACAGACAGTGGACAAGTGCTCCAGCAAAGGTGTGACAATGTGTGACATGGTGGGAGCCAAAGGCAGAGTGGGGTGAATTCCTGCCCAAGGAGTAAGAAGAGGGCAGCTTGATAGAACAGATCACAGTTGAGCAAGGCTTTTTAAATAACGAAGAGGAATTGGCTGGCGCCCAGAGCTCCATTTTCTCAGTTCTCAAAGCAGACCAGCATAGGAAGCCGGGGACACTGCTGACCACCTTCGCTTTTTGAAATGCTCTCTGTCCCGCCCCCTTAACCGCATGCCCCCTCGGGAACCGCACCTCCACAGCCTCCTTCCCTAGGTCCCCTGCCTCCTGCATTCCTCTACAGCCCGACCTCAGCCTTGTCCTCTTCCTCTTTCTGCAGTTTCCTTACGGGCCACAACCACAGCCACAGCATCGATCACCCTTTTACTTGGCCGACCCCTCCTTCGAAAGCTTCAGCCCCAAGGCCTCTGGCCCCATCGCCTGGATTTCCCAAGCATCTCAAAGGCAACCTCTCTAGTATAGAACTCAAAACCTACCTTTACAAACCAACTTTTTTTCCTGCTTTCCTACCGCTCATTCTGATTGCGGTCATAAAGGGCTCGCTGTGTTCTAGGCACTGTGCAAGGCACCGGGGAGACTAAAAGACACTGTCCTTGCCTCCAGGAAACAATCACCTGGGTTCAGGTCCTTAGTGACATCTTTGTCCTCCCTTCCTCTGTCCAATCTCCCTCATATATGCCTGTCTGCCTTACCTCTGGGGCTGCTACCGCCACACCCAGCTCAATGCCTGCAACAGCTTTCCAGAGGCTATCTCCTGCCCCAATCCCACCCTCTCCCTTGCCATCAGTACCATCTCCCTACAGCACACCTCCCTGGCCTCCTCCCGGCCGAAACACTCCACTGGGTCTCCAGTGCCTGTGTAATGAAGTCAGACACCTCACCCAGATGTTTCAAATCCTCGAATCCGCATAATTTGGCCCCATCTATCTCTTCAACCTTATCTTCCAATACTTTTCTGCATATTATCTGTTCCTTGAGTTTTGCCCTGTCCTTGGTTTTGATCATGCTGTCCCTTCTGCCCGATATGTCCTCTCTTCCCTCTCCGTCTGTTGAAATCTACCCATTCTCCCAGGACCTGACTCCAAAGCAACCCACTCTGTATACTTCGATCCCCTTTTAACCCCCAGCAGAAGTTATCTCTTGCACCCTTTCGATCGCCATAGCTCTGTGCTCCCTCTTTATATACCTAACTCATCGAGTGGTATTGGGTAGACATGCCCTGTACCAGGTTCTGTACTCTGGAGGGCATCCACCTGCAGCCTCCAATGTGGCTAATGCGAGCTGAGTTACTATCTGCGCATGAGGGAATGCGTGTGAGTCACAGGATATCATGGTGGGAAGAGGCCCCTGGCCCTGGAGGTCCTTGTTCTTTCATCAGACTCTCTGTTTGGCCTCCCGCAGAGCTGGCCTCGCTGCTTTCACAGCCGCAATGCAGAAGCTTCTCCTTAGGGTCAAACAGTTCATGGCTCAGGACGGCTGCCTCTGCACTTCCTGTCTGTGTCCAGACTCACTCTCTTCAGTATTCGTACTAGAAATAACTGGATCTTTCTCCCACTCTGCCACCTACAGGCTAAAATAACTCAAGCTATCATACCCGTCTTTTCTAATTCAACTCCCAGGAAACCCTTGTGCCCTTGGTAAAGGCCGGGAGACACTCACATTCGGGGACGGAAGCGTTGTGAAGGCTATTTCCTGAAAGCCGCGCCTGGAAGGCAGAGCTGAAGAAGCCGTCGCCGGGACCGCTGCGGGAGAGCAGGGACGGGGAGCCAAGTTAATGGAGGGAGTCACGAGTTCCCGGCAGCCCCGTGAAAAGCCCTGCTCGGTTAGTTTAAAGAAGTACAGCCAGAGTGGCGGTGAGGTATCGGGAGACAAACGCGGCGGACCGAGTAGGAGAAACGGGGGGCCAACTCCTGAGTCACTAGCTAGGTGACCTTCGGAAGATACCTAACTTTGCTTAGCCTCAGCTCCTCATTTATAAATTAGGGACTTAAAAAAAAAATCAAAAGAATTCAAAAATGATTATGATTAAATGAGGTAACGGATACAAGATGCTGCACACGGTTCCTGACCCTTAGCAGCTACTCGTTAAACGGGAGCTGCGCCCGCTGCAGTTGTTACTATCCTCACCCCCCTGCACACCCTTACAGTGGCCCAGCCCTGGTGAGCACAAGGGGCTCTGTTTAGGCATAAAGGGCTTCTGGCTGTTAGGAAATTCTTTACGAAGCATGTTGGCCTTTCTGAGCACTTTGGATACCCAAAAGATAGACCATAGGAGAAAACAACAGGAAAACACCCTGGGTGTCCCTCCTAGTATCCCAACCACAAACCCAAGAAATCCCATAGCCCATCCGTGGGCTTAGGGGCACGAGGAAGACCAGGGCGAGAGGCTGGACAGGCCCTGCTGTACCTTTTGTTCAGCACCACGAAGTGAACGGCATACGTGGCCGTGTAGAGAGCCAGTGGCAGCACTACAAGGCACAGGATGCGAGCAGTCAGGTGTTTTCCCACAGTCACCTGCAAACAGAGCCAGTGTGGGGGGCTGGGCACATGGGGCTTTGTTATTCCTTATACCTTAGATGTGCATCACATATAACTTTTTACCTATAAGTCATAATCATAAAAAAAAAAAAATGAATGGCCATACAGGAAGAGTATGTGGAAACCCTAGTCCTTCCATAACACCCCACCACTGCAACAATGCAGGGGACTGAACATGAGCCAGCCCTCTGCTCCTGTCCAGGGCCTCCCTCTGGACCCCAGACTGTCGCTGTGCCACCAACCAAGCACTGCCTACACCTCCAGCATTGTCACTCACCCATCCCCTCAACATCCCGGTCACTGACTGGCTCCCCACACCTTCCCCGGGTTTCCTGTTCTGTGTCAGCCCACCCATCGCAGGGATAGCTGCTCCTTATTTTAACCTCAGGCCCCGGCTTCTTCCCAGAAGCCCGCTTGCATCACCTGAGATTGGGCTCATGCTCTTCTCTGTGCTCTAATAGAACTTGTTGGCTGAACTATAATCACCTGTTTACTTATTTCCCTCTCTCCATTGTCTCCGGCAGGCAGGGATCTTTGTTTTATTCATGCCTCACACTTAGTCGATAGCCTGTCTATATTTTCTGAATGAATAAACGAACTTGTTGGGATTTGGTTCAGAGGTCCTGAAGAAGCATCACAGTGAAACAGTTCAGGCCTGGAGTCCGCCTCCCCTCAGCATGAGCCCTAGATCTGCTGCTTACCACCTGTGTGACCTGGGTAACATTATTACCTCTCTGGGTCTTAATTTCCTCATTCATCAAGAGAGGGTAATAGCTACCTACTGCATAGGACTGTTATGGAAAGAAAATGACATAACGAAGGCAAAGCATTCTGCATAGTGCCTGGCACAGAACCAGCCCTTAATAAATAATACTGTGATAAGCCCTAAAGGTCCTAACTGGCTTCCAAATCCGGAAACCCTGGGTCAGGAAAAGTAGACTCTGAGCTGGGGAAGGCGCCCCAGCCATTTCACACCAGGTCCCATGCAGCCAGCGTCTGCCATACGCCTGGCATGAGCCCAGCTGGACAGGATCCCCTGGCTGAGCAGTTTGCAGAGCATTGAAAAACCACTGGAAAAACAAATGCCAAAAGAGAATCCCAAGAGTGTTAGTCCATCCTCCCCATTTACACTTCTCCAGCCTCTCAGCCACGGCCCAGTCCCTGCTGTCCTGCCGTTCACAGAGGATGGCTGGACCCGCCCTGCCTCAGGCCCAGGACACAGCCGCTCCGCACCTGCAACAGGGACAGAGAGCCACTGGCTCTGCTGAGCAACGCTGGGGAGCAAAGGGGTTTCTACAAGCACTTGGGTTCTCACCAGTGAAAGACTGAGGTCTCCGAACAGCTGCCAAAGGTCTGCTACAGTGTTACACCCCACTTGCAGGATGATAAAGAGGCCAACAAACTTGACCCCTAAAGCACCAGCCAGATTAATGCCAGTCAGGCTGAGCCAGAACCACCAGGGGGCAGAGAAGGGCCTGAAAACCAATAAGACAAAAATTCAGTTTGGCAGCTGGAACCCAACGCAAAAGCAAGAGCAGCAGTGGGAAAGGGCAGAGGTTCTCGGACCCTGAGACGCCGTGCTTTGCCCTCCATTCAAGGGCTCCTAACCTCGGGGACCATGTGGCTCCCAGGGGGTATGATTTGGGAAACCCTGGAAACTGCAAGAGGCACGGTATGAGAATAATTGGGGTCTTTTCTGTGGATAGGGTCATGGCTTTCCTGACAAAGTACAGAACTCAAAGTAAGCAAGCGGCTTAATTCTGGGGAGTAACCAGTCAGGTGGACATCAAAGGAAAATTCGGAGAAGCCACCGGATTCAGTCAGTGCTCTCCTTAGTGTCACCTCTGGACCTTGTAAAAGCCAGCATTTATTGAGCGCTCACTAAGTGCCAGGCGCTGTTCCAAGCACTCCACACATACTAACTCTTTAAACTCCCCTAACCCCAGGACGTAGATCCTGGCCTTATCCTCTTGCTACACACGAGGAAATCAAAGTACAGAGAGACTAAGTAGCACAGCTAGCAAGCAGCGGAGCTCGGTTCCACCCTGGCAGTCGGTTCCGAGGGCTGCTCAGAGCACCTAGCGCGCTGTGCTGCGATCTTCTGATGGTCCAGCTGCCACCCCTTCCCGGGTGAACGCTCCGTAACAGCCCACAGGTGAGTACCCTGTACCTCCAGCTTCTAGCACAGTACCTGGCACATAGTATGTGTCCAAGAAATGGCAGGTGGAGGAGAACGTGGTAGAAACAGAAGATAACCCAGGGCCAGAGAGAGCCGGTGGCCACTAGATCAGGCTCTATTAGCATAACATAATTTAATGAACTCTGCCTTCTACCAGGCCTTTTGGTTTGAACAGAATGAATGACCTACTCTACTCTCTCGGAGGCAGAAGAATGATCTGGACTATCCTGGAGGAAGACCAGGCCCTCCAGAATAGCTTTAGAGCTTAGCCGGGCCTGCAGGGATCCACTTGGCTGCTATGGGTCATTCAAGCCAAACTTTATACATTATCCCCACACCTAGGTCAGGGCTGGCTGTAACAACCACTGAGGACGGGGAGACAAATCGTTCCCGGGCAGTATCTGTTCTGGGTCCCTTCCCCTAGGATGGAGGATGTGACAGTTAAAGCCGTCCTGGGATCTCCTAACCAGCACCCACGCCAAGGGGTGGCTTATAAGATGGTGGGCAGGCATGAGGACTCCTTCATAATCCACAAAACCCTATCGAAACCCACCCCCATTGTAAAAATGATAATATTCTTGAAAATTATAATTGACATTTTCTTAGTCTATGTGAAGCAAAAATAAAAGTACAGAGAACTGTAAAATCTATTTTTTTACGATCTAAAATGGGCAGTCTTAAGTTTTTTAAAAAGTTGCCTGGCCTTAAACTCAGCCTCGACACAAGTCCTCTGGGTGCCCACCTTGTCCCTGGCCGCTACAGAAATCCTGGAGCCGCCGTAGTCTCTGACACCCCGCCACCCCCCGCCCCGCCAAAGATGGGGCTTCTGACCTGTCAGCACAGGAGCTGTGCTTGACCATGCTCAGCATGGCAGCCAAGATGAAGAACATCAGGATGGGGTCAAGGAGGATGTACTGGGACAGAGTGAGGCATCCTGTGTCTGAAAAACATGAGCTCAGGGGTCAGAAAGCACAGTCAGAGACGGGTCCCCTGAGAATCAAATGCCCCGGCAGTCAGGGACAGTCCCCCTGTGCTTAGTGGCACATAAGCGTTTGTGTAGTCAAGACTAGATGAGCCACTGAGTCATCACTGAGTCATCGAGGAGGCGAAAGGCCACGGTTTTGGGCTACACCAAAGCCGATGATATAAAATGGTATCTCACGCTGCTTCCAGGCTCTTGACCCAAGGAAGGATCGCGTCACTCCTTCAGAGAGAGTGGTCCAGAGACGAGGGCTCTTGCTCATTTCCACTATCAACGAGGGAACTCTGCCACCTTGCTGTTGTAGTCCCAAACGACCCATGCCTATGACAGTCTTACTGTTTCACATGAAGTACATGTTACATACAAGTGCCAAAGTGATTTTCTGAAACAAAATTTCATCACATCATGCCCCTTCTTAAACATCCCCATCTCACTCAGACTAACAAACTCCTCACGACACCGCCGAAGCCTGCACCGTCTCCCTACCCATCCAGCCTCCTCTCCCAACACCTCTGCCTCACTCACTCCACTCTGGCCCCACTGGCCTTCCTGCTGTTCCACCAAGTGCCGCCCTGTACCAGAACCACCACACATGCTGTTCCCTCTGCCTGAACACCCTTCCCTCACGTTTCTGCATGGCTTAATCTTTTGCTCAAGGCCATCTCCTCAGGGAGGTCTTCCCTAACCACCCTACCTAAAACAGGATCACTCCCCAAGACTCTATTCTTTACCCTACTCTACCTTCCGCATTGCACTTATTGCTTATGATGTTACATTACAGACTCAGTAACTTACTGGCTTATTTATTATCTGCCCCCCTAGTGAGTAAGCTCCAAGATAACAGTGTCTCATCAGTGTATCCTCTGAGGCCAGGAAAAGCGGCCTAGCACCAAGGAGATGCTTTAAAAACAGTTGTTGAATGAAAAAAAATTAATAAATGACTGAATGAATAACTAAAAATGGAAATTAAAGACAAAAGGGAAAAGATATCAACCCTCTAGAGAGAGGCCATATAATCTTGCAACATATCTATCAAAACAAGGCCAGAATCACTGCTAAAACACCCACCTGAAGTGGTCTGGACTTCTTTAAATGTTAAGCTCTTTACGGTTAGGAGCTCGCCTGCAGAAGAGCAAGGCTAGCAACAGGATCGATTTCTACCAATCAGTCTCATGTGCCCAGGTAAGGATTATCCACAGAAAATACAGAAGTTCCCATTTTATTATCCCCTGCTACCCAGCTACTTCTGAGGCATCTGCCCTTGCATTCATCTAAAATTAGTTTAAGGAATACAAACTAATCTTGATAGTAAGCTAAGAGAAGCATGATTAGAATTGTAAGCCTCCTTCTCTCACACACACACACTCTCTCTCCCTCTCTCTCTCTCACACACACACACACACACACTTATCTTCTTATCTAATCCAAACTCAAATGTGGACAACTTGGACTTTGTCTATTCCTTGAAATTATTCATGATGACTCTTCCTTACAATAATGCAAAGGCTTGCTACATACAAATATTTATGTATGTAAGTATTACTAGCAAATAAAATAAGATTTGTAAAACATTTCCTCAATCCTAAAATTATTTAAGAGCTGTGCCCTTAGACAAGGTCTTTGAAAGTGCTGATTTCCAGCTACATTCATAGCATACCAGTCAGTTGCCCAAGAAACGTGGTATAAGACAACCTACCAAAGGTGAGGAGGGCGGCAGTGAGCAGTGCCGCCGGCAGGGACTGGGACAGCTCCAGCACAATGAGGTAGGCTAAGGGGACCAGCAAGGAACCGAGGAAGGCACAGAACTGTGGGAGGAAAAGAGAAGCAGTCAAATAACCAGCTAGGCCTTGCCTCAGGGACCTACTTGACTCGGTACAAACTCGGGTTTAAGATGGAGGACCCTAACAAGGGCAGACGCAGTGACCTAAGACCACCTGGAACATGTATAAATGAGAAAGGGCTAATGTAACAGTGAAGCATCAAATCAAGCAACATTTATGTTCCCACTGAGCACCAGCTTGTGCACTGACACAAAATCAGCCTTAGTTCAGCCAGGAGGGCGTGGGCAGGAGGGCACACTGGCTTCAAGTGGGGGATGCCAGGGTGGGACTGTTCCACCATTGCTGGCTAGCAATGACCCTGAGAAAGCTACCTCTCCCTCTGCATCTCAGCCTTCCCATCTGTGTATTGTAAAGAATAAGAGTTCCTACTTCATAAGGTTTACTCTGAAGATTAAATGACCTAAAGTTAATTAACACATAGGAAGTACTTAATAAACATTAGCTTCTAATACAAAACTGTGGCACTAGTTAAGAAAGGTGTCTCTGAAGGTGTTTTAATATTTTAGAGAATTCTATTGTTATTTCTGTTATTTCTCCTTTGGCCCTTTTCTTCAGTCACACCAGCAATTGCTCTTTAATCTACAGGTTGTATTTTAATTTTAGAAAAAGGATTGCTTCCCACTTCAGTATCTGGAGGGCTTTTCGTTTTGTTTTGTTTTGTTTTTAACCAGAAGCCTTCTCTGTACCTCCCTACTTTGTCCATCAAAACAGACAAGCCCAAGGGAATGGAAATTCTCACATTTGGGTTGTCACTTTTTGTCAACAGAAAACAAGGTGCCCTAGTGTGAACGAGAACCAGGCTGTTATATTTGGCCTTCTCAATCCCATGGCCACATTCACAGTGAGTCAGGCCTGTGTCCAATTATGCATACTATGTGGTGTTCAAAAGGCATTAAGAAGGCTTGGGATCACTTAGAATATGAACTTGAGGTTATCAGACATCCTGTTTAATATGGTATGATAGGACCATGCCAATGGTCAATGATTAGCCCAAACAAGCACTTTGCATTTATCTCAACTGTGTGAGCTTCTCAAGGAAAGGGGTTTGTAAATGCAACTTGCTTTGAGATTCCCCACGCTGAAGGTCAGTTTCTTCAGGATTCATTTAGCTACAAGTCTGGGGTCCCCAGAGTCGTGTGTTTAGGCCCTGCCACGCTCCATCAAGGCTGGTGCTGAGACTCGGGGCACAGAGGGAGCGGGCAAACACATGGCCTCCCTTCGAAGACTGGAAAACCCCTTGTGTGTGCCTGAAACCTGCGTGAGAAAGAAGCAGAAACCTGGTAACAGCAGTGGGGGGATGCTGAACTCTTAAGAAAAGGCCCTCAGAGATATGCAAAGCTCCAGCAACTGTGGTCTGCGAGAGGAAGAACATGTAGCCTGAAAATGTGCTGAGGCCGAGGTTGGGACGACAGGAGACTCCTGGCTGCCCAGGTCCCAGGCTGCTCTCCAAGCAGTCTGACGTCTCACATGGGCAGCAGAACAGGTGACAGGGGGGGCTTGCTCCTGTCTCTGTAATCTCCATATTACCTGTGGCCTTCCATTTCCCTCTTGCCCACACCAGTACTGACTCTGTACACCTGAATTTCTACTACTGGGTACAGGTCCAACCCTCCTCCCCCGACCCCAAAGTCTTATTTATCTACCCCTGCCACCACTCCAGGGCTTCCAACTGTAACATTTCTGACTATGTGGCCCCAGGGTCCAGTGAGGCTATATCAAGCCAGGAGGCCTTACTCCTCTCATGCCCATGTAGCTGTGGTGCTCATATTTGTCCCCCGGCTTCTGGAACACAAAGGTGCCGTCATATCCAGTCAGGTAGCCAGCAAGGCCTATCAGCATCTGAGAAAAAAAGAACAAACAAAAAATGAGAGACCTTTGAGAGGTGATTCCTCCATCCCCTGAACCTCCCTCCAGCTGCACCCAGACTTCAGCTTCCCTTGACAATGGTCCACAGAGGGAGTCAACAATGTGACATTTTCTCCTGCAGCTGTTGCAAAGCAAAGAATCTTCTGTCTATAGAACTCAATGCCTGAAACAAATCCTCTCTTGTATTTAGACCAAGTTCTTGGGAACGGTGCAGACTGAACACTTAGGAAGAAAAAAATCTCGGGCAGGGCCACTGAGGCGCTCTCTCATTCAGCCTTCTTTCATTTGCTAGAAAATAAAACCTGACAGTCCATGGGGGAGGCCGCAGGCAGGGGCTGATTCCTGGGAGGCTGGCCCACTAGAAGGAAAACGAGGCTCCAAGTCAGACTGAGGAGGGAGAAAAGCGGCCGCGTTTCTACACACAAGGAATAGAGAGAAGAAAATGGAAAAGAGAAAAGGCAGCCACGTTTTTCCCAGAAGGGAAGAGAAAAATCCCAGTGGAAAAAACACCAAAAGGCCAGAGACTGGTGTCCCTTTTTCCAGTATTACAAAGGAAGGAAACCGGGGCACATCCCAAACCAGAACAAATCAGCCATGAACTAAGACCTGAATCCTTCCAAACATTTGAGAGGATCAGCGTCTTTTTACCTTGCCTTGCCCACCAACAGTGTAAAGTCCTCTTTTCACAGAAGCAATCAGAAGCAACTCAAACATGAAAACTGCCAGCAAATCCAAGCATCTGTAACAGCCCCGAGCTGGCCCAGGCCGCCCCCTGTTCCCGTCGGGCTGTGGGGACAAGGGGAAGAAGACACAGCTGTGTGGAGGGAAAGCCCCTCCCAGCAACACTACTTGTGGGGGACTGGACTGGGACCACTAACCAGCTCACTCTTTTCTCTAAGTAGTTCTAGACAGGTTCGCTCTCTATAGCCCATGTCAGGTTTAGAAGCCAAAATTCAGCAGTAAATGATTCATGATTATAAAAACTTTTTTTTTTAAAGGATGAATCCCAGAGTCCAGAAGTTAATTTAATATAAAGTAATAAAAGGTATTGAAAAGGCAGAGTTATCCAAATAGCCAGATGGATTACAAATGACAGACGACAATCAAAACAGATGCTCCTCCCCACCTGGGATCTCAGAGGACAAACCTGCCTAGTGCTGGTCTACATGCCTGGACCGCCCGGCTGCTCTGGCACAGAGAAGAGGTGCACAGGTGGTGTGGACCTCAGCGCCCCACATGCTTGCTCTCTGACCGTGGGCGCACTCACTGTCTCTGAGCTACAGGTAATGAACGGGGGATGCGAGGCTACGAGGTGATGCTGTAGGTAGACACCTGGCACTGTGCTAACTACTGAAGAGGCACTCAAAACTCTGCTCCTTCTCAGTCCCTTGAGGTTAAAAGTAACCCTGAGCTAACTTCCTGACTAAATAACTCTTTCAAATCAATAAGAAAAAGAACAACCTACTAGAAGAACGGGCAAATTCATAGAAAACAAAATACAAATGACTAATAAACATATGAAAAAGAAATGTTCAAGCTAACTCATAAAGGCATGCAAATGAAGACACTGGCATACCATTTTTTACTCTCCAATTGGTAGTTTCGGCAGGACAGTCACAGTGGTGCTGGTAACAGTGTGGGCGAGGCAAACACACTCACAGGCTGCTGGTGGGCTTGCATATTATTACAGCATTCCTTCAGGAAACTTAGCAATCTCTAACACAAATTTAAATGTCCATTTGACTCCTCAGTTTGCCTGCTGAGAATCTTTTAGATAACTATGAAAAATACGGGTATGAGGATGTTTGTGAAATATCTTTTGTTATGGCTAAAAACTGGAAATAACATAAATAAATGCCCATTAATTGAAGGGAGGTAAAATAATTGATGGCACAGCTCTATAATGGATAACACAGCCGCTAAACCAAATAGAGTACACTTTTACATGCTAATGTGTAAAGAAGACACATCATGTTTAAAATACAAGTTGCTGAACAATTTTAGTCCCACCCCATCAGCAGTGTGTTGCTCCTGTGAGCTAACATTTATGTGTATAAATATGTACACACTTATATTTGGGTAAAAGGTTTCTGAGAGGACATATAAGAAACTTGTTAACAATGGTAACCACAGTTACCTCTGAAGAATAGAAATGTGAGGGAAGGTAGGTTTGGACCTCCTGTTTCCTTCCGTACTGATCAAATTTTGTACTGTGTGCAGGCATTTTTATGTCTTTAAAAGTACCCATCTGACTGGAGCACCCAGGTCCCCATGCTGGGGGGCCTGTGTGAGGTGGCAGGTATGCACCCCGGTACGTAGGAGAGAACGTCCCACGCACCACTTAAAGGGGCTCTAGGTTCTTTGACTGGCTTGACGCAGAACCTGCGAAAGCTGCGCTGCTCTCTCTCGCACAGGTTTCTAATTTGCTCATCACTCTCCTTCGACCAGGTGGAGCACAGGGCCACTAGGAGATAAATTAGAGGGGCGGATGGACTGCACTCCCTGGGGGCAGCCTTAGGAAAAAGTCTCACATTTTTCCCTTCCCACGGGGGCCAGATGTGAAGAAGGGAAGGCTTCAGTAAAAGCAAATCAGCCAGTGTTGCCAGTGTCTTCACTGTGCTCAGCACAAGGGGACACCAAAAACAGACAGGCAGTCCCCAGCGGAAAGACGAGGCTTGGTTTCCTATGAAAAACGTCCTCTCCGAAGGTCTGGCTCCCAGGCTGGCCCAATGCCAACATTCGACCCATTCTGTTGCTTAGTTCTATGTTGGTAACAGCCGCAGTCTGAGTCCGGAGGCCAGGGAAGCTCATGAGGCAGTGTGGTGGGATGCTTGAGAGAGCAGACTCTCAGCCAGTCTGGACCTTGACCCTGCCACTTACTAGCATTGCTCCCTACGGCAAACTGTCTGAGTTCCGGTTTCCCATCTGTACACTGAGGGTACAACAATGCCTACCCACGGGCTGTTCTGAGGATTACATAAAATAATACATCTAAAGTGACTAGAATAAACGAAGTGTTCAATTGCTCTTACTTCTATTGCTGATATAAACGAGAAAGAGGCATAACATCTCTACTCTGGGCTCAGAGTTAAATCTGATACAGGCCTCCTACACGCCCCCCGCCTCCCTACAGGGGCCTCCTCCTTGTCCCTAGCCAGCGCTCCCTGCTTTCCTCAGTCTGACATCACAGGTCCCCACCCTTGCCTCCCTCAGTGGGGCCTTCATCCCCAAGTACTGCAGGCTCCAAGATCATCCCCCTCCCCACTTCATAACAGGCAGGCTCTTGTCCCCTTGTCCCTCAACCTCCAGTTAGGAAGAAAGGACGGAGTGAATGCCAGGGTTTATCCATTAGCCTTCTCAGAGGTGTTTGTTTTGAAAATAAATAAAATAAAATGAATTCTGATTGGCGGAATTTCAAATTGTAAACCATGTGAAAGGACAGGTCAAACAATGTGCATGCTGGGAGTAGGGGAGGGGCAGAGGGTGTCACTCCCTGTGACAGCCCCCCCAAGCTATTTCTGCTTTCTGTAACATATTCCTTCTCTCCACTTCTTTTTTATTTTTTAATTGAGATAAAAGTCATATACCATAAAATTCACCACTTTAAAGCACAGTCAAGTTTTTAGTTTATTCACAAGGCTGTGCAACCATTACCACTCCCTAATTCCAGAACACTTTATCAGCCCAAAAAGAAACTCCGCACTTATATGAAGTCACTCCCCAAACCTCCCTCCCCCCGGACCCTGGCAACTACTAATCTTCTTTCTGTCTCTAAGGATTTGCCAATTCTGGATATTTCATAGGAATGGACTCATACAATATGTGGCCTTTTGTGTCTGGCTTCTTTCACTTGGTATAATGTTTATAAGATTCCCCCATGTTGCAGCATGTGTCAATACTGCATTCCATTTTTATAGCTGAATAACATTCCAGTGTATAGACTATGTTTTGCTTATCCACCCATGTGTTGATGGGCTCTCTCTCCATTTCTGAGCCCAGAGGACCCCTAAAAACACCAAAGATTTTCCATGAGAGCATCTGGTCTAGAATGTCAGGTAATTCTTTCCATGGGGCGGAGAATTCAATCCAAAACCGAGACTTGGCTCCAGCCCTTCGGAGAGAGCTGTCACTCCCCACACGGCTCACCTTTCCCAGAGGCGGGTGCACATCAAAGAAAAAGGTACGGTTGATATAGTAACTTCCCATTTTTCCAAAGTGAGTCTCATCCCAACTGCAGGAAAAACAAAAAGAGAAATGAGAATTTTTAAATTATCATACAACCCAAGTAGCCTTAATAAAGCATGGTTACAATTACAGTTAAAACCAAAGACTATGAGTTTCAAGCAATCAATGAGAAAATTTGAATTAAAAAAAAAAAGCTTTTGACATAAGTGAATTGAGGAAGCTGGTCATTAATCTTCCTTTAGATAAATGAGAAAGTCTATCCAATATTTACCAACCATAAATTTAATCATAACTTTAAGTTAAATCTATACTTATTCTGTATCCTGAGCTTCTATTACTTTTTAAAAGGCAAAAAGTTTTCCTGTAACACAGAAAGTTTTGTAGTGTGAGTTTTCTTCCAAGGCTGTTAGCTTCTAACTCTGAGATGTTTGCTGCTAGAAACTACATTACTATCATCACAGACAACATTGTGGGCTACTGGCCACAGAAGTCTGACTTTGTTCATCAACCTGCGGCTTATGGGGAGGAACTGAAGTGTCTGGCATCAGGCAGGGAGCTGGAGGGACAGCTTCCTCTCAGACAGAACTGCAGGCAGCAGCTAGGTCCTTATCTGAGCCCTCCCCACACAGAGCCACAGTGCAGCGGCACTATATCTGAGTCCCTATCCACATGGCTCACATTGTTAGCACAGCCTGATGATTTCCTAAGGCTAGTCCCATCCAATTTCTTTTTAAGATTTTATTTATTTATTTTTCGAGATGGGGGTAAGGGAGGGAGAAAGATAGGGAGAGAAACATCAATACGTGGTTGCCTCTCATGCACCCCCTACTGGGGGCCTGACCCACAACCCAGGCATGGGCCCTGACTGGGAATCAAACCAGCGACTCTTTGGTTTATAGCTGGCACTCGATCCACTGAGCCATACCAGCCAGGGCTGCCCCATCCAATTTATGTGCCCCTTGCCCCAAGCTGGTAACAGTGGCTTTTCCATGTGAATGGCTGGGCTAGGCGCAGGCTTCAGAGACCTTCTCAAACAAGCAACAGCTGAGCCCAGCCTCTACCCCCGCCCTCACTGAGTGGCCCCAGGCCCAGTATCAGTAGCAGCCATCTGCAGATCACTTTACAGCTTATGCCAAGGGGCCCCAGACAGAACACAGGTGGAGGCTGGCCTTGGCCTGCGCCACTCAGGAAACCCCAGAGTCTGCACACCCAGCAGACAGTTACAGACCCCACTGGAGCACCACCACCCCAGCCACCTCCACAAGCCATGGAGGGAGGTGGTTACTGGTCAGTGGTCACAGCCAGTCCTTCCAGCTGTCTGACCTAAGTAAATCCCTCCTTTTGACCTGCTGACAGCAATCAAGACTCAACAAGAGGCAGGAGAACTCAGCCCACACAGAGGGCACCTCAAGTACCTAGCTCAGAGGATTGGGGAGGCTGTGCCACTGAACCCTACAGGTCACCTATTATATTTGGCCATGCCACCAAGACATGGAGTCAAAACAGCTCTACCTAATACATAGAAACAAGCACAGGAAGGCTGCCAAAATGAGGAGACAAAGAAATATGGCCCAAATAAAAAAACAGATCAAAACTCCAGAAAAAGAACTAAATGGAGATAAACAATCTACCAGGTACAGAGTTCAAAACACTGGTTATAAGGATGCTTAAGGAACTCAGTGGGTACTTCAACAGCATAAAAATGATCCAATCAGAAACAAAGGAGACACTAACTGAAATACAGAACAATTTACAGGGAATCAACAGTGGAGGGGATGAACTGGAGAATCAAATCAATGATCTGGAACATAAGGAAGCAAAAGACATCCAATCAGTACAGCAAGAAGGAAAAAAGAATCCCAAAAAATGGAGGACAGTATAAGGAGGCTCTGGGACAACTTCCAGCATTCCAACATTCACGGCATAGGGGTACCAGAAGGAGAAGAAAAAGAGCAAGAAACTGGAAACCTATTTGAAAAAATAATAAAAAAAAACTTCCCTAATTTGGTGAAGGAAATAGACATACAAGTCCAGGAAGCACAGAGTCACAGACAAGATGGACACAAAGAGGACCACACCAAGACACGTCATAATCAAAATGCCAAAGATTAGAGATAGAGAATCCTAAAAGCAGCAAGAGAAAAGAAGACAGTTACCTACAAAAGAGTTCCCATAAGACTGTCAGCTGATTTCTCAAAAGAAACTTTGCAGGCTAGAAGGGACTGGTAAGAAATATTTAAAGTGATGAAAAGCAATAACCTACAACCTAGATTACTCTATCCAGCAAAGCTATCATTTAGAATTGAAGGGCAGATAAAGTGCTTCTCAGACCAGGTAAAGCTAAAGAAGTTCTTCATCACCAAACTGTTATTAAATGAAATGTTAAAGGGATTTATTTAAGAAAAAGGGCATCAAAACTATGAACATTAAAATATGTTGATACCTAACTATCAACAACTGAATCTCAAAAACAAACTATGCAAACCGGCAGAACAGAAACAGAGTCACAGATATGGAAAGCATTGAGATGGTGGCCAGTGGGCGCGGGGGTCGTCTGGGGGAATAGGGGAAAAGGTGAAGGGATTAAGAAGTATAAATTGGTAGTTACAGAACAGGCAGGGGGATGTCAAGAGCAAGTGCAGGAAATGGCTTTGCCAAAGAACTTATATGCACAACCTATGGACATGAACCAAGGAGGGAGGATCACTAGAGGGAGTGGGAGTTGCTGGGTGGAGGGAGGCAAAGGGGGGAAACTGGGACAACTGTAATAGCATAATCAATAAAATTTTAAATATAAAATGAAGATGGAAAGGCCATTCCCCAGCATAACAGCACCCCCTGCTGGACACAGGCACCAAGTACACTCTTTTTTAAAGGGGCAACTAGCAACCTACTACCATACTAAGCTCTGGTTTAAATAGAAGCCCTGACTGCAAAGGCCTTAGGACCCCTGCCACTTTGGGGTGGGTCAACTTGGAATCTATGCCTAACAAGGAAAGGGCTCAACAGGGCTCGCTGGTCAAAAGGAAAGGTATATTCGAGACAATGGCCAGCCTGGCCCTGGAGGCATCCAGATTGTACACGACGAAGCGGCAGCTCCTTCTTTGGCAAAAACGATCTTCCACTCTACCACCAAAAGCAAAGCCACTATCTCACTGGAGCCCTTTATTCACAGAAGTTTTCCTCAGTGCTGTGCATGGGACAATGATGGCTAGGCTACACTAAAAGTTGATGGTGTCCACTGGGCAGCAGCAGTCATCCTGCCCCAAGGACAACTCTGGAAGGCTGACTGCAGTAAGGACTGATCTGCACAATGGTCTGACCTCACCCTCGCCTTAGGCCATACTCCTAAGAAACAGGCAAGTTATATTTTTATTTATTCTTGGGTGTTTGCCATTGGCCTAGCCACCTGGTGTGTCACTTGGAAGACTAGAGAGCAGAGATACCCAGCCTTTTGGCATCTCTGCATCATTCTGGAAGAAGAGTTGTCTTGGGCCACACATTAAATACATTGAGACACATAACCACAAAAAAATCTCAATGTTTTAAGTAAATTTACAATTTTGTGTTGGGCTGCATTTACAGCCATCCTGGGCTGCATGTGGCCCACGGGCCACAGGTTGGACACCCCTGGTAGAGTATGGACCGAGAGATTAAAAACACCTCTCTTAGGAGCCAAGAACTATGGGATAAAATCATGGATGTCTGTTAATGGGACATCCAGATCACTCGCATAGGTGACCACGGTAAGGGCCAATATTCTGATTAGACCGGCTGGAATTAGCTGTTGATGAAGCCTGTACCGCCCAGACTGCTGCCATCGCAACGGGCGTGGAAACACGTCTACCATCATGAACTGGGCGCAAAGTAAAGAATTCTATGTTTCTGAAGTAGAAGCCATCACTGCGCTGTGGTGGCTTATGACTCCTGCCAAAAGTTGGCCCATTAGTCTTTTAGTGAAGGAAGACACGCAGCACAGAGCGTGGACCCTGCCTGCTCCAAGAAAACTGACTATATTAGGACTTTGTTACCCCTCTGGGCTATCATTGGCGCCTCATTACTGTTGACAATTTTTCAGATTACAATGTTGACGATGCTGTTTCAGTATAATCATCTGGTTCTAGACACACCATTGTGACCCTTTAAAATAAGCTGTCATGTTATCAGCTTTCCAAAGCAGCCACCGTCTGACAATGGTTCCCCCCCCCCTTTTTTTTTGCAATGACCACCCAATAATGGGCCAACAATTGAGATATTTGATGACATTCCATACTCCCTGCCATTCACGGGCATCTGATATTGTCAAGCACTGAACAGTCCTTTCAAAAAGATTTCTGACTCTACTTCTCTCTTGGCTCACACACCTTAGTAAAGCAGTTTGGTCACCAGAAAGAGTTCATCTCCTCTTGGCCACCAACTGGGTAATGATAAGGAGAAAGGGGACTGAGGGTTGTATAACCCTATTTTGAAAATTTGAGAATCCCCCCATACCATTCCTGGGCATGATTTGTCCTTCTTTCTCTAACAGCAACTCCAGATCAGCCTGGGGACATCTATGGGATTCAAACTTAATTCTAGTTCAATCACTTGGATTTTCTTGTTGGAGTGACATGGTCCTAGAACATAAAGATAATGACCACTTGGTTGAGTACACTGCTTGTCAAGTCCCCCTACAGTGGCTCATGTGGGCCAAGGTGGGAGACATAATGGTCTCTGCCAATTTTCTAATAATGGTCTTGGCAAAGCAAGGTCTGGATATTAGTAGAGGATAACTGGGGCAAAGGTAAAGTTACAGGTACTGAGTGGGACACACTGATTACGTGGCAGTGGAAGAAACAACTCTGGCACCTGGGGAGGTAACATTTTAGACCCCTGGAAATGTAAAGAAAAGGGAAACAATTAATGCTCTCTTTGTTCTCCGGGTCCAGCACCAAAACCTGGCAAAACATATATTTAGATATATCTACATCAAGTGGAAGCTGCAAGGAAACCCACTCTGTGTGCAGTCATCCACCTGAGCCCATCACATTCACCCTGCGGAATGTGGGGGAACAAGGAAAACTGACTCCAACATACTGATGTCCATCCTGCTTCCTGAGTCGTGGTAACATGTCCGTTGTCTCTGACCCAGGAGTCTCATGTCTTCTGCCAAGACTCATGAAACAAGCTAATTTATTTATTTCCAAGTAGGGTGGCCCTGCTAGTTTGTTAGCTTGCTTGCTTTTTAGTCAAGGAGTTCCATTTCTAATATCCCCAACACTAACTTTCTTCTCAGTGATAACGAGAAAATATGGTATCACTTGTTGGCCAAACAAATTAACCGTTATTTTCAGACTGCATACAACTTTTCCTCCTTCAAGGTGGCAGCTTTTTAAAGCTTGTGTAATGAAAGGTGACCACACCACAGTCCTGTAACTAACTCTACAAACTAAAATCTTTCAGAAAATAAACCTCTCCTCACAGAATGATCCCAGACCTGCTGCCTGGAACCCCTGTCACCATCCCTGGACGCCCAAGTTGTCCCTGCTCCCAAGTACGAAAGTACTCACTTAAGAATTTTCCCCTCCATTGACGCCTGGGAATTCTGCAGATTAGGAACTCAGGTCTTAGGAAATTCAGTACTAAGAATTTCTGGTTCTCCTTGGAAAGTGTAAAGCTCCTTTAAGAGCCACAGTTTGAGAGCCAGGTGAGAGAGACACTGCAGCATAACCTGGAAGGTATAAAGACTGCTTCCTCGGATCCTAAAAATCCCACTGCCACCCACCAAAGCAGATGCACACTATTAGCCAGAAGCAAATACCAGAAACCTCAGTTTCCCCTCTAGCGAGACTCCGCCCCTCTTCCCGTGAATCCCGCCCCCTCTGTGCCACAGGGCCAATCAGAAAACGCGTCTCTTCTCCCGGTTACCACGGTGCCTGACGAGTCCCACCCCTCACTCACCAGACGTGAGGCGGCTGGTCCAGGCGGTGGAAGCGGGTGGCGAAGGACAGCAGGGTCACCAGGGCCAGCAGGGCCCACCGGCAGGCCACCTCCAAGCGCCTCTTGCCCCCAGCAGGCCGTTTGGGACTCCTCGCTGCAGCCTCGCGAGCCCCCTCGGGGCCCGCGGCTTTAGCAGTCTGGGGCCCACAGCGGCCCCTCCGGGGACGTAGCTCGAACCCAGCCAGGCCTCTGCCCACTGCCGACGGCATCCTTCCCCTCCCCAAGATCGCCCTCCGCCCCGTAGGCACGCTAGGTCTTGCTAGCCGTCCAGCCAAGAAGCCACAAAAGGGCAGTCGGGGGGTCCTGGGAAATGTAGTTCCCTGCGCCAACAGCGAGGCGTGGACTCCGACCTCTTGGCCGGGCGGCGAGCGCGGTGGCCTAACCCGGGCGCTGGGAGGTGGCTGGTGGCGCAGAGCATGACGGACCGCGAGGGCCAGGCGGGCCAGGCCGGGCCGCGGAGGTAATGGGCTCAAGGAACTGCAATTCCCAGCAGCCCCGGGACTGGGGGCTTGGCAGCAGGGCGGGCCATCTTGAAGACACCGTAAGGATTATTCTAGTCCAACCCTCTCGCTTTACCAAGACGTCAGCCTAGGTTCTGACGTGTCGTTGTCCCACTGGGCCTCAGTCGGAGAGTCCCAGGCGTGAAGTTTCCTGACCTGGACTGGGGGTCGCCCGAAGTGCGAGATGCAAGCAGGGAAGGTTTGTGCCACGCATCAGGGAAGAGGGGCGCTACTCAAACACTGAGAAAGCTGAGGTGGGCGGGATCAAGTGGAGTCCCTCGACCCCGCCCACAGTTCCTACAACGATTCCCAGCTTGCAGTGCGCCGTGCTTGGCCCCGCTCTGCGCCTGCGCGCTGCCTGCTGGGGTCTGTGGGCTAGAGGGGTTTGGGTTTGTGGCGACGCACCCTGGTGGGGTCCAGTCGCTAATCCCTCGCACTTCGGAAGATTTCCCCTTTCCAAGGGCTCCCAAACGTATGGCTTTCCTGGGTTGTATGCGTTTTGAGAGAACACCAGGGGCAAGGAGAGGCAGTGGCACTTCACAATCACCTGAGTAGCTTCCTGGGCCCGCTCCCAAGGATCTGCATGTTTGATACGCACCCCAGACGAATCTTGGAAAATTTTGAGCACCACTCTTGTAGCTCAAAGGAGGGAAATAGGCACATCAGGTGGAATACAGCATCACTTTAATAACGTAGAGCCCTCTCACTCCCAAAGGGGTTTTAGGAGTTTAAAGTCGTGTAAGAGACGGTTCAAAAATAAAATCTGCTAGGGTAGTCAGAATCTGTATTGGAGTTGAAAACAAAATTCCTCTAAGAGTGGTGATGAGACGGATACGTTACTTGGGCTAAAATTTAGCTCTATAAGTATAAAGGGAACACGGGTTGGTTTTACATGATTATAGGTGGTAAAAGAAAGAGTAGAAACTGCCCTTCAGTATGTCTCCTGATGGCCCATAAATAGAACACCTGAGGGGAGTAGCATTTACCGTGACTCTGATCACCCTTAGTACAAGTTAAAGGTGTAACAATTTAGTAATCAGGAATGGCATTTCTTCAAGGATTCTAAGCTGTTGTCTGCCACTCTCTAGTGGTCCTGTCCCTCACCAGCAGTCCCTGTCTTGGCCCCTCTAGCCTGGCCAGGTAAGGAAAGGATGCACCTCCAAATATAGAACATCCCATTGCAGCCACCCAACTCTTGCCCTTCCAAGGACACCTGCTGCCCATCATCTGCCCTCTGTGCCAGGACCACCTTCACTTTTCCCACAAAAGGCGCCTTCAGTACAGGCTGGAACTCGTCGGCTCGAAACCAACTTGGGAGGGCCTTAGTCATCACTGCGCCCTCGCTCACCTGTAAGACAGAGTAGGTAGTTCAGGGATGGTGCAAGCAGGTTCAGATAGCAGCTTGATGTGCTGGAGGACGCAAGAGGGAGCGGGAGCTTGGGTGAAATGTCTAGTCAGAGCGATAGCAGACAAATTCTATTGAGTTCTCCTTCATCCGTATGGTTACATGTGTCTGCTGGAAGATTCATGAGTGCTAATTCCTAGTAACTTTGTCCTGGGGACTGCTTTGAAATTCAGGTTACCCAAGAAACACTAAAGGAATTAACTTTGAGTCTCTTAAACTTGAGAGGAGAGGGCACACAGCTGCCTCTGGGGCCTGCAGACAACAAAAAAGAGAAGTGAGACAAGTGGGACCATGGCAAGTCAGAGAAGGCAGGCCCTGAGTTAAGGGGCCTATTAATTGGCTCCAATCAATTGCTGCTCGGGAAGCCAAGTCCACTGTATCCAGATTTTTCAAAGGAAAAAAAAAAATAGACAACAGAATTTGTTTATGAAACATTCCGATTTTTTAATGTTGGCAACTGCAGTCATCCCTTGATATCCACGGGGGATTGGTTCTAGGACCCCTTCCCTCCGTGGCTACAAAATGCAAGGATGTTCAAGTCCTTATATAAAATAGCCTAGTATAGTTTTAAATCATCTCTAGATTACTTACAATACCTAACAAAACATAACTGTTAGGTAAGTAATTATCCCAGTGTATTGTTTAGGGAATAATGACAAACCCTGTACATATTCAGTACAGACCCAACCAAAGCAACCATCGTAGGCTTAACTATACAGTCCACATCAATAACAGTGTAATTTTTTTCTGAATATTTTCAATCTGCAGTTGATTGAATCCATGCCTGCAGATAAGAGGAGAGCCAAGTGTAATTGAAATGCTTTTAAATACTGTGTAGACCAAACAGAACACTGGGCTGCCAACTTGCAACCCCAGCTTTGGAGTGAATGGGCATATACCCTAGATATTTTTATGAGACCAGCTAATGGCCTGGGGGACTGGTGAGTGAGGGGTTTGAAAGCAATGGGCACCAAAGCATCAAGAATTAGACTTCCTGGTCTTTCTGCTACTGCTGGAAGGAATCTAAGCCATCATTTTAGGGCAGCTCTTCATTTTACAGATGAGGTTGTGGAACTAGAGAAGGCAGGGCTTTGTCCAAGGTCATACAGACTCAGTTCCTGCACTGGGATCAGACCCCAGTTTGCCAGCTCCCAGCCCACTGCACCACATGAACTACTTACCTCAACACGGGGCTACCCTGTCTGCCCAGGACACCAAACCTTGCTCCACCAGGAGCATAAGAAACATTCCACAAGTTGGAAAGAGGTGCCCCTTTTGATCTGAGTCAAAGTTCCCCCAACGCCTACCTAGCACAGCTTCCCCATTGGCTCATGGGATCCACCCCCTTCAGGATCCCTCCCCTTGCCCTGCTGTTCTGTGACAAGGGACATTCCTCAGGAGGCCAAGGGTCACCACAGCACCATGACTGAGTCTGGCAAGGTAAGGAGGGCGCTTGCAGGCTGGCTGCCCTTTGGGGGGCTTGCCAGGCCTCAGGAAGGCAGGCCGACGGAGTTTGGAGCCCGGGGCCGTCCCGACTCCCGAGGCCTTTGATCCAGATTACTCTGAGTGTGGCCTGAGTTGCCCAGACATAGGCCTGAGGAAGGAGGCCCAGTGGGATGGGAAGACCTGCTGGCTTGGGACCCCTGACTGGGGCTAGTGCCTCCTTCCCAGTGGGCTTCTAGGGCAGGGAACCCGCCAAGCACAGGCTAACGTACACCTCGTCCTTTCTCTCCTCAGCCCATCCTCTATTCCTATTTCCGAAGCTCCTGCTCCTGGAGAGTGCGGATTGGTAAGAGCTGTGCCTCCACCAGGCGACTCAGGACAGTGGAATGGGGTGGAAGAAGCCCTAGCAGGGTGTCCAACCTGCGCGTGCGGGCCGCCTGTGGCCCAGGATGGCTATGAATGCGGCCCAACACAAAATTGTAAATTTACTTAAAACATTATGAGATAATTTTTGTGTGTGCATGTGTGTGATTATGGGTCACAATGTATTTAACATGTGGCCCAAGACAACTCTTCTTCCAGTGTGGCCCAGAGATGCTGAAAGGTTAGACATCCCTGCAGCCTAGGGGAACAAGATGGCCTGGGACGCAGGGGTGCTCTATCAGACAGGGCTTCACCCCCAGCAACCAGCATCCTCGGTCTCCTGGAGCCCACAGCACTGAACGGCACCTCCACCTGGGAAATCCAACAAGAGGAGAGTGGGGGTGGCAAGCAGGGGGGTTGTTTTTTCTCTTGGGTCTGCTGCCTCTCCCACCATGCCCTCCAAAACTCCTTAGCAACCATGCTTAAAGCAGGATCACAAAGTCTAGAGGATCTTGGTAACTGACAGGAAACAGCTGGCCTTCCTCAGTTCTTATCTTATTTGATGTGGCAAATTAAACAGAACTGTCCATTGTCCACCCCAGCTTAATCTCTCCCTCCCTCAGTGTAGCACAGCCCTTGGCAAAGGTCCTGGTCCTCGCAGCTCATACTGAGGGTGAATGTGCTGAGTGCTTTTGTGTGCCTAATTCCCTTTAAACCTCGACAACCCTGTGAGGCAGGCGCTGTTATTACCCCCTTTGTACAGATGTGGAAGCTGAGGCTCAGAGGCTCAGAGGCTCAGAAAGTTACTTGCCCAGGGCTTCACAAGTTAGCAGATGAATGTAATGAAATCTGAAGCTGGCCCTAACTAGGAAGCCATCCTCCGTGACCCTCCCCCATCCCACAGGCATTTGACGTTTGCTGGGATGAGTAGGCAAGAGTACAGGGGTGTCAGAGGACTCATTTCTCCAAGAGAATGCCGTCCCGGGCCCAGAGCCCCTGCACTAGCAGGGCCAGAAGCCGGAGCGGTGTGCGTGCTGTCTCTGTAGGGCCTGCATGCATTTGTCTCTCCCGCTTGGCTCCAACCACCTTCTTTCTCCAGAATGGAGCTGACCAGTACAGAGGAGGAGGAGCCCCGTTGTGGCCCAGGCTCTCTGCAGGCTGTGACACATCTCGTTCCCTCCCATAGCTCCTTCGCCCTGGCCTGAGACCGACCATCACCATATTTGGGTGCACAGGCGTGCACTCACACACTCACACACTAGGGCTGGCTGAGGGTTTTTACGCTCGCCTTGCCAGGGGAAATCGTCAAAGGGGATGAAGAGGAAATCTGGTCACTGGGGGTCGCAGCAGATGCTCTGACACCACCAAAGAACCTGACGCCCTTCTTGTAATCTGTAGTAAACGGAGAACAAAGAAAATAGATTACAAAGTCTTTGTTCTCTAAACAATGTCATCTGCCTGTGCCTGTGCTTTATGGTCACTTGAGCCCCTTCCCTTGGCCCTTAGACGCCCTCACCAGGGACTAATTGCCTGTCTCCAGCATAAAGCCCTGCTCAGCCCTGTTTTAAGGCCCTGGAGCAGGAAGAGATGAGGAGGACACTTCCCTGTTGTCCTCCAGAGCTCTCAGTGTGCCAGGGCAACAGAGGTAGGGCGTCCTGGGCCTGGGTTGGGGGAGCGGGTGGCAACCAAGGAGACCAGAGAGGAGGGTCAAGGGCCGTGCTGGGCCTTGACCACCCAGCAGCATGGACAAAGCCTCCCTCTTCAGCCTCCTGTTGCCCTGGGAAGTGGAACCCGAAGCTGTCCCCTGACTCTGCTCTCTGCTGTCTGTCCTAGCTCTGGCCTTGAAGGGCATCGACTATGAAACAGTGCCTGTCAACCTCATAAAGGATGGGGGCCAGCAGGTAAGGAGGCTGCTCACGGGCCTCAGTGTGGGAGTTGGAGGCCTTGGAGAGGCGCTCCTCGGGGGGTGCAGATCATCCCAAGAGGTCCCCTGGCAGAGGAGGCTGCCGGCTCTTGCTCGTGGGAATGGGGGGCAGCTGTACAGAAAGAGGAACCACGGGAAGGACGCAGGCTGCAGGCTCCATCCCGCAGCCTGGCCTCTCAATGCCCAGCCCCAGAGGGGTGGGTCGCAAGTGGGTCCTTACCCCATGCTGGGCCCTCTGGGTGTACTTTGGTGGCCAATGACATGGGACGAAGCCTGTAGCTCAGCCGCCACAGGAGGGTGGGATACACAGATTGCTCAGGCGTCGCCTGAGGCCCAGGAGCCAGGGCCTTCCCCGGGGGAGGGAGGTGTGGGACTAGGCGGCAGGCCCGGGGGCCACCCCACCCACCAGGGCCTTCTGTCCACAGTTCTCCAAAGAATTCCAGGCAGTTAACCCCATGAAGCAGGTGCCAGCCCTGAGGATCGATGGCATCACTATCGGCCAGTCAGTGAGTGCCGGGGCTGGGAGGCCCCTTATGGGAGTGGTGCCCTGACGGAGAGGAGCTCAGGGCTGTTCCTTGCCTGAGTATGGCCAAGGCACCTAGCGCTTAGCAGGGATGCAATAAATCTTTGTCCGAGGGAGGAAGGGTGGCTGGTTGCTTTGGGAAGTGAAGGGAGACTCAAGCATATGGGGAACCAAGTTCTGCTGGATGAGGGTCCAAAAAGAGCTCATCCCCCTGGGGAGCCTCTTGGCTTCACAGCGTTTGAGCTGAGTAGGGCCAGGAGGAGAAGGAGTTTGCAGGACCTGTCCCCTCTGGCCCAGGGGCCCAGGGGTCCTGGGCCTTCTCTGGGCCCCCCCTCACTGCTCCCTCTGGACAGCTGGCCATCATGGAGTACCTGGAGGAGACTCGGCCCACTCCGCGACTCCTGCCTCAGGACCCGAAGAAGAGGGCCTCCGTGCGCATGATTTCCGACCTCATTGCCAGCGGCATCCAGCCCCTGCAGGTGTGGCACTTGTGCACCTCCACACTCACACACTGACCATGGCGGCCCACAATGACGTGCCCAGCTTGGATGTGAGGGTGGCAGAAAGACAGGGAGGGATTGTCAAGGACTTAGACCAAAATCACGTGGTGGGGCGGGAGAAGGGGAGGGATATCAGAAATCATCCACTCCTCTGGGTCCCCATCCACTTTCCCAGAAGCCCTAGGTTTCCAAGGATGCATCCAGAGGTGCTGGAGGGGGAAAGGACCAGGTGACAGGGGAGCAGCTGGGCAGCACAGGTCCAGGCCTCCCGCCTTTAATTTACCAGGGCAGCCTCCCATGCATCTGTTCTGTATTACAGATCAGTATTCCCATAAGATTTTTATTTTTTATAAAGTTATCACCGATTTTTTTTTAAAAAGGTAATAAAACAATTCATCTGTGTTAACTCCTGACTCTGCAAATGAGGAAATAGCCCCAGAAAGGTGGAGTGACTTTGCAGTCACTTAGCTAAGTATGACGAAGCAAGGACTAGAGCCCAGGACCAGCCGCTGTGCACCTGTGCCCTCCCACCTGCATGTCACTTTGTTTTTTGTAACAAAGGAGGTTGTAGCAGACGGTCATCCTCATTTTATAGATGAGGAAACTGAAGCCAGAAGTGAAATGGCTCCAGGGGTGCAAGGATGGAACCAGAGTCCAAATCTCTTGAGAGCCAGTCCTGTGTGCCTTCCCCATGCCTCCCACTCCCACAGCGCATCCCCCATCCTCATAAGGGACCATGTAAGGGAGAAGGGATGCGAAGGGAAGAGGCCTCGGGTTACAGCCACACCCATCGTCACTGCCTGGCCACTCCTGTGCCCCAACCCTTGCACATCTCTGCCCAAGTCACAGGCGTCCAGACTACAGGGACCGCTGGGGCAGCCTGAGAAGGTGGCTGCTGAGATGCCGCCTCCCTTTAGCCTCAGGGCCCTGATGGGAGGAAAGGGCCCGAGGAGCCTGGGGCGAGTGCGAGGAGGAGGACGTGGGAACTGAGCTTCCCTGAGGGGCCTGGCGGAGCAGGCCCCGCCTGGCTCCCAAAGCCAATCACGGATTTTCCTCGGGCTGCACAGAACCTGTCTGTCCTGAAGCGAGTGGGTCAGGAGAACCAGCTAACCTGGGCCCAGGCGGTCATCAGTTCTGGCTTTAACGGTGAGTCCTTACTCCTGTGAGCTGCCCTGAGGTGACCGCTCAGAGAAATGGCCCACGTGCCCATGGCCCTGAGCATCTGAAATAACTTTCCAGGCTCTTCTTCGGTCTTGCCAGTGGCGTGCATGAGGGCGGGGTGGGGCAGGGCTGAGGAGGCAGTGGGCTGGGCGGCATCCAAACCTGCCTCCGCCTCTGGGAGCTTCAGTACTTGAGGCCCCTTGGAGCTGGATGGCTCAACCCCTGCTTCACTGCCCACTCCAGCTGGAAACCCAAGGCTAGCAAAGTGCCAGCCTGTCACTGTGAGAGCTGCTGCCTTGGCCAGTGGCAGGTCTTGTCCTCTGGGGGAATGGCAGCCGGACTTGAGGAGCCCGGGAAAATATGATGTCATCTCCATGTCTCTTATCAACTCACTCTGGGTCTGGCTGCCATATTCTCTCCAGCACAGGTGCCCCAGCCTGTCATTCCGTTAGGCACCCATTTCAGTACTAGGAAGCCCAAGGCCCAGAAAGGCTGATCTCCCTTTGCTGTGCCCAGAGTAAGATTGTTCCTGTGGTCCCTCCCCCGACAGCTTTGGAGCAGACCCTGCAGAGCACAGCAGGGAAGTACTGTGTGGGAGACGAGGTAAGCCCCCCCAGGCCTGCCCACGGCTGCCCCCTGCCTCCTGCCCATGCTCTCCCACGCAGGCTCAGCCATCTCCCTCGACCCCAGGGCAGGCGCAGCTCAGAGGGCGTCCTGAGAAGGCATGGGGGTGGGGGAGGAGAAGGGCCCAAGGTCGTCTGCTCTGTGCCAAGAGGAAGGTAGCTCATGGGGAGCCCCCCTGCCCATTCCTAGTCAGCTGCCTCCCCAGGCAGCGAGTCTCATTCCTGGGGGTATTCAAGCTGAAGACCCGATGTCTGAGGTGAGGAGGTGGTCTAGCTATCAGCCAAGGGTTATTCTACATGATGTTTGCCTCCCCGCCCAATTCTGAGATTCTAGGGCTCAGGTGCCCTTGACCCCTGTAGGCTGAGGCCCTGACCCTGTGCTAATTCTGCTTCCGGGGCTACCCCCCCCCCCCAGAGGCACCTCCTCCCTCTGGGAGCCCTCACTAAGGGCCTGTGATGGCCTTTCTTACCCAGTACAGTACCTCCACTAAGGCAATCACAGCTTCTCTGGCCACCCAGAGTTGGTTGTCAGGGCAACTGGAACATGGCGTGGGAGAAACCCTCAGCTCTTGGGGACAGACCCAGATAGTCCCAGGGGAGACAAGGAGGGGGATGGGGCAGTGGGGATGGATGGAAGAGCCAGAAGCAAAAGGGAGCATCGGTCTGGCAACCCAGTACTGCCACCTGTAACGCACCGGCCCAGCCTGTAAGTCTGAGGTACACGCCCTGATGCAGACACACCCAACTCTCTTTCAGGTGTCCATGGCTGACCTCTGCTTAGTGCCTCAGGTGGCAAATGCTGAAAGGTAAGAGAGAACTCTGCCACCCTCCCTCTTCCTCCTGGAGAAATTCCCCCATTCCTCCCCTCGAAATGCCTAGCCTCCTCCCACAGCTAGCCCCCCTACGCCCCACTTCAGCTACTTAGGTAGCGTCTCACATAGAGACCCTCCCAGACTGGCCCCTGAGCTGGGCCTCACCGGCCGCTGTGGCCTGGAAGAGACGGGGCAGAGGTGTTCAGCAGAACACCCCGCACCATGCCCAATTGCAGGCGCTGCTCCTAAGGAGAGGTGGCTCACCTGGTGGACACCTCTAGAAGAAACCACCCCAAGAGCCTGCTGTCCCCAGACATGATATGTCTGTGCCCTGCAGTGAGCTCTACCTCTGCTTTCCTCCAGGAGCCCTTCAGGAAGGCATGAATGAGAACCTCTCTGTGGAAGGCACTGAGTTACATACGGAAATGTGTGACACATTCCCTGTCCCCAGGAAGCTTATGACGTGGTGGAGAGATAATTTGTATATGTAAATATCTGGCACAGATAATTTGTATATAGAAATATATAAGTAGTAAGTTCTCAACAAATAGGCATTGCTTGGAATAGGAACACTAGGCAACAGCGACATCAGACAATATAGTACAAGAGCTTCCCCTCCCCAGAGAGCTATCTGCGAAGATGGCTTCCCTCCCAGCCCTTCCCTGGACCCAGGCCTCCTCCAGCCCTGCTCTGTGCTCCCCTCACCCCTCCACAGGACAGTCTCCCTGTGCCCTTGTACACCTTGGCTGAGGTGAGTGTTTTTCTGCCACAGGTACAAGGTGGATCTCACTCCCTACCCTACTATCAGCCGTATCAACAAGTCACTGCTGGCCTTGGAAGCCTTCCAAGTGTCTCACCCCTGCCGGCAGCCAGATACACCCCCTGAGCTGAGGGCCTAGCTCTCAAACCACGCACCACTGGTGCAGGAGCAGAAGCTGGGTAGGCTGACCAGGCCTGGAAATGAGCAAGCCGTAGCTGGAGAAGCGGGAGACTTGCACTCCTAGCCCTTGGACTTGAACTCTAGCCCTGGATCTGCCTTTACACTGGCCCTCTTTCTGCCTTTGTCCCCTCCTCTGTCAAAAGTGGTCAGAGTGACCCTAACCACGTGGCTTAGTTGGTTGGAGCATCATCTCATACACCAAAAGGTTGTGGATTCGATTCCTGGTCAGGGCACATTCCTAGGCTGTGGGTTTGATCCCTGGTCAGGGTGTGCCCAGAGGAAGCAGCCCATCAATGTTTCTCTCTCTCTGTCTCTCTCTCTCTCCCTCCCTCTCTCCCCTCCCCACTTTCTCTTCCTCTAAAAGTAATAAAAAACATATCCTTGGGTGGCAATTAAAAAAAAAAAGTGGTCAGGGTGGGGCGGGAGGATACTGGGAGGGAGGGAGGCAGGAACGTTACCTGCTACCTGTGTCACGGTGCAGTGGGTAAGGGGAAGTGAGAATACAGA
Source organism: Mormoops blainvillei (assembly GCA_004026545.1). NCBI lineage: Eukaryota > Metazoa > Chordata > Mammalia > Chiroptera > Mormoopidae > Mormoops > Mormoops blainvillei. The sequence continues at coordinate 53,652 of PVJD01000657.1, forward strand.
CCGAAATGCCGGCAAGTTTACGGGAGAGCCATAAGGAGGTCTGTGTGCGTCTCCCCACCCCCTCCACTGTACCTGACTCCAAAGAGTGCCCACACTGCTATTTGATAGTTAAGCTAAAGCCAGGCCTCCAGGCCGTTAAGGGTGAGATGTTCAGTTTTCAGTTAAGGCAGTTCCAGAAGGCATTCCTTCTAGCTGGAATTTCCCTATTACTGGACCAGGAGGGGATGTCAGCCAGCCCCTTGCCCACCCTGTGGTAGGCCTGATCCCTGAGACCTAAGCCCAAAAGATTGCCTGACAGAATCAGACAAGATCCAGGAGGGAACAGAAATAAGCAGGAAAAAGCATTTGGAGACCAGCTGAGTTCCCGGGGCTAGGAATGGAACCATTGTTAAGTGTTCCCCTCCAGCACCGAGAGGGGAGCGGGCCCTTCAACCCAGTCCCTCATCTTCAGAGGCATCAGGGTTAGGCACTGACGGTAAATCCGGTCATGAATAAATGGTCCGGGAACTGGAGGAAGCCTCGACCGAGGCAGTGTGAACAGCTACTGGCCAGACTAGCTCAGGAGAGCAACCAGGTAAGTTTACCTTTGGTTCCCGTGCCTGGCAGTGTTCAACCGGAACCAGGATCACAGCTTGGCAGAGATGTTGTAGGGAGATTGGGTCCCTTATGGGAGTGAAACGATGACCTAAATGTCCTATACCTGAGATTGCATTTCTCCTGCATTGCTGAGGTTTAAACAGGAAATTAAGGTGTATGCGACTGGTTCAAATGGAAGCCACCTTTCTCAGCCATGAGTGCCTTCTCTTCAATACTAACGCCAGGCTATCTAGTTCTCCCCTCCTCCTGGGCTCCTCTGTGGCCTCTCTGCCTGTCTTAGATGACCTGGGTTCCAGGATCTAGAATGATCACAGTGAGCCACTGTAGTTCCCGAGGTGAGTTTGTCCTGGCAGAGCCAGAGAGCGTAACAGGAAAGTAGCTAAAACAGGAATGACAAGGAGACTCAGTGGTACCTCCTGTCCTGCTCTGCCGCCATCTGGACCCTTTTCTCGGGCTACTCCAGACTTACCTGACTGCATAAGGCTCAGCTGGGCTTTCTCCAAGAAACCTGTGCTTGAGACGAAAGACTAATCTCAGGCTGGTTATCAGGAGTCATCACCTGATTGGGGCATTTGAAATAAGTGAGGAGAACTCCTGTCTATGTACAGTTCGGTCTGTAAGACAGAATGAGCTCGGGAAAGGAGGGGGCAGCCCCGCACTTGGGGCCGTGCTCCTGCACGTCCCACGGCAGCGCGCCTCCTTGGCCCTGGAGAGACAGGGAGCCGCAGGCGAGCCTGCGGGCTTGGCTGGGCCAGATGGGGTGCAGCTGTTACTCCCCTGGGGCGGAGGAGGCAGCTGGCTCTGCCTTTCACCAACAGGCCTCTGGGAGCCCAAACGAACTGAAACGATTTCCAACAGCACTGAGGGCACGAGTTTCCCCCACCCCTTCTTCCTCCCAGTCTCATCTCCAGGTAACAGAGAAGCCCAAGAAACTTCTGGAAAGTGAGTGAAAGAGATAGAGTCTGCATCTAGGACAAGGTATAGAAACAGACAACCTGAGACCACTCACTCTGCCCTAAGTGACTCTAGAGAGAACTATGTATAATGAGGGAGTGAACCAGGGTTTTTCCTAGAAGAAAACAATCTCGTGTCTGTCCTACTTCTGCTAGTAATGGACTTACCACTGCCCTCCATCCAGTCCAGCAGTATGCAGTGAGCCCCCCAAGGTGACCCCCGTGGACTGGGAGCTGGGATGCATGGGTATCTGACTACAAATATAGCAGACATGGACCCTGCTCTCTCTGAGTTTATGTCCCTCTGCCTACTGGAAGTTTAATCAACCAGTTCTAACACAACCACTCTTTGTGGGTCTGTTACTTGTCTGATCCAAGATGACTTCTAAGAATAAACATATTTTTAACCCAGGTCTCTTCCCCAAGAGTATCAAAATATTAACCTGTTTAATCGGGAGCTCCATTAGCCATCCTAAAATTGATGGCATAAGCTGACTGGATTTCAAGGAAATCTAAATCAGGTAAAGAGGCCAAACAACCTCCACTATGAAACATTTAGAAACCATCCCTCGTCAAATGCACAAAACTCACTTTACATATTTTCCCCATAGTTCCCGCAGTTCAGGTCCTCTCGTTCAACAGGAGTTTCCTGGTATGTGTCAAATGAAACAAGAAAATCAGCCCTGGGTGGGGGGGTGGGGAGGGGCAAATGCTGTGGCTTCTCCTCAGTACTCAGCAGAGATCCTTGAGTCCATGGCTTTTCTGAGGCCCTCTTTTCTCGTTGGTTTTTCCCCCACAGCCAGATAAACTTGCCCCTCCGCACAAAAAGGTATCTAAGCCAAAGAAATTCACTCTCCACTCCTGTGAGGTGACTCAACATGGCAACTCCAGGGTTCTTGCAAGCGTTCCCACACTGATTGCCTGCACTGCCCAGAGGAAGCGAATGACCAGACCTTTGTGGTTTTCGAATGCACTGGCTTTAGGAGGAAAATAATCCCTCTCCTTGTCTCATGATGTTCTGTTAAGAATTTTGTATTTTAAAGCTAGAATCTAAGCCATGGAGACTTCTGCTCAGTCCATGGCAACCCAAGCTGGTCTCAAGGCCAAGGCTGGGACCGCCCTTGCTGCCTTCTTTAGCTAGAATCAAAGAGAGCACCAGCCCAGGACCAACCCCGCTCTCAAGGGCCTGTGACGGCTTTTCTGATGTCTCCTGTGGGTTTCAGGGACTGGGGCATGAGGAAGTGAGCGGAACTGGGGAAATGGAATTGGGAGCGCTGCAGAGAGACGGCAGGCCCAGCGTAGCCACCAGCTCAGGGTCAGCCGAAGGATGGAAAAGGAGTGTGTGTTGGAGGAAGGAGGGGACCCGAGGGAAGAGTACAGGTGGTGGCTTCACTGAATGACCACAGCCAATGAGAAAGGAGATGTCTGTCTGGTTCCTGGGCCTACAGTTTTCAGTCAGAGTGAGACTGTCATGTGTTCCCAGCCCTGGGGTCTCCATGGAGTCCAGGTCATCAACGAGGTTAGCCCCTCCCCATAGAGAACCGTGCTCTAGGGACCTGGGGTTGGCTACACGGAGAGAGCAGAGCCCTATCCTCGAATCCTGGAGAGCTTGCTTAGCTGTGCTTTAGGGAGTAAGAGAAAGTAGCATTTCTATACAATCTCTGCAGGAGGGCAGAGTTCCCCCAAGCTCCTCTAGAGCTGCATTCCTCTTACTGCTATTACCCAAGTACCAAGCAAGGTGACTAGCCTCACTCCATGAATGTGTGTTGAATGAAAGATACCCTTCCCGTGCAACTGTGGGTGGCCTCCCTGAATGTCTCTCTCCTCCTTCAGGGGCCCTAGAAGATCATGAAGGAGCAAATATCTCCCCAAGTGCATAGACTTTTCTCTGGAGGTCGGACCAGATTGCTCCAAGGCTTAGCAACAGTTAAGCTTCTACAAAGGGTTTTGAAGATTACTTCTTCTGCGACTCCTCCCAGTCTGAAAATAAATTCCTATTTTCAGGGGTTGGATCTCTCTCAACCCAAAACCATCACCTATTTAGGGGATACTTTCCAGTAGGGGCTTCTCTCCAAGGGCTGAGCGAGTGGTGAAGTTCAAGTCCTTCATCATTTCCACAACAGTTGTCAGACCTGTGAAGAACAATCAGCAGGCATCTGATCCTGGTACGCAAGAGGCCACAGGGAGACATGGCCTGCAGTCTCCCCACAGTGCGAGTGGCCACAGTGGATGAAGAGCAGCTGTTGGAGTGGCCTGATCCTGGTAATTAGGTGGAAGTAGCAAGCCCTGGAAATTACTTTAGAAGGATGAAGGCAGGAAAGACTTGAGAACAAAGCAAAAAATACAGGATTTTGTTCCAAAGCTATTTTACATATCTGTTAAGGAGAACAGTAAACTTACTGGACAAACAGGTGGATATACATATTCATAAGATAAGTGTTCATTTTACCAGTTCCTTCCTAACTTTAAACACAACTTATTTAGCTCTTGATTCCAAGGTCGCAGCAGGCATCATTCCACTTTGGGAGAATCCCTGGAGTAAGATGGTTGCGGAGTTTCGCCAGAATCTCTCATGGGTTAAAGGACGCTGGGCTGAATGTCAAGAGCTGCAGTGTGTGAGCTGCCTTATATAATCCTGAACTATGTCAGACTCAATGAAATGACAGGTATGAGTGCCATTAAAAATTAAGAAATAATCTTCAGTGCGTTATGGGTTAGCAGTGACATATTCAGCAGACCCCAAACATAATTCAGTGAAGATCACCAGCTACATACAGTCTGCCTGGGCTTTTCATTATTGGTTGTGGTGTATAATTTAACTCACAATTATTTCAGATCTCTTCCTTTTATACAGCAGCCTCTAAAATATGTTGCAAAGGAAAGCAGAGAAAGACCTACCAGGCTCATCTTGGAACCACAGATGTCACTGAAGAAAACATTTAAAAGGCACCCCTCCTTGCTCACATATGAGTCCTCCTCATTCTGAGACAGACTCCAGGGATGTGCAGAGGCCACATTGTAAGAGATGTCGAAGATATCTTACGGTGTCATTTTTATAAATGAAAATAGATTAAATAAATATCCCCCAGGCTGAGTTAATGATTACCCTGGTGTCCAAAGTACTGGTTCCAGATTTGAACAGAACAAGTAAATACATTGGCAAATGAGCATCACTAGGGACTAAATCCTGACAAAACTCAATAATGCTCTGTTTAGTGATCATTACTCTAAACCAAATTTTTCGCTCTTGGGCTAAACCTATCTCCCAGTTCATAATACTCTGCCATGCATCTATCATTAATCTCATTCTCAATTTTTCTTAATTGTCAATTTTTTCTTAATTTGTATAACCTCAACAGATTAAATTATAGAATACCTTTCTTTTTAAGATGCTGAGGAGAGATGAATAAAATATTTAAATGTAAATTACATTAAGATATAAGTCAAATGTTTCAGGTGCATAGTGAAAAAGTTTATTTATGACAGATTTCAAAACTCCAAAGAGAAGACAAAGAATGCACAAAAGCATCACAAAACTGTTACATGATATAAAAACAAGAACTGAGCTATTTAAAGAACCATAGCTCAGGATCATCTGTGTATCACAGCAACACATTCAGTGGCACAGGGTGGTAAAATATGGTATTTTAAAGGAAAAACCACTCAGCAGGACAGAATGATTAAATAACAATTTGGTACAGAGCTCTTAGAAATCACAGAGGTTGACAGCATTTCTCATGACAGGGACATGTAAAACAAGTTGACTGTAATAAATGATTGGCTAAGATACTTTATTTAAAGAAAATGTATTTTAAATAAAAGACTGCTTCCCTTTCAGACCCCTTTTTGTAATGTCAGTGTCAATACATGATATAGAACAGTAAGGAAAAATGCCTTTGTGGTTGCCAACTGCTTAAATATTTACCAGAAAAGCATGATCATTTTTCAACTGACTGATACAGCTCAGTGCGTGGCTCCCAAGCAGGCCTTTCAGAAATAAGTTGTATGGCATAAAGTGGTTTAGGAAATCTTCAAGCACCTCCCTCTATTCCCGTTATCCTTATTCAAATGGCTTTTTTACAACCCATCGTTTTCATAACGAAGTAGCTTTCTTCTGGGGATTTCAAAACACTTCCCATTATTAAGGAAACATGGGTACATGGCTAAGTGGCAATAATTCAACTTGATTTAAAAAAATTTTTTTTTTCATTTATGGGACAATACTCTCAGAAAGGGAGATTAGTGGAGTTTTCAATATGGAATTTGTTAAATATACCAGTTAGGACATAAGAGAAGGAATTAAGACAGTATTTTCCAGATGATTCTTGCCTGAACCTAAAAATCAAGAATAACAGCCCTGACTGGTATGGCTCTGTGAATTGGGTGTCTTCCCACAAAGTGAAATGTCGCTGGTTTGATGATTTGATTCCTGGTCAGGGCACGTGCCTGGGCTGTGGGCCAGGTCCCTGGTTGGGGGCATGCAAAAGGCAACCAATTGATTGCTCTTACATACTGATGTTTCTTTTTCTCCCTCCCTTCCCCTCTCTATAAAAATAAATAAATTCTTTATTTAAAAAAAAAATCCAATCACAGGGAACATCACAGACAAGGCATTTCAAACCTAAGTGAGTATGAGAGTTCAGGAAGAGAACACCTTAAAGTGACTGCCACATAAGGGCTCTTCTGAAATCCTATATACTGGAATATTTCAAGCCAAAACTTTAGAATTGCTCATGACCCTGTATCAAAACTTTTAGAAAATATACTTTGTCCCCTGAAAATCATTTCACATGTGTATAATATTTAACCCCTAGATAAGCCCAAACTGCCTGCTTAGAGCGGCATCGAACTGTGGAATTTCGTTTTAAATCTCTAGATTACTGCGGCACCTTTTCCTCAGCTCTTAGAGCGAAGGGGAGCCATGAAACCAGCTCTGGTCCACACGGCTGGGGCCTGAAAGAAGTCAAAATACATGTAACAGAAATCGTAAGTTCGAAGCAGTGACCAGGACTATAAATAATTTCAAAGCCCGAGTCTTGCCTTTGGGCTTAGATTTTGGAGGAGTGACTATTTGTAAATAAACCCCACTACCAAGGCTTTAGGCAGTTAGTTGGGTTTTCCTAGGTTGGTGACAAGAGGTTCCAATAGGAGGGGTTCTGGCTGTCTTGATTCAGGCAGGGCAATGCAACACTCCAGAGGGAAGAGTGATTTCTGAAAGCCAGCCCCACAGCAGTTTTTCTTACCCTTTGGGTCCCAAATCTTGCCCTAACCTCATTATGTAAATAACTAGTAGATGTTAAAGAAGTTCCACAGGTGCTGGAACTGGTCAGACAGAGCCTTTAAAGGGGTGACACGGACCATAACCAGTTACCAACAGAGCCAAAGCAGTCCTTGCTGAAGGGCCTGCCCCCATTCCCAGAAAAGAGGACACCAGGAACCAGCTCCCAGGGGTTTCTCCTTTGAGGTATGCCAAGGTCAGTGCCCGGAGGAGACTGGTTCCTTTAGTGGGCCCTGAAGTCAGACTCAGAATGCTGAGGAGCTGCAAGTTCAAACTAATATTATACTTACAGCCACTAACAAAATACAGTTCCCACAAATGGAGGACTTGCTCTATTTATAGGCCAACTCAATTAATTTGTTGTCCTCGTCAGTACAGCATTGTCACATCCTCTTCACCCACTTGGTAAGGTTAACGAGAGTTCCGACTGCGGTCATACATGGGCTACCAGGTATACCAGTATGGGACTGTCAGTCATAATCCCTCCTTCCAGTGAGGCTTCTGGCCTAAAGAACAAAGCCCTACTTCCAACCATGATTGACTGCTTTATCTACTCAATTTTATATCACTATTATTTAACTCTGGTTAGTCAGGTAAACTGAGGCCTTGGATATCATGGGCCAGTGCTAAACAATACCAGGAACAATCAAGACATCAGAAAGAAACAGAAGGAGGCTGGTCCCTCTCTTCGTCTCTAAGCTGTGTGGAAATGAGGTTCCCAGGGATAGGATCCCATGTGCCTGAAGACTGAGACTTTGGCCATGTAGATACTCATCACATACATACTGGAGAGCTGGACTGTGACTGGTTTTAGACACCCATTCCCTCCTTCCCAAAGAATCAGGCATCACGGCTCCCTGAGCACAAACCATGAATATAATGACTTGCCCTCTGAAGAGCATAAATCCCTTAACAATCTACCCCTCACAATAACAAAACTGAAACTACCTTCCTTCAGACAGGAACTCACTTTTCTAACTCTTTTCGACCTCCGAGATGTTAGAGGGATGGTGCTCTTCCCTTTTCTAGCAGAATAAGGAGTTCTAAGAGACTAAGGAGTTTCATGTGGATCTTTTAGACCCAGGAGAAAATCTAAATGGAAGCTTGGACAGGGAGAACAACTGTGCCTGTTCGGTTTGTCCCATTTACTACTATGTGTAAGACCAGCCCACCCAGGTTAAGGGAGCTGGTGATCCCTAACCTCACAGGGAGGTCAGCCTAGGGGCACAGTTCGTTCGCAACCATACTTTTACGGCTTGAGACTCTTCCATGGTGTTGGTCAAAACTGACCTATTTCATCCCTTTCTTGGCCATAGTCAAAACCAACTGGGGCTACACTGACACAGCTGGAACTCTGCCAAGCTTCTTCCTAAACTCACCATCTTTTTCATGGCAATAGACTTGCTAGTCCCAGAAAACACAGAGGTGAAATCAATCAGGCCAGGACTATACTCAGCATAGGAGACCTACTCAAAAATATTTCTAAAGTTGATCCTATTGGAAAATACAGCAAAGTGGGTTTGGGATTTCTAGAACAAGCACAATGGGAACCCATGAGGCTTATGGCTTAATGAACAATTCCAACTAATGAAGCGTAAATTAAGAACTAAACAAAATTGGGATATGAGCAAAATTCCAGGATACGTTTGATAACTTGTCTCTCTTCCTCTCATTTTATTGTTTTGCTTCCTTACTATCAACTTAAAAAGGTAGTTCTCAAGCTGTACAAAATGGTTTCACTCAGGCTGCTTCCTCTAAAACAACAGTCTTTTATGTAAATATTAGGATCACTCAACAATGTACCTTAGAACCATGTACTTTGGGGTTAAAAAGGAACCTTTTGCAAAAAAGTGGTTTAAAAAATAAACATAAAAATACAGGCTTTGTGGTTTGGGTTTCACCTAATTCTTTCAAAGAGGGACTGGGGAAGGCTCATCAAAAACACATCAACTCAGATACTTTGTATATGTTTTACAATAATATCTAATCCCGCTGATTAAAATGAGACAGTGAGCTTTCCAATTTAAGTCTTCCACATACATATTATAGGGGACAATACATACATTTTAAAGTCTGAGATTTTCTTTCCTAAATAACAGATAAAAATATTTTTAAAGTGCATGAATCAATTAAGAAAAAAATAAGAATGGTCTCATTTCAAGTTGCTACCTACTTCCATTAGAAAGCTACATATTGTCTGAGGATTGAGTTTTAATTTCCAAGTCCTGAGGATGTCTCATAAAGCAAAAGAAATTAGAACAAAGTCCTGCCACAGCAGCTTCACAATTACCTTCATTTGAACACAGGCATGTCGGAGAAGAAAACAGCAGAAATTATGGTCTGAGGGAGAGGGGAAATACATGAGTTTGAAAGACAGAGATCAGGAAACACTTTGTGAGGACCACCTTCTAGGTAACTCATGTTGAATGAAACAAGCCTGCAAAAATCCAGGAGCTCTCTGACCTAGAAGAGTTGATGTCAGTGCGGGGAACAGCCTCTAATTGGACACTTGTCAAAAGGAAAAGAATGGTATAATCATCTTTGTTTAAAAATCAGCAGCTTATAATTTAAAAATCTAGGTGGTGGTATGCATAAGCATGTTTACTATGTATTTCTTTTAAAAACTTTGCTGAAAATTTTTCATAGTAAAATGTTGGAAAGAAATTAACCCTTTAAATACGTCTTTCTAAAAGCACCATCTCAAAAACTAAACAAACAAAAAATTTAAGGACTCAGTCACTTTGTGTAGAGAATTCTAGTCTCTCTCCTATGATGAATTGCTTTCTTTTAACTTAATATTTATTTGTGCTCTGGAAGACAGGGTGAAGATGAAAACAAATGATTTTCATTTTATTGTTTCGTTCTGTGAACTTGGACAAGGAGAGACTAAGGAAATAACTACCTCTTAGGATAGCTGTTTGCTGGGCTCTGAAACTCTCAGCAATTACCTATGCTTCAGTAAAGAGTATTTTGTCCTTAAAATTCAATAATTTCAGAAATTTAATGTGAGAATAGTGAATGAATTTTTTAAAATCTCTTGTTACCTATTTTGTGCAAATGGAACAAAGAAAACCTGACTGTTAAACACCAGTATAGAATGAAATGTAGGAATGTCCAGGATTTCAAAAGTGACTGGACAATAAGAGGCACACAGAGGCAATGGGAACAATTCCCTTAGGCTTCCCTGATGCAACAGAAGTAGGATTCCAAAAAAAGTAAGTACAGAGACTCTTACAGCAAAAATAAACAAATAAGTGTTTTTCAAGGAGCTTGCTGTGGCCTGGCAGCTCCATTTTAAGAGAAAGTCAGAAGTTAATAATAGGCAAGAAAAATATGCAAGGCTTCAGCTGACTGGAGAGCAGCTCAGTAGAAAATTATTTTATAAAGATTCTACTAGCAGAGGCATGATTCGACATTAGTGATGAAAGAGTGGTCACTCAGCTATCTGATGGGCCGAGGCAGAGCAGGTTGGCTTTTTGCTGCCCACACAGAGTCAAGAAAATAATTTCTAATTCCTTACAAGGTATATACGTTTTGGCCAGTGTAATCCTCTACGAAATGCGCTCAAATATAAAATAATGGCGGAATGATGCTGCTCAGAGAATGGGGAGGCTACGGCAGTCCACCCCATCCCACCCTACTCTGGGCTACTCTTGAGCCCAGGGAAATGGAAGGTGCAGGCTGTATCGCCCTTTGCTCAACATGCAGATGCTACCTCAGACCTACTATGAGGAGCCCTGTTCTTCCCTTTCCCTATGCAGAGGGGAGGCCTGGTGTGAGGCACTCACACAGTAAGGAATGAGCCAGAGGAAACATCCTGAAGAAGGTGGCCCCTCAGAGGAGGCAAAAGACTTTGACATCCTGGACTCACAGGATATTTGATTGGCTAGTCAAGTCATCTGCACTCAACCCAGGGCAAATGGGCAGATTTTCTCCCAACCTCAAATTCCTCACAGGGAATGCTGGGGTAGGTGTGCATCATCCATCTCAGAAGGGGCAGGTTCCTCCTGAAGTATCACAGGACTGACCTGCAGGGATGAAACCTTATCACTTCCCTACTTCTCCTAAAACATGAACTCCACAGAAGAGGTGGCCTCAATGGCTCAGATCAGATGGAAGCCTTCTAAGAAACAGAGGGAAACTGTTTCAAAGATAAAAAGAAATGTGCTAAAAAAATAAATAAAGTAATAAATAAATCTAATTATTCCTCAAAATTCTGAGGAAGTAACTGACTTGACCCAAGGAATAAGAAACAAGGAGGTACCGACGACTGCAGTGGTCCCTTCTCTGCCTGAGGCCCAGCCACTCTGCCACTCTGGTGACCACTGGCTGCAGCACCCTGCAGCACTCCTGGGCCTCGGGGTTATAGGCTGGGAAAGGCCCGCCAGGGAGATACAAGGCCTGGCCTGGTAAAGACCAAATCCAACCAGCAGCAACAGTGAAGCTCACTATCATCCTTCCTAAGAGACTCTGGACACCAAAAGCTTTAAGCCCTCAATGCAACCTAAAAACAGAAATTTTGGAAGTCTGATTGGTTCCAAAGCAAAGTTTCTAAATAACACTCCTACTATAAAGAAAAAAGCAGTGGGGAATTTGGAGTGTTTTTTTGGGTTGTTTTTTTTTAACTTTCTCTATCAGATGATACTCCTTCTATGATTATACCAAAAAAAAAAAATTAGTAAAACTTGACTTTCAAAGGTGTGGGCTCTGAGATCAATCCAGTACCTAAATGCCACCCTTTCCCCTTCAACCACCAGTGCCCTTAAGTAAGGGACACAACCTCTTGAAACAGGAAGTGATGGAGGCAGTCTTTCTTCCCAGAAGCTCCTAGTTACACTGACCATCATTTTAGATTACACGGACGTTTTTGCTGTGATGGCAAAGACACAGGCCTTTGGAAGGAAAAAGAGGCGGCAAACAGGCAGAGGCGAACCCTCAGGACTAATAACACTCATCAAAGGCAGTGAGGGCTCCCAGCCTGTGCCAGAGACCACGAAGAACCTGCAGGCGGGAATATGGCAGTGGTTGAGCGGCTGGGCAGACCATTCTCCAGGCAAGAAACTGGGTTCCTTCACGGACAACGTGTTTTTCCCTCTTCCAGCACTTCCAAAAGGAGTGGACAATACGGAACACATCTGCAATAAAGGCTCTGGGAGAGGAGAGAGCAGCAACTGGAATAATATACCTTGTACCAAAACAGGCCTATTTTTAAAAGACAACGCCCAACTTGTTTTGGGCTTTTGCCTGATAGGCGCCTTCACAGAGGGCTTTTGCTGGAGTCTGAAGCAAGAAGAGTGTGAGTTGGGGACCACAGAACAGGGGCACTACACCGCCACCTGCAGAAGCCAAGGAGGGTCAAAAGCTACGTGGGGTCAACATCAGGCATGCCAGGCAGGGTGTGAGGGTCAGGAACCTCACACTCAACTTCAAGCTCTTGCCTATCCAAAACAAGAGGCACCAGCCGGCAGCCTGCTCCAGCCAGAAAACACCACCTGCCCAGTCCCCGCGGGCCTTCAGCTGGTGTAGTAGATGTGGAAGTAGAGAGTCTTGTTGCGTAGCAGGGAGTAGGAGTTGTCAAACTTGAGCAGGTAGATGCCCTCACCAGGGTAGTCGTGGCTGCCAGCCTGCACGTCTCGGTGGCTATCCCGCCGGTACACAGGCATGACCTCCCCATAGCGGCCCCGCAGGGAGCTCCTGGAGCCTCTCTCCACATCTCCAACTGGGACAGGGTCTGCAAGAGCAAAATGGCAGTGTTTGGACATGAGTTCAGAGACCACACGGAAGTCCTACCTGAAGGTAAGAGAAGGGACCAGGTGAACTAGGGGCTTTCTCCCAGGAGGGATTGTTGTTGCCCTCCTACAAGAATGTCTGCGTGATCCAAGGGTCCAGGAATGCTAAACATCAGGACAGTACCTGCTCACCAAACGGGCATCCCACCCAAACACCAATAACATCTCCACTGAGAAACAAGGATTTAACCCTACAGAGCCTACCTAGCCCTAGAAGTGTCTGGACATTTCCAAGAGAAAGAAAAAGACATTTAGAAGAGAAGATTCTCACATCTTTTCATTCATCAGGGGGATGAACTAGGTCATGGTAGGAGGTGCAGACAAGCACGCTGTACAGAGTGCCTGGAACTTCCACTTGGCCTCCCAAAGAGCAGCAAGTTACATATGAGGTTCTCTTCTTCCCTAAATATTTCAAGATTTCCCTGCAGACTTGCTTGTCCATGACGAAGCAAGTTAAGGGACTGATTTTAAGATAATACGGGAAAATCGAAGAATAAAGCGAATGCTTAGAACCTACTCATATATCACCCACCCCCCCCAAAACAATGTCTCAGGGTCATCCTGAGAAGATATTGCAAGTAACAACTGCAATGGGGTCTAGAGACTACTTTTAAAACTGCTCTAGGCATAAAACAAAGAAAAAACAGTTGTCAGCCAGCTGGGAAGGATGGTGGAGGGGTTAAGAATGGGTACATTTAGCAAACTGTAATCACTCAGTTTGATCCCTGGCTGAGAATAAATATAAATATCATAAAACTAAGAGAGAAATGAAAAATAATCTCAGGTTTATATGTGATCTGAAAAACACTTCCTCTGAATACAACAGCACTGCCCTACCCATTTTCCTGCCCTCGTCCCATCTCTGTCCCCAAGGAGATGTTGGGGAAACGGCAGGTACTGATTAAAAGGAAAAGCAGCTTTCCACCAATGCATCGATACCAATCCTACCAGAATGTTCTCTGAGGGTCTGACTTCGGCCTGCATCACTCAACTCAGGTAGTGATGCTGAAAGGGATTCCTCACCTGCATTCTAAGGAAGAGGAGGGCCGGTACAGCACAGGAAGTAGTCACCAGATATTAGGTTGGGCCTAGAAAGGAAACTGCAAACTACGTTAAAGTTAAATTTACCTTCAATCCCCTCCTCCTCTTCCTCGTCTTCATCCTCATCCTCACTGGAATCACTGACCTGCACAGTTATGTCAGTGCTCGTTACAGGGGTCCAGTCAAAATAAATTCCAAAGCCAATGTCATAGTCATCGGTCGCAAACTCCCAGCAGACACGCTTCCCCTCTGGATGGGTGGGTACCCGGATAGTCACCACCTCACCCCGCTTCACAACCAGACAGCTGTTCTTCTCTTTGCCCAGCTTGCTTTTGAATTCTTTCATCTTGGAAAAGGTCCAGATGCACGGAGCAGCCATCAGAGGTGGGGAGGCTGGAAGGACAGGCAGCTTACTACTGAGAAACCAAAAGGAAACGCTGCCTCACCTGGCATTTTGCTTAGGGAGGTTGTCACAGTCAAAGCCATTAATTACTTCTACTGGATTTTTTTTTACTTCCCTTCACAAGTCACTTTCTTTCCTTCCCTCTATCTGCCTGCCTTTCTTTTAAGTACCCAGTGGAAACAGAAAAACCACCTTCCATACTCCCAAAGGTCTCACCTTTCCTGTGGTCCCCCAAAAGGTCTGCAGATTCCAAATCAGCTGAAAGAACATCTACAGCTCCTGTGTGTTCAGACTGGATCATAACGATGTCCCTAGACCTCTGTGGAGCTTGATACTTGGTCATCTGCACAAGAGAACTCCGATTAGAGGACGTATGAGAGTGGCACTTTCCAACTAGCCTCTCTCCAAATGCAGGCTGCCCACCCTGCCCTATCACCTCTACTCTCCCAACACTAAGCCTAATGTGCTATTCATCAGTCCTTCTCTTTCCTCCGGGTACAGGTTGCTAATAAACTCTATTTTAATGCCACCAAAGTGTTCCCTAATTTAAAGATTCTTTCTTGTTCTCTCCTATCCTTTGCAACTTTCCTACTCAAAACACTATAAAATCCTTGCCCACAAACATCTTCAAAACTTGCCACTGACTTTTGCATCAGCAGTGTTTCTGGGCCATGTCTTGGTCTCCCCTCAGCCTGTACTGTACCTCCCTGAAGCTTCACGCATGACAGCTCTTGCACCCAGGGTTTAGCTCAGCTCCCACCCTGCCACACAATCCTCCTGCTGGAGTTCCCATTCAAAGGTTACTTCCTGACCACTGTCAATCAATTCACCCAACCACTGCAGAGAGAGAATCCAGTTTATTGTCTCTCTCTCATCCATGGCTCACCTTGGATGCCTTATCCCATTGGTTGTCTCATCCACTATCATTTTCTTTAAATATTTATAATTTCCCCTTAGACCAGTCCCAGGATTTGCATTTAAACAGTATATGTGCTGTCAGACATCTAACCTACATGGAAGAGTACAAACGTCACTCAATACGCAAAGCTCTGATAACCCATGGCAGGAGAATGCAATTTCTCCCTAGTGGGTCTCACTTCAAATCACCAGATTAGTGCTCCCCTGTTTCATGCTATTATGCCTTAATTTTCTGCTTCTTCTCCAAACAGTCGGCAGGCAACTCAAGAAGTATACCTACTGCCAACATGGGAAAGCACATCAGTGAGGCAGCGGTCCAGTTAAGAGACGAGAATTATATTTGCAAGAAAGAAAGAAATTTTATAATCCTCCCAGACTATATTCTCATACTATCTGTTTCTGAAGAATAAGTCTTTCAGTTCTTAATTCCATTGTTAAATGAGGTGAATCAGACTGTGGCTAACTTGCTTAACTGAGCCCTTCCTTTCCCAGAAGGCTAAACAAAGGATTTAGCTTGCCGTTTATTGGCTACATAGCCTTACCAAAGTCACTAACAGCTCTCAGCCTCAGTTTCCTCATCTATAAAATGGGGACACAATGGTACCTGTCTCACAGGGTTGTTCTCAGGAGTAAACGCAGTAGAGCGGATAAAACGCTTTATAAACTCTAATGCATTACAGAATTGCAATTATAATGTTTTCCATTGTCTTTACTGACACTAATACCATTTGCAATTATAATGTTTTCCATTGTCTTTACTGACACTAATACCATTTGTTATTATAATATATATGTTAATAATGATACAAACAACCCCTTCTTCCATGGCAGGGAGACCACTGCTATTGATATCATTTCTGTGGAATCTTTACCATAAATGCTGAGATCTATCACAAGAAAAGTGAGACTAAAACACAGTCCAATTTTAAGCCTTCTCACATTGAGAGGATCTTAGACAATATGTAAACATTTGTGCTAATGCTTCATTTTTTAATTAGGTACCTACTGGGTGCTAGTACAGTGATGGGCCCTGTGGGAGGTACACATGATCATTCTCCAAATAATTAAAAATAAGATGCCCAAAGAGAGCAAAGAGAATTCTGTGAGCCATTCTCACAGTGCTAATTCCAACCCATCCATACATATCTAAATTCTGGTGCCATAAACTCCATCTTTTCAAAGCGCGAGTGAGAATGTGCTCCCTACCTTGTTGAGGACCTGGGCCTGGTCTGCAGGCCGCAATTCCTGCCCCACCAAGGCCTGAGCCTCCAAGGCACTAGCTGCTCTCCGTGGCTCTTCCGTAGCATCCTCCTTCCCCGGAGATACCATCTGCGACCTTTCAGAGGAAGATGGCAGGTTAGTTCAAGGACCCTTAAAAAAGGCACAATAGCCCTGGAGAAACTCAGAAATAAAACAACCTTCAAAGGACACACCCTACAACTCCTGCTTTCCTCTGGCATTCAGGTCTATCAGGTCTACTGTCAATTTAGCTGACCAGGGCTGAACCGGCCCACAATAAGGTGGTGACTATAGGACCCACAGACTGATGAAACCACATCCCAGGCTCCAAGAACCATGGTAAACACATAGCTCAGTTGTCTGAGATGGACTGCAGGTCTGATTTTATTCCTCACTCTGGGACCCATGCCATTTGTTCCACACAGAATTTCAACAAGAGTTAGACTCCCGGTACACATAAAGCCACTGGTTCGAAGCAAAGAAATTGCTCACCGAAATGAAGGAAGCACAAACTGATTAGCAAGGCGATCCCTGCCCACAGTTAAACCAGGGGCAGTTAGTCTCTCAGCGTTTCCATTTCACACCCTGCCTTTTGCAGCCCTGTCACGGGTTTCCACATCGCACCCAATTTACTGGGTAATTTTAAAAGGTAATCACTTTCTTTCCTTTTTAAGCACATTAATCTACTATCCCAATGGCTTGAACTACATCTATTTGAGTAGTTGATTTTAAAGAGGCAAGGGAATAATTATGCTCTCTTCCATTTCCCTTGGCTTCCAGAGAGACTAGAAAATGCCTAAAGTGACAGGACCAGAACCCAATACCCAGGTCTCTTGGGAATCTGTTTCCAACAAAAGGTGGTAGGCATTCTTTAGAGCAGCAGTTATCTAAGTATTGCCCGGGGCCCCTGGGACCTTAAGGCTCTTCGAGGGGAGTCTGTGAAGTCAAAACTTTTTCAAAATGATTCTAAAATATCATTTGTCTTTTTTCATTTTCATCTTCTCAAGAATATACAGTGGAGTTTTGCAGAGACTGTATGTTATATTGCAACAGAGTGAATGCAGAAGCAGATCTGAGACTCCAATTGCCTTTTGTTAAGGCAGACATTTAAAGAATTTACAACATCTCTCTTCTCACTAAATTATTTTTGCTTTAAAAAATTTGTTTTTTCATTAAAAACATGTTATTTACATTAACATGTAATGAGTTTATTGTTCTTTTTAAATGAATCGATAATAATTTTTAAAATTTTTCAGTTTTAATTAATATAGAAACATTGATACATATACCCCACATAAATAAAAATTCTTTGGGGTGTTGTAAAAGTTTGAGACCTGCTGCTTTAGGGCATCATTTCCTCAAAAACAGAGGGCTTATTTTGAAGTTTGTTAGTTTCTTTTCTTTCCCTTCTTTTCTTCCTTCCTTCCTTCCTCCTTTCCTTTCCTTTCTTTCCTTTTTTTCTTTCAACAAAAACAAGAAAAACCACTTCTAGCTTATAAATTACCTCTTCTTTAGATAAAACAGAGCCATCTTTTGGAATATCCAAGTAACTCCAACCTACCTCAGAGCAAACAAGAAGGGGTAGCTACTATGAAAATTGATAGTAACTGTGAGATACTGTTGATTTTTATGGGTTTGCTCAGGTAATCCTGTGTAAATTGTAAATTGATCTATGTTGTGAGCCTATTTTATCCTCTAGCCCAGAAATTATTGTCCATTTTTGTTTCTCAACACTATTTATTATTATCTATCTCACTATTAGGTGAGCTTAAGGCAAGAACTTGGCCTTACCCCCTGTCTGCACAGTATCTATAGCCAAGCCTGTCACATGGAACCCTAAAACCCTCTGCACTCTGACCCCATCTCTCCTCAAATGATCTCATCTTGCCTTGTCCAGTCCACTCCAGGCACAAGGACCTCTGAATCTCTTAAGAATCCTCAAACAGTTAAAGCCCTCTCCCACTTGAGGGTGTTTGCACCTGCCGCCACCTCTGCCTAAAATCTTCTTCCGGTAGGTACCTTCTGGTTTCCTTCCTTCAGGTTTCTGCTCAGCCATGACTTTTGGGAGGCTTCCCAGACATCTGCATATAAAATGGCTCTCCCCTCACTGGCCCTGTCTCTCTGTACACCTTCCCCCACTTCACTTTTCTTGACTGCACTCATTACTGCCTGACATATTATGTACCACATTTTTTTCTTGATTGCAAGATGCATATTTGTTTTCAGATTTTACTACAACTGAAATAATGGGATGTTCTAAAAAACTGGTGGTGTCCTCACACAGCCTCGGGCCTGGACTGACATTGAGCCCCTTCTACAGGAGATTTGCATTTGCTTCTGCCAGTGCTCGGGACTGCCACCAGTGGAGTTGACTTGAAGTTCTGTTTAAGTGTTTTGTTTAGACCACACTGGCAGAGTGAGTTTAGAAAACAAACTGGTGGCGAGACTTGTAGTCCAGGTTCTCAGAGGACGTGCTTTGCCCTGCCCTCACACAGTGCCAAGGTTGAAATGCTCCGGTTTCCTTGCTGTCCTTTGCTGTGCAGAGGAATTTTTTTTCTTGTTTATCTTTTCACTGAAGGTGCAGGCTTTTGTTGAACCAAAGCTCCGTGTGGAGGGTCTCTTATTAGATTCGCTATCTTGGGCATTTTTTTCTTACTTGCTGGTACATAAAATAGCAGTTTATCTTACAGTTGATAACAACTTAGATTCTATGAAAACCATATATACTTGTTTTCTGTCTGCCTCCTTCACTGGAATATAAGCTCCATGTGACCCGGAACTTGGGTTGTTTGTTCACTTGTTTTTTTTATCAGTTTTGGGTTTTTTTATTGTATTTTCTGCCATTGCCATTTAGTCCCCTTATTCACCACAACCCCCCTCCCCCGCCGCTGACTTGTCAATCTGTGTCATCTTCAGTGCCGAGAAGAGCGCCGGGTACATAGCGCACTCTCAATAAATGTCTGCTGAATGAATAAATAGTAGGCACCCAATCGTTATCTGTTGAATAAATAAATTAATAAATGAATTTTTGTTTGGAAGCAAGGGAGGAATATTTGGAATGTGAGAACACAACAGTTAATCTGACCATTAGCCTGCCCTTACCATATATGGCATCTAAAATTTAGTCTCTTCTTTGCCTTTGTGCATGTTACTTTGCACAAATATGGTTCTACTTATTAAAAAATATTTTAAACAGGGCAAACAACAGTCACATAAATTTAATATTCACATTAGCATTTTATGCTCTGAAGAATCAGCGATGGGTATTTTGGGAAAAATAAATCGTAAATCACTTGATGCCAATGATAAACCACATACAGGAAACACTCCCACTGTAAGGCTTCTGGTCGTGCTGACCCAGAACAGGGAGGCCATTCCACAGGGAGGGGCCAGCCTCACCAGAACAGATAGAGAGTTGTGCCCTCTCTATTTCCAATATACACAAAACACAAATACAGTAATAAACTTCAGGCACTAAACATCACAATCACTGTTTTGTTTTTTTTTCACACACTAGATTTCAAAGACAAAACTTTAAAATTAAATCTCTTTTTCTGAGAATGTTGTATATGAGTAATCCTCACTCACAAAAATGTATTTATTCTTAGGGGGAAAAATCAGTTCTGTGCTGAAACCCATCCCCCAAAGACCCTTCAAATCAACAGAAAAAGGGTGGCGGCAGGAAGACGGAAAGTTCTCCTCAGGGGACTTGATGAGAACTGCAAATTGTCTCAAATAATCAGGGGACTTGAGGAGATGTGTCTTCTAAAAGGAGTGCTAAAAATAGTAACCTAGTAGCTCTAAGCAGAGAACTCAAAACTCTTCTACACTACTTATGAGAATAAGCTTTAAAGTCAAACAAACCAAATGCTGAGTAAACTTCGGTAAATTACTGAATTCACTGTTTGATTTTCCTCATCTTAAAAAAAACAATGGGGATACTTATTTGATGAGGGTTGTTATGAGAATTAAATGAGATAACACAGTTTAACACCTGGAATAGTATTGAGCAAATATAAATATTCAATAAAAGTAATAATTTTATTATCATTATTATATAGCAACATTCAATAAAGCGTGGCTTATATTATTATCACCAATTATATTAATCATTATCTTCCATCATATGAATTCTAGTAGAAGAGTTTTATTTCACATACAAAGATAAGAAGAAAGAACTTCTACTCAAGAAGTAATAGATTTTAAAAATATCTTGACATTCTCCCATTATCAATTTTGTGTGACACATGAAAACTATAGGTGATGCCTGATATTGTACTTAATTATTCCCTGGTCAGTGGGACTATCATATCCACTAGCTCAGGCTTCTCTGAAATAGTTTTTCATTAATTATTCTATAATGTTTCGTGTCCACTTATTCTAGGGCGCAGTACAACTCTCCCCTTTCTCCTATACACTCTGATATCACTGATGGTAGGGGGATGAAACGGATGGAAAGGGACATTAAGACTGATAACTTAAAGGTCATCATAATGGTTTAATCTGAAAATTACATAATAAAAAACTGCCATAATGTGTGTGCGTGTGCATTTTATGAATAAAAATCAAATACATGTTCTCTTGAAAGTCTACCTGGGATCCACTTCGAAGGTCTTCACATTTGAAACTAGTCTTCAGGAGAACATAAATAAATACACTGCACTATTTGTTACAGTTTTATTGTCTGAGAGTAAAAGAAAATTTTATAACTTGAAATAGATCTGATATTACCCCTAAATACACTTAAGGGTTGATTATTTAATGGCAAAACCATTCACACCCTTCACTTCAGCTTGTGTTTCCCCTTAAATTCACTACCCACTTCTTTCACCAATTCCTTCTCTCACAAGACAAAAGCTCTAGAAGCATTTTATCCAAAGCAGTTGTTGTCCCTACCTACCTGCAGGGTGAGGAATGGGGCTCTGGATCAGAGGCAGAAGCCACTGGAGAGGTGACCCTGGTGTTTTCTACATCTTCATTCTCTAGAAAATCATGGAAAGGAAAGGTCAATATCTAAGAGGGAACACAATCATAATTATCTTGTATCATTTAAAATCTGGCAGGCCCTGGGCCAGTGTGACTCTGTTGGTTGGAGCGCTGTCTCCTAACCCAAAAGGTCACAGTTCGGATTCCCAGCTGTGGTGCATACAAGAGGCACTAACCAATGTTTCTCTCGCACATATGTTTCTCTCCCACTCTCTCTCCCTCTCTTCCCCACTCTAAGCATGTCTTCGGGTGAGGATAAAAAACAAACAAACAAACAAACAATTGTAATAAAAAATAAAATAAATTTAAAAAATAAAAACTCTGGCAGTTTCAAACAATGTTCCCTTTCCAAAATACTCTGGGTATAAACTTTATACTCTGTGAGACCCAGTACATAAATTATTCAAGCCATCACATCCAAGTATTCTAAATCATAACCCATTTATAAAAAAATAATTCATTTTCCAAAACAAGTCCCCACAGAATTAATCCTAATTCAAGAATCATTACTTCTCAGAAAGCAAATGATTAAATTAGGCAGAAAATACAAGGCAGAATGAGATGTAGGATGAAACAAGCTGGAATTCAGCGCCCAAGTACAGAATGCCACCTCTCTATTCAATAAGCTCAGATCACTGTATCCAAGGTCAGGTAAAAGATTTTTGTGATTTCATTCATTTACTCACTTATTCACCAATGACTTACTGAATACTGTTAAGTGCCTTCAAAGAGTATTTAGGTGAAATGCATAACGAAGACTATATTCCCAAACTTACAGGAAGCCTATGGTTGGCACTGTCATTGCCATTTTGCAGGTAAGGAAAGTAAGGCATAGGCACAGGATTCCAACCCAGGCACTCAGGTTCATAACCATTAAGTGCTACTCAATTTTGTGGATTATTCATTTAGCTTTTTCTTGAGTACTCAGATAACCATATGGTTCAGTGTATATTTAGATAACCCCTGGTTTAACTTCCTCTAGCTAAGACAGCAAGAAACTGAAGCCTGAAGTTCACTTCTTAATTCAAAATACAATTTACTGAAGTAAACCTCAAACCCTGAAAGTTTCAGAGTTTTGTGGCAACGTAAAAATACAGATAATAGACAAATATTTGTGATCCAATTTTAATCTAGTCTCTTTTTTTTTGTACATAAGATCTATTTTTCTTTCCATCAGTTCACACTCTCATAGGTTGAAAAACCTTAGAGCTTATGCCACACAATTTTCCTCTTGTAAGGTAATAGAACAAATATATATTCCCCTTTACCTAAGGAGACCTTTTTCATTGCTTTTAGAGAGAGAGGAAGGGAGAGAGAGACGTTGGTGCGAGCGAGAAGCATCGATTCGCTGCCTCCTGGACGCACCCTGATTAGAAGTTTGGGATTTTTCAGCCCCACACCATCTCTGGAGAGGGGAGAGGGACTGGAAATGAAGTTAATGATCTGTCATCGTGCCTATGTGATGAAGCCTCCATAAAAATCCAAAAGAACAGTACTCGGAGAGCTTCCAAGTTGGTGAACGCATCCGTACCCTGGGCTAGTGATGCACCCCAGCTCCACGGAGACAGAAGCTTCTGAGCTCTGGGCCCTCCCCCCAGGCCTCTCCCTCTGTATCTCGTCATCTGACTGTCCATCTGCATCCTTTACCACAGCCTTTAATCAGCTGGTAAATGTGTTTCCCTGAGTTCTGTGAATTGTTCTAACACATAATCAAACACAAGAGGGAAGTGGGTCAATTTGTAGCCAAGCAGGACAGAAGTTGTGGTAACCTGGGGACCTACGACCTTCACATTGACATGTGAAGTTGGGGTGGGGGGCGGCCTTGTGGAACTGAGCCTATTTCCAGGTAGAGTGTCATAACCAAGTTAAACTACAGACACCCAGCTGGTGTTGCAGAATTGCTTGATGTGGGTGAAAAACCCCACTCTGCTGGTATCAGAGAGTTGTGAGTGTGGTCGTGGTGTGAGAGTAGAGGAGAGACACACAGGGAAAGAACTAAGGTTTAATTTACACATCTCAACAAAAGCTCTGAGTCGAAGGTAATGGTCAGATGTTCCCTAGTCTCTGTCACTCTGTGAACAGGCCCTTTCCAGTGAGCAATAATGAGAACAGAGAGTTCTTCCCTATGTTGACCCAAGTTATATCTGCTTCCTTAATAAATTCTGCAATTTGATCACTCCTCCCCACAATATCCTTTCAAATATTTACAGCCTGCTATCACATTTCCTGCAGGTTCCTTCCCAGGCTGACCATCTCCAGTTTTCTCAATCATCCCTTAGGTGATCTCTGACCATGGGGGCCTTCTTTAGGCGTTCCACTTTGTTCCATTTTAAGATAAGGACTTAAATGGGCAACTTTTTCAGATGTGTTCAAATCCATGCAGGGTACATTGAAACAATAATCTCTTAATAAAGACACAATATTTCTTGACATAATACCCTAACAGGGCACTTGACCTTTTTAACTGAAAACTTACACTGTTGGCCTAAATAAGTTTATCAAGATCTCCAGGACTTATAAAAATACACTTATTATAAGTCTAGTCTCTCTTATGTTCTATTTTTGACACAGATTTGTGGAAGATAACTGAGTTTTTAACTTAAATGCAAGACTTTACATATCCCTATTTATTTCAAGTTAACTTTTTGAAATTACACTAATATGTGCTCTGCTATTTGTAGAACAAATTAAATACAGATAAAAAATATTTTGCATTTATCCTTACAGGCTTTAAAATACAAATAATCCATTATTCAGTGTAGAAAAAAATCAGGAAATACAAAGAAGCAAAAACAAGATAAAACAAAAAAACAAAACCCAACTACAATCCTACTACTAGCCGAAGATAACCACTGTTAACATTTTGGTGCATTTCCTTTCAGAAATGTATGTATATACTCATAAGTATATATATACATGTACATAAATATATTTCCCTCATCCCCAGCCATCAGCTTTGTGTGGCACGGAGACCACAGGTTCTACTAGACATACTGTACCGTGAGTTAATCAGTTGAACTATAATACCCACTAGCTCAGGATTCTTTAAAATACAGCTTTCATTAATTATTCATTAATGTTTTATAGTTTCCACTCATTCTAGGACTCAACACAAAATATATTTCTGAAAGGACATGCACCAAATATTATTGAACATTATTGATAAACATTTTTCAGGATCAAACTGGCTGCATATTATCCCACAGGCTATGTCAGAATTGCTTAAACAAATCCTCAAGTCTCTATTGTTAGAGCTAGATATTGTTTCAAATATTTCACCATTATAGACAATGATCTTATGATAGAGGTACTTAGGACTCTTTCTTATGAACTTTCCCTGCAAACAGCCTTGGAAGGGGCAGGCCCTGTGGCCAAGTTGCACTGTGCTAGTCATAGTTCATTTATTGGTTTTGGTGAACAACTGCCCAAAAGTCAGTCCAATTCTCTTCCCAAAAGTCTAGAGTTGGTACCAGAGGCCAGAACAGACTCAAAAGCCTCAGTGAGGTCAGGGATTGGGCCTGCCATTTAAAGAAGCCTTCACAGGCCACGTAAAAGCAGACAGCTAAGCAGAGAAGACAACTGTCAGAGACAGGAAAATGGCGCATTCAAGCAAAGAGAAGAAACAAGAAACCGTGGGCTCCAGGGGAAAACAGTTGCAGAGTCTACCTGAATACTTTCTCATTCCCATGAGGTCCAAGTGTGCTTCCTCCAATTGGATTCTGTACAATTCCTTTATGTTCTTTTTATTTTTTATTGTGAAATATATCATATACATGGAACACTGCATGAAAAGCAGACACAGAGCTAAAAAATGTTAATAATACCAATAACCTTATACTCATCAACGAGGTTAATTATTAGTACTTCAGAAGTCCCTGGCATAATGCTCCTTCCCAATCACATCGCTTCCTATCTGAATTTTGAATAAATCATTCCCTTTATATATTTTAATTATATTAATTACTAATGTATAAAAATGTTATTTTAGAAAATTTTGGATATAAACAAAATTAGAGACTAGACTCGTGTCCCCATTAGCTATCTTCTCATCATCTTACATCTTGTTTCATCTGTCCCCTACCTCCCTGTCCCACCACCACACACACAGACATCATTATGTCTATTTAGAATATATCTCTAAAGAAAAAGACTTTCAACAGAGGCACAATATCATCATCACTCCTACAAAACTGGCAACATCATTTTAAACCCAGTCCATATTCAAATTTCTCCACTTGTTTCAATGATTTTTTTTTCTAATGGCTGGTTCATTTCAATCAGGATCCAAATGAGGTTCACATACTAAATTTAGCTTACATGTATCTTAAGTCGCTTAATCTATATTGATCTTTACCTCATTGTTTTTCACACATTTGTTGAAATAAAAATAAAATGATCTTGTGACATGCAGATTTTCCCATATTCTGAATTTGGCTGATTGCATTTTCATGGTGTCACTTTAACGGATTCTTCTATCCTCTGTATTACCTGTAAAATGGTCATAGATCTAGAGCTGTGCTAATACAGCAGCCACTAACACATGTGGTTAAATTTAATTAAAGTTAAATAAAATATTAAACTCAGTCCCCCGGTCTCACTAGCCACTTTACAAATACTCAAAAGCCACAAGTTACTAGTGGCTACTATACTAGGCAGCACAGAAACATTTTTAATCATCAAAGAAAATTCTATTAGACAGTATTGACCTTGAGGCTTGACTAGATTCAGGCTGTTTTGTTCTCACAAGAATATTAGACATGCCCTGGCTGGGTGGCTCCATTGGCTGGAGCATCATCTGGTACACCAAAAGGCTGCACACTCTATTCCCGGTCAGGGCACATACCTAGGTTGTGGGTTCGATCCTGGGTAAGGGCATGTATGGGAGGCAACCAATTGATGTTTTTCTCTCTCCCCCCACCCACTCCTCTCTCTCTAAAATCAATAATAAAAAATATCCTTGGGTGAGGACTAAAAAGAAAAGAAGAAACATCAGTAAAACAAAAAACCATGCCAGTTCAGTGTATATAGATGAGTGCAGAGATGAGACAAGGGTCCATCAATTTAACTCCATGCTCATCAAATTCCTATCAGGAGCCCAGCCCCATGCTAGGTACTGGAGGTGATGCACTAAAACAGACACAATTTTGGCCTTCATGAAGCTTTCAGTCTAGCAGGGAAGACTGTGAAGGGCCTTTATCCCAAGGTTATGAAGAATTTTAAGTAAGGAAATGACATATTTTATTCTTTAGTAGAATTCTATGGGCAGCTGCAGGTAGGATGAATTTTTACCAGATCAAACTGGAGGCCTCTGCAGAAGTTCACATGAGAGACAGTGAGGACCTAATAGTGATAGTTGAGGCCGATAGGTATTGAGTAGAAAATAATTAGGTGGACAAATTTGTAGTATACTCAGGTTGGCTCCTCGTAACCATTATTTTCTTTACTAAGTGTTTACAAACAATCTGTGACATATTCTAGAACTTTGCTGAGAAGCTGTATAGTTTAATGGTTTACAGATTCTGGGTTCTAATCTCTCTTTCCCTTTAAGATAATTGGTACACAGGTTCGTTTCGAGTTCCTGACTTTCCTCAAAGAGGACACACAATTACATTTGCAGGTTCTTTCAGGACCCTGGAGATAAGTAGTCATCTTGGCTTTCAAATACTCAACCTTCTCCTCCTGGGGGAGAACTGACTTTGTAAATAGTACACAACGAAAGTCAGAATGGGGGATCCTTCTTCAGGCCCAGGAAGTTAGCGAACAGGCACATGACCTAAAATATTGTCACCAAGAATTTGAAATAGGAGTGGTAGAAAGGAGAGACAGAATCCATCTAGTGGCTTCCAAAGAGCCCTGATCAAATTGTTGCTGCTTAGCCTCTGGAGTCTACTCAGCCTTTCTTTTCTAACAATGTAGTAAGCCTCCTATATCCTTCCAATAATCCTCTGTTTATTGCAGCCAGAATTAGTTTCCGTTGGCTACAACCAAGAACTCTAACCCAAATACCTAAATAGGATCTGTCTGGGTCCAGAAATCTAAACTTAAAATAGCTAAATATCCTATCTTCATTCTGATCACCGTTATTATTATAGCCAAGGCATAGTAATCACTACGTGCCAGTTACTTTCTTGCATTTTGCAGGCATCACCTCATTGAATTTTTACTGAATCTCACTAAACTGCATAATCATTGAAGTTTATACTAGTATTAGTTTCTTTTGATAGTTCAAGAAATTGTGGCTCAGCAAAATCAAGTAACTTGCCCTAGATGGCCGGCAAATAGGAACAGAAATGACATGAACTCAGGCAGGCCGAGTCCAAAGCTAGCACTCTCAACATCCACATTACACACGGGCTCCTTTTTAAATCTTTTACTGTGAAATACAACATACATACAGAAAAGACCCAAAAATGTGCTACTCAATAAATTATCATAGGCAAACACCTGTAACTGCCACCTAAGCCAAGAAATAGAATGTTCCTAGCACTCCGAAAGCCCCATTCATGACCCGGCTCCCCCAGTCATTAGCCTCTCCCTTCCTCCTAACCATCATCCTAACTGATGGGAATCATTTCCTTACTTTTCTTTATAGTTCTAAATATGCATTTCTAAATAGTGTTAACTTCATTCTGACTGTTTTCTGAACTTTATATAAAGGCAAATGATACAGAATGTTTTAAAGTATAGCTTCTTTCACTCAACATTATTTGAAAGATTCATCAACATTGGTGTGGGTAAGTTAGTTAATTTTCATTGCTGTTTAAATTCCATGATAACACCATAATTTATCAATATACTGTTGATGAAATTTAGGTTATTTCTCACTTGGGGCTATTATAAATAATATTGCTATGAATATTCTTGCTGTCTCTTGGTACACATGTGCATGTATTTAATGTTGAATACAAACCTAGGAATGGAATGGTTAAATAACAGAAATGTGAATGATAAACTTTGGTAGATAATGCCAAACTATTTCCCAAGGGGTTGTGTCAAATGTGTGCTCCTGCTAGCACTGAAGAGCTTTCATGCTGCTGTTTATACTCTCCAATACTTGCTCAGATTAATATTCTTTATCTGGTCCATTCTGATGGGTATATGCTCATTTAGTTTGCATATCACTGATGACTTAGCATGTTTCTTGCCATTTAGAAATTCTCTTTTATCAAGTGCCTGATCAAGTCCCTTGCCTATTTTACTACTGGAGTTTTCTTATTCAAATGATTTTTATTTTTAAATTTTTATTTATCGATTTTAGAAAGAGAAAAACATTGATTTGTTATTCCATTTGTTTATGCTTTCATTAGTTGATTCTTGTATGTGCCCTCTTTGGGGATTGAAACAAATGAAACTGAGCTTTGGCAGGTTGGAATGACACTCTAACCAACTAAGCTACCGGGCCAGGGCCTATTCAAATGATTCTTCACTGAAATATTTTCCTTTGTATTTAATAGTTCTCAACCTGATGGGCATTCCACCACACCACCGTTGATGTCACACCTATGTCATGAGGGTGGCAGCCATCAACAGTGCAGCCCACAGACGGAGGCAGTCCCCAGGATCTCTTTAATGGTTCCACAGAGCTCTCTAGTTAAAGACTGGTACACCATTAATCTGGCAATGTTAAAATCTCATCAAAACTGAATTTCCACAGTATTTAATTTAATGTTTTTCTGCTTCTTTCTGTCTCTTGACAGTTCCTTCAGGGCTTTGATAATGAGGACAAGGCAGAAGGTATACCTCAATCTGGACTTGTCTTCTCCACATGGCCAGTTTCACTGTAATTCTCAGAGCCTTCTAATCACTGGCTGCCTTGGTTATGTCAACAACCTGTTTTGGAGACAGACCCAGGGGGCTGATCTTAGGGGCCAGGACAGACATGGCATCAACTTCCCGACCTGTGTATCTTCGGTGTACGGCTTTGATGGGGTCGAATTTAAGCGGCATGGTGGAGGCTGGAATCAGATGAACCTGGATTAGGGATGACTGAAGAAAGTTGCACTTTGGTCTCCTCTGAGACAAAAGACAAAAGCTGGATTGTCTTTTTATTATTTTTAGGAGTTTTGGAACCAAACCTCTTGTCAACTATATGTGTTTGTCAACCTGCTTCCACGTTTACCTTTTCCCTCTTTTAATGGTGTTCTTTGATGAACCAAAATTCTTAATTTTAATATAGTCAAAATGTATCATTATTCTTTTATTAGTCTTCATGTATCCAGTTTAAAATGTCATTCCCTACAGTGAGATCAAGATAATACTATCCTATGTTATCTATATTTAAGAGGTTATTGTATTGCCTTTCACATTTTGATATACAATCCAAATAAAGTTGATTTTTTGTGTGCGAGACAAGAATCAAGTTTCTTTTCTTTCCTTCTGTCTTTCCTCTTAGGATATTCAACGGTCCCAGCAACATTTACCACTCTTTCCCCACCAGTCTACAGTACAATCTTTGTTGCAAATCAAGGATTCTGTTTCTAGGCTTTTAACCTATTCCTAGAGCCTATGAGACTACTGTGCAAAGCTTTAAAGTAAGTCTTGATACCTGATAGAACAAATCTTTCCTTCTTGTACTTACCAGTGTCTTTGCTGTTTGTGACCTTTCACTTCCACATATTTTTTACAACCAGCTTGTCAAATTCCACCCAAAAAGCCTACCAAAACCCTGCCGGAATTTTTACTGGGGTTGAATTTTACCTACAAGTAAAGTTGGGGAGAACTGACATCTTTACAATATTGAGCATTTCAATTTAAGAATATGTTACATCCTTCCATTTATTTAGATATTCTTTAATGTACTATAACCTTCTGCAGAAAGATTTAAATACATTTTATGAAATGTGTTCCTAATTTTTTTACTCTACAGTAAATAATATTTTAATTTTTTAAAATTTTGTTGCTAAAATTTATAAATGCAATGGAATTTTGCATATTGGTTCTGTATCCAGCAATGTGGCCAGACTTATTGTGAGTAATTCTAGTGATTTATCTGTATTTTTTTTTATTCTCCAGGTACATACATAGCCATCATCTGCAAGTTGTTTTGGATTCCCCATGTACATAGCCATCTGCAAATAACAAATTTAACAGGGTTTCTTTCTAATCCTCATTTATTTTATTATTCTTGCCTGACTATACTAGCTAGAATACCCAATAAAATAATAAATAGTAAGGGGTGAGAGTGGGCACCCTTGTCTTATTCCCAATCTTAAGAGGGAAACTTTCAAATTTCATCATTAAGTTTGAAGTTGATTGTAGGGTTTTTTTAATAGATATGCTTTATCCAATAATAAAGAAGTTTCTTTTTATCCCTAGTTTGCTAAAAGTTTTGAATAAAAAATGAAGGCTGAATTTTACCAAATATTTTTTTCTGCATTTATTAAATTCATAATTTTTAAAAATGTTTTTTAAAAGATTCATTTATTTATTTTTAGAGAGAAGGGAAGGAAGAGAGGAAGAGGGAGAGAAATATCCATGTGTGAAAGCTAAATTTTATTTTATTTTTTAAAATATAGATGATTTTTTAAAATTAAATATTACATTTATTTTTAGAGGGAGGGGAAGGGAGGGAGAAAGAGAGGGAGCAAAACATCGATGTGAGAGAGATACATCAATTGGTTGCCTCTCACTGCCCCAGCATGTGCCCTGACTGAGAATTGAACCAGCAACCTTTGGGTTCATAGGTTAGCACTCAAATCAAATGAGCCACACCAGCCAGGGCTAAACTGATCATTTTTATCCTCTGGTGTATTAAAATGGTGATTTACACTGACATTTTTTAATGTTAAAATAACTTTTCGTTCCTGGAAAAACCCAACTTGGTCATATGTATTGTCAGATTCAGTTGCTAATATTTTTTTGATGATTTTGCATCTATGTTAATGAATAAGATTAAATTGCAACTTTCCTTTCATGTGGATTAAGTTTGATTCTGCCTGAAAGATTTAGTTATTCTTCTAGTGCAGGTCTGCAGGTGATAAAGCCTGTATTTGACTGTCTGAAAATATTTTTATTTCATCTTCATTCCTGTAGATGTCACTGAAAAAATAAATTCTATATCAAGTTATTTTCTTTCACTATTTTAGAGATAATCTAGCTTCCAGTGTTCTGGGCAAAAATCAGTTTTCACTCTAATCACTATTCCATTAAAGGAGAATTGTAATTTTTCTCTGGCTACTTTTAATATTTTCTCTTTGTTTTGGATTTATCACAGTCTTAATATATACCTACTGTAGATTTTATTGTACTGATACTGCTTTGGGTACATAGGGCTTCTTGAATCTGTAGATTGCATTAGTTTTTGAAAATTCACAGTTATTATCTCATCAGATATTGCTTCTGTCCATTTTTGCTCTGAGTCCTCACTTCCAGGATCCAATTATGCAAATATTAGACCTTCTTACCATTTTCTCTATGTCTCTTATCTTTTTCCTGAATTTTCCATTGTTGCATTTTCACATATTTTCTTCTGACCTTTCTTTCAGTTCACTATTCTCTCTTCAGGTGTCAAAACTTGTTGCTAAACCAGTCACTTGAATTTCTTAATTTCCATTCAGTTATTGAATTTGTATTTGGTTTTATTTTTATAAATTTCAGTTATCTGCCAAATTTCTCAAAATTTCCTCTCTTGCAACAATAATAAATGTAATTACTTTAAAAAATATTTTATTTATTTATTTTTAGAAAGAGAGGGAGGGAGAGAAACATCAATGTGAGATGTATCAATCAGATGCCTCTTGCACGCCGCTAACTGGGAACCTGGCCTGCAACCCAGGCATGTGTCCTGACTGGGAATCAAACTGGTGACCTTTTGGTTCATAGGTCAGCACTCAGTCCACTGAGCCACACGAACCAGGGCAATAAATGTAACTATTTTTAAGTCTGTATATGGTAATTCCAAAATCTGGTACCTGTATAGATCCACTTTTACTGTCTTGTTACTTCTTTGATTTTTGTTCACATTGTCTTTTCTCATGCATCTAGTCATTTTGCTATGTGGCAGAAATTGTTCTTGAAAAACTATTGTAGAAATAATTTGAAGCCTACAATGATCCTTCAGAGATTTGCCTTGCTTCTTCCACATACCCTGGCGCACAAGTACCCTGGAGTCACCTTTGTCCAATTATATGAACTCAGATGTTTTCTGAAGCTGAGCTGCAGTCCCTGCAAGAGCCTACTTCTAATTTACCCTTACTTCTAGAACATGGCCTTTCATTGTCTTAACGCAAAGGAAAGGGGATTCACCAGGGCTCCCCTGCTTGACTGGTCCTGAACATTAATCCCTGTTGCTTTAGGCCAGACAGGCACTTTAACAGCCTTGTCATTCAGTCTCCCTACTCAGGAATTCAGCATATGCCCTCAGAGGACAAGGGAACCCCACAATGGACTCTAACCCTTGGACTTCTACCTTTATACTTCTACCCAACGTGGATCATAATCTGGTTAAGTTTTCATTATCTGGCTAGCTCTCCAGGATCTTCAAGAAGATGTTTATATTTCAACAATTATTTTCTAATTGTCTCTAGTGGGAGAACTGATCCTAGTCACGTAGCCTACCATTACTCATAGCAGAAACATACATTGCCTCTTTACCTTTTCCAGTTTAAAGACACCTTAGCGAATAAAATGGAAACAAAATAGAAATTTTAAAAGTCTTCTTTCGGTCATTGGTTAACAGTATGAGCTTATCTAAGAAATGGTTCTATCCACCTTTGATCTACCCTGTTTCTTAGATCGTAAGACTTCAGTAAGGCTGAATTATTAGACAGAAATAAAATTAGCACAAAAATAATGGAAGAGACAGTAGTTGGTTTAAAGAATAACATAAAATTAATCCCTAAGGAGGTTTACAACCTGTATTTCATTAAAATTTCATCAGAGAGAAACAAGTCCCAGAAAAAGTCAGTTCCTAATGACTAGAAAGGCAATAGAGATGTACAGAACAGCTCTTATAATATAAACATAGTGAAAAATCTCATAACATGTTTGTGTATTTTTTCTGAAAAGGTAACATTCAAATTATTCAAAATTCAAAAAACATAAACATATACAGTTAACACCTTTTCCCATCTCAGTCCCCACCTCCCAAAGCAACAAATGTTATTAGGTTTTGTGTAGTCTTCCAGAAATATTTTATGCATATAAAAAGGTATGTGTGTGGATATACACACGTATATTTTCTTTTTTGCACAAATAATGAAAATGCTAGACATATTACTATGCCCTTTGTTTTTACCACTTACATCTTAGAGCTCTCCATAACTATATATGAAAAGTTTCCTCATTCTTTTCTATAGCTAATTAATATTTCATTCACTGGATATTCCATGATTTACTTATCCAGTTCCCTACTGATGGACATTTATGTCCATTCTAATCTTTTACCATTACAAATAATGCTATAATAACCTTGTGCCTGTGTCATTAAACAGACACATGAATAAATCTATAGGATAAATTCCTGGACGAAATGGATCAATGAGGGCATATATTATCATTTTGATGGATATTAAGAAATTGCCCTCATAGTATTTGTACCCATTTATAGTGCTATCAGCAATGCATGAAAGTGCGTGCTTCTACACAGATTTACTAACAGTGAGGTATCAAACTATACCCAGTATAGTTATGATTTATTTTCTTATCATGAGTTAGGATGAGCAATTTTTCAAAAAGGAATAGGAGCCACTTCTCACAGCATCTTAACAGGTTAATGTATGCAGGAAAAAGGTGAAAAGATAATTGCTTTTCATTTTTTAAGGTTAAAGGTATATGTTAATTATGTAAGAACTGCTGATAAAACAACTTATAATTGGATTCAGAGAGCCAGGAAGTGAAAAAAGGAGAAAGATACACCTAAGTTTATTTCCAGAAGTATAAAGTATAGAAGATGCAGTCTTGTTTTACAGAGAAAACAATTACAAACATAGCTTTTTAGATTTCCTAAACTTATTTACTGAAATTTAGACTACTAAAACGAAGCAAAAGCAGATTTTCCTATAGTATAGCTTTTAATACGTCAGCCAAATATAAACCAATTCTACAAGTATTCCTAAAAGAGACCAGAAAAACCAGGAGCAGTTTTGCAAATTTAGATGGTACGTGGGAAAACTCTTTTTGATTTTAATGTGTATATATTTATTTTTAATATGTATTAGGAAAAACTGATACATCAAACTAGTAATGTCACAGGTATTATTTAGAATGAAACAAAATTTTAAATGTCAATTTAAAGAAAAATAATCAAATAATATTGGAATGTATTCTCTGATGTGGCTACTTGAATGGCCATGGTCTTAAAAACAATGAATGGAGAAGGGCAAATGGAAGTTCAATAACAGCTCAATTTTCAAGTGATAGCCAAAGGAGAAAGGGGGAAAAAAAGAACCTTCCTTAAAATGATTTATTTTCTATTTTTAAAATATGTGTTTTCTGTCCTGGTCGGTGTGGCTCAGTGGATTGAGTGCCAGCCTGCAAACAGAAAGGTTGCTGGTTCAGTCCCCAGTCAGGGCACATGCCTGGGTTGTGGGCCAGGTCCACGGCTGGGGCATGTGAAAGGTAACGGACTGATGTATCTCTCTCACATCCATGTTTGTCTCCCTCTCTTTCTCCCTCCCTTCCCCTCTCTCTAAAAAAAATCTTTAATTTTTAAAAAAATCTATATTTTAAAAAATAAAATAAAATAGATGTTTTCTTTCTATGTACCAGAATATGGTTTCAGACATCCTAATCATGGTACGGATTTAAATTTACTGTGTACTTATACTTTCTCTACAAAGAGAACCAAAAAGTAGGTTTTTCTAAAGCATCTGAATATCAAGTCAAAGTTCTTTAGAACAGGTCTCACAGGACTTCCCTTTCACTAAACAGGCTGCAAAGAGATAATTAGCCTGAACTATTAGATTCAAGTGCAGAGGAACCAAAAGCAGGTTATATGGTTATAGACTCAAAAGGCTCAAACAGAAAGAAATTGGCTGAGTTTATATTCCAACCAGATCCACAGACCATGTGATCCAGTTTCTCCTCAGCCCATATGAGTGGAATATGCTCTTGAGTGATCAGATTATACACCTTAGGTTGTATGTTATGGACTGAATTATGACAGGACTAATTGTCTATCTCAACACCATAAGAACACAACAGCTGTTAAGAGAGTTAAAGAACCCACAAATTAATAGGGTATTTTGACATGAAACTACAAGAGAAACCAATAAAACATAAGGGTACTTTGGTAGACTTCCACTCTTTTGTTCTATCTAATATGATGGCTACTAATTTTTTAATTTAAAATTTAAATTGAAACGGTCATAGAAATACAACATTTTCATCACTGCAGAAAGACTTACTGCACTGCTGTAAATCCTACATAAGAACCATGAAGTTCACCTGCTGTTTCCAGTCCTCAATATCTAAAAGTGTTGATAGCGCTCAAGGTCACATACACCAAACCAAGTTCTACTGTTGATTTCAGGTTCATAACAGATTTTGCTCTTTATTTTCTCAAAGCTTTCTAATCATTAAACAGAAAAAGAAAAAGAAGTTTGCTTTATGTGATACAACATGCATGCCTCAGAGAGTTTCACTATATAAAGAGTAATCTCTCTCCTCTTGAGGACTACAGGACCCAGGTGTCCCAAATAAAAGACTACTAAAAAACTATTACAGTTCATAAAGCAATAAGAACACTATGACCACCGGAGAACTTAGTTCTCAAGAACATAAACACTTTTCTTACTTTATCACGAAAACCCCAGCTAACAAACATGAAGATGGTCAAAAGGTATTCTCTGCAGAGAATACTTAAAAAAAAAAAGTTATAATTATTCTGATTACAAATTCCTGCTTTGAATTCCTGGAGAAATCAAAACTCTTAATTCAATAACAACCTCATTTCTTATTACTGTTTTCCCTCTAAGAAAGGATGGCAAGAAACCTCCTTCAATTTCATTCATTCTTAGGCCTCTACTGCTTACCCAGTGGACCATTTTCCAAAGGAGCTGGCAAAAGAATCCAATCAAGCTCCTAATTTGAGTTTACCCCAAGTTTATAAACTGAGCCAAACCAAAAGCATGATTTCCACACTGCTTTGCAAACCTAGCTTAACTTTAACTCAAGGTCTCTCAACAGTAGTACTACTGATATTTGGGACCAGATAATTCTGCACCATGGGGGCTGTCCTGTGCATCACAGGATGTCTACAAGCATCCCTGGCCTCTACCCAATTAGATGTCAGTAATAGCCCTCTTCTTCCTCCCCAGACGGGAGATGTGACAGCTAAAAAGTCTCCTGGGGGAGTCAAAAATCACTCCTGGTTGAGAACTACTGCTTTAACCCAAGGAACATTCTTGATTATCTCAACCCTAATTCCTCATAATCATTTGATGCTCCTCCAAATCTCTGTGTTGAAACTTCTTTGTCTCACAATCCATCAAATATTTACAGAACTTCTAACGGGTTTCCAACCTTTTGGTGTCTCTGGTCCACACTGGAAGAAGAAGAGTTGTCTTGCGCCACACATTAAATACACAAACACTAACAAAAACTGAGAGCAAAAAAAAAAAAGGTCCGTGAATAATTTATGATTTTGTGTTGGGCCGCATTCATAGCAATCCTGGGCCCCATGTGGCCCGTGGGTGGCAGGTTGGACACCCTCACCTAAGACAAAACATTAAAGGCTCTAGGGTAAGATAGATTCTGTCCCTCAAACAGGATTCTTGGGGTGGGGGGATAAGTATATCAAGAGCTGTAATAAAAGACACTCAACTATATCGTTTTGAAGTGCTGGTTTTTGTTCCTCACCAGATTAAAAACACCTAGAGAGCAAAGACCATACCCTGGAGTACTAACATTTGATTAATGGCCAATAAAAATTTTAAAAAGCTATTGTAAAGTTCACCATAACAAGGTGACAATTTCATAGGGAGAGTAAAAACTCCACAGCCAACTGGGGCAATAAGTTAACCTCTTTTGGCTGCAAAATGGGGACAGAAATGATTGTTGACAGGAAGTCAGATAATATGAGCCAATCTTTTTCCACTGCTTTTTCTGGCACAGAGCAAGCAATGTAAGCTATCATTATTTTATTATTTTATTAGCTGTTTTATTAGCAACAAATCCTACTTCAAGAAGATCCTGCTCCAGGATACAGTAACAAACCCCTACATGAAATAAAAAGAAATCAACACTCACCATGCTTTCTGACTGCAAGAGAAAGTAACCATAAGTATTTCTAGCCATGTTCTAGGAGGAAAAAGTGCATGTAGGAACCAAGTAGAGATGTGGGGGGCCTTCGGAAACAAACCCATTACCCTCCAATATATATTGAACTATTCTTTTTTTTAAACTTGGTTTTAGAGAGAGGAAAGGAGGAAGGGAGAGAGAAAGAGAAACACGGATTTATTGTTTCACTTATTTATGCGTTTATTAGTTGCTTCTTGTATGTGCCGACCTGAGATCAAATCCTGACATATCAATAAGACGCTCCAACCAACTGAGCTACCCAGCCAGCGCCCTGAACTATTCTTAAGGCCTTCCCATTTTATTTTTATTTTTAAAAAGATTTTATTTATTTACCTTTAGAGAGAGAGGGAGTGAGAAAGAGGGAGAGAAACATGCAAGAGATATACCCATAGGTTGCCTCTCGCAGGCCCCCGACCGAGGACCAGGCCGGCAACCCAGGCATGTGCCCTGACCCAGAATCAAACCAGCGACCTTTTGATTGCCAGGCCAGCGCTCAATCTACTGAGCTGCACCAACCAGGGCAAGACTTTTCCATTTAAATGCTTGGGTGTGTTTGCCATAACTACACAAAGATGTACAGAGGAAGTAAAAAACAATCCTTATTTCAAAAATATTGACACATGCAAGGGGCAGCTATTTTTAAGACTTTCTGAGTATTCATTTGCTTAATCTTTTAGAAATTTGGCTTCAATTCTCTATTGCTATAGAGTTAAATACATGCCATCAATTTTGAATTTACTACAAGGCACAGAGTTCCTAAGAAGGAAAGAAAGACAAAAACTGTTGTTACAAGTCAGAGGGGAAAGCGAGGTGACTCAAAGATGTGTGTGTTTGATGTGTGTGATTCCAACAGCTTTAGCAGAAGGGAGATACTTGAGACACACACAGCCAGGAACACTTATGACAGCACACGGAGTTTAGATAAGCAAAAACAGACATTATTCTCGTAAGAATGGACAACACGAGTTCGGTGTACCTTGAGCTAGGCACCAAATGCTTCATACACAGTGGTTCATGTCACCCAGCAACCTTATTAGGTAGGTATCCACAATTTACAGAGGACAATTAATAAATGGAAACTCAGACTCCAACCCAGGTACCGTGGCACCACCTGTACCGTTATACTTGACGGTGTCTATCTTAATTTCAGACCTGGAAAATTAAGCTGCCCTTGCTACTTAAGTGAGACCAGTTCTCGCCCCCTATCCTTTTGTATTTTAAAAGAGCATCCGTTTAGCTGCCACGTCTGTGGTGATCGTACAGAGTCCTGAGAGATAAAACTGATAGATGGACCCTGTTGCCTTTGGACTCTGAAGTGATCCACACGGAGGAACTTGAGTGGATAGAAATGGAGATAAGTGTTGTGAACAAAAAAAACGGAGGGTCCTGGAGAATGAGGGAGGTCGCCAAAGTTCCTATTTCAGCCCCTATTTCCTGGCCACTACTTTCTTTCAAAAGACCCCCGAGCCAACTCTCCTTTTCTTCTTTCCCACTCTGAGACGGAGAGGATGGAGGCGAGGCAGGGGCCTACGGGCAGGGAGGCTAGAGCCAAGTGGGGTGGGGGCTGACAGGCACGCGGAAAGGCGGGGGCCCGGGACAGAGGTGGGGATCGGAGTGGGGCGCCAGAGGCGGGACAGCGAGGCCAGTGGGGTTGGGGTCGGCAGCCAGGGCGCGCGAGGTGGGTGCGCTCAAGCAGAAGAGGCGCCCGGGGCGGAGCAGCCCCGTCACCACCATCTGGGCCGATCTGAGAAAGGAAGCGAGGCAGGAACCAAGGCATTTCGAAACAGCAGAAAAAGACCTCAAGCGCAGACCAGGGTCCGGGGTGTGGCGGGGCCCCGGCAGGAGCGAAGAGAGGAGTTCCGTGCGCGCAGGGCTGCCCAGGCGGGGCAGCGCGCGGCCGAGCCTGCAGCCGAGGTGCGGGGCCCCGAGGCTGGGCGGCGCCCCCACGCTGGCTCCCTGGACTTGCGTACCTGAGGCGGCAGCCTGGCTCCCCTCCACT
Source organism: Mormoops blainvillei (assembly GCA_004026545.1). Classification (NCBI taxonomy): domain Eukaryota; kingdom Metazoa; phylum Chordata; class Mammalia; order Chiroptera; family Mormoopidae; genus Mormoops; species Mormoops blainvillei. The sequence continues at coordinate 93,094 of PVJD01000657.1, forward strand.
CCCGGGCTGTCCCCGACGCCGCCCGCCGGCTCTCGACCAGCTGCGGGGCTCCAGAAGCCCGGCCCCTCAGCGGCCCGCGGGTCCGACATCTGCAGCGGAGCGGAGAGCGCCTCCGCTGCCCCGCGCGAATGGCTCCGGAAAGAGCCGAGGGCCGAGTGCGCGCCGGAAAGTCTCGAGCGGAACCCGCGGGCCGGAAGGGGCAGCGCGCCGGCCCCCGAGCTGTTGCAGGAGCTCGGGCCAGTGAGGACTGGCAGCGCGGACGAGGGGAGGATTACTGCCTGCTTTTGATGGCAGGTTTTTAAACTCATGGAGTGAAAGAACAAACAAAACCTGCGGAAGATTCAGGAAGACCTGGCCGGAAATCGTGGTATCCATAGCGACGCTATCGGAAGTTGGGGTTGCTAGGAGGCTTGGACGCGTGGGCTAATTTGCGTCATGGCTGAAGTCCCAAAAGATTACGATTCCGGCTCCGATGAAGGTGAAGACCTAGGGTCTGAGAGACCACAACTGCCTGAGCTTCTGAAAATAGCTGAAGATGGCGAACCAGACGTCACGGTAGAGGCAGACCCGGAGCTACTTGAAGAGATGGACCAAGAGCCAGGGCCAGAAACGGAGGAAGAGAGCTTCAAACACCTGGCACCAGAGAGTACTAAGAATATACACCCACACCAAAAACCAACCAGGACGTCTGAGGAAGAGATTCCCAAGGAGTCAGAGATAGATCTTTCTAGCAAGACTGAGACAGGGATTCCCCAAGATGAAATGTCGGAAACATCCCGAGGGATGGTAGAAGAGCTTTTCAAAGATTTGGAGGTCCCTATGGATGAAAAGCAGGAGGACCCAGCCCTAGCGCCACCAGAGGAAGCCACGCCAGATGTTGCAGAGGTTGTATTCATAGAGTCAGCTAAGGAAATAGATCTAGAGCTACCCAAGGACACCGAGTATGAGGTTCCAAGGGCCACAATCAATGAGACAGGATTAGAGTTATTAGAAGAGACCAAACCGGGGGTTCCAGAGGAATTACTTAGACAGCAAAATGAAGAGTCAAGTCTAGAACCTCCGGAGCAGACCGAACCTGAATTTCCAAGTGAGAAACCAAGAAAATCAACTGAAGAGGCTGTTCTGCAGCCACAAAAGGTGACCGCACCAGAGTTTCCAGAGGGGACACAAACAAAGTCACCTGAGGAGAAAAAGACAGAGCCATTTGAGCAGATCAGACTGGGAAGGGAAGAGAAACCAAGAAAGTCTACTGAGGAGTCAGGTCTAGAGCCTCCAAAAGATACTAAGCCATTGGTTTCAGAGGAGTCAGGAAGAAAACCAACTGAAGAAGAAGGGACTGAGCCAGCTGAGCAAACTAAACAAGAGGTTCCAGATCGGAAAACTGGTAAGTATACTGAGGAGACGCGAAGGAAGTCAACTGAAGGAAAAGATCCAGAGCCACTAGAACAGATCAAATCAGAGTTTCCTGAGGAAAAATCAAGAAAACCAATTGAGGAAAAAGGTCTAGAGTTATCGGGAAAGACCAAATCAGAAATTCAAGAAGAGACACAAAGAAAGTCAACTGTGGAGAAAGTTCTAGAACCACCAGAAGATACTGAACCAACAGTTCAAAAAGATAAGCAGAGAAAGTCAGCTAAGGAGACAGGACTAGCACCAACACAGAGGACCAAATCAGAGGACACACTAAGAGAGTTAACCGAAGAGAAAGGTCTAGAACCTCCAGAACAGACGGTACCAGAGTTTACAAAGAAAGAACCAAAGACACAGAGAAAATCAGCTGAGGATACAGGTCAAATGCCGCCACAGAAGACCACACCAGAGGTTCAAGAGAAGACACAAACAGAGCCAACTAAGGATAAAGATTTAGAGGTACTGGATAAAGCCAAACCACTACATAGAAGAGAGACATATAAAGAATCTGCCAAGGAAGATAGGTCAGAACCAATCAAATTTAAGCATTTCGTAGACAAAGATGAGCTAAAGGATTCTGACTATGACAAAAAGTTAGTAAAAGAAACTAAAAAACTTACAAAAGGCTCTATGTTAGGGTCTCTAGAGGTAAGAGAAGTAAATCCAGTAAATACAGATTATCAGTTTTCAGAAGAACCTCCAATACTGTGTGAGCTTACTGATACCAGTAAAGACTTACATCCCTCAGAGGCTCAGAGGAATTTAAGAGAGTCCCTAAAGTTGAAGAAACTGGCACAAGAAGATGAAGAAACCCAGCCAAAAGAAAAGATTGAGCTACAGTTTGAGTGTCTTAAGTGGAGCCCAGAAAATGTTGCAGAGTGGATTAGCGAGTTAGGCTTCCCTAAATACAAGGTATACAAAAATAGCATTTTTTGAAATCGTACTCTCATTCTTCTATCTCTTATTCCTCTACCCTTACCTGAGTTCTTGCCTCTTCCTTACGAGGAATATAGAAAACTCCTGAACTATGGTAGAGATAACTTGGATTTTAATTTTGGCCTTTGCACTGATGGATGTTTTTATTTTGGGAGAGGAGAGGAGAGTCTCATTTGTGTGTTTTTCCTATTCATCGCAGTGATTTTACTTCTCTGAAATCCTTGAATAAAGACTAAGAAATTTATATAGATCCCTTTTCATAGAAAACTTTTTTAATAGCTTTCACCCATTTAATAGTTTTAATAGTTTAATAACTGCAGCTTGTACTATTAATCTTAAGTGTCTCAAATATGTCATATGTATCATGAGCACCTAACAGTACTAATTTAAACAGGCAATTAACCAAAAATAGTTTTATTAAAAAGATAAAATGAAACATGAATCCTCATTTCATTAATGCCAATTATGTTCTTGGGCTACTACTACACACAAAAAAAATTAATATTTTTTGCAACCCTGTACTTAAAATGTCATTGAAGCATGAAAGAACTACTGGTTGTATCATGCCAAAAAATTTTAGCAAATCTCAGATGGAAAATTTGTGGGATTATTAGGATTATTACTAAATTTAAACTTAATTTAAATTTAAATTTTGCTTGGTATAGAACAGGAGGAAAACATGATTCATTCCCTCCCTCCCTTCTCTACCCTCTTTCTCTCCTTCCCTCCCTCCCTCCCATCCTTCTTTCCTTCCTTCCCCACCTGTTTCTCCTTCTTCCTTCCTTCCTCCCTCCTTTCTCCATCTCTCTCCTTCTTCCCTCATCCCTGCCCCTTTCCCTTCCTTTTCCTTCCCTTCCCTTCCCCTTTCCCTTCCCTTCCGTTCCCCTCTCTTCCTTCCTTCTGCCATACATCTTTTGAATGATGTTCTCATTGTACTGACAGGAGTGTTTTACCACAAATTTCATCAGTGGCCGAAAACTCATCCATGTAAACTGCTCAAACCTCCCTCAGATGGGGATAACAGATTTTGAGGACATGAAGGTGAGTTGTGTATCAAGTTTCCCCGTAGACCACTGTAACAATGCTACTGTGTTCAAACGAACTTCCCTTTCTTCCTCCCTGGCCGCCAATTTCTGTCAGTAGTGTTCCTGTACCCCCAGTCCCCAGGCTCACAGTGGTTTGTTTCTCTCTCTCTCTCTTTCTCTTTCTTTCTCTCTCTCTCTCTCTCCCCTTTGATCCCCACAAAGATCCCATGAACTGTCAGCTTCTCCTGTAGCATCTGGTCTTCTTCATTCCCAATTTATTGCCTTTACACTTAGAACATTCCAGGAAACTTCTGCTTGTAGACTCTGTGGACCCTCTGGATTCAAGAGTGCTTCTTTTAAGCTCTCACCTTCCAACCATTTATATGTTACTCAGAAACCTTCCTTGGGTCCCTTCTGCCTCCACGATAGTCTCAACTCCTTAGTTTAGGATTCAAGGCCCTCTGCAGGCTTCCTCCAGCCACCAGTCCTTTCCTACCATTCTTCCACATGGCTCTTCTGCTCTAGCCTCACAGATCCAAGTCACACTGTCCCAAGCCTGTCTTTTGCGGCCCTCCCTCTGCAGCATTCCTCTTCTCCTCTATGACTAGTATGAGTCTTAATCATCCTCGGAACCCTGCTCAATTTTCTTCTCCCCAAGAAGTCCTTCCTGACCTTCCCAGGTCACCATAACCTCTCCCTCCAAGATCTCATACATTCTATGTCTCTAACACCCATTGGCACTTAAGTAACACCATAGGTATTTTGCCTGCTTTGGTACCTAACTTGAAAACAAGTTACATTAACCATTCTGGACCTCAGTTTCCTAAGATCTCTCCAGCACCAGCAGTCCATGACCATGTTTCTTTGCCTAATAATACCCTCCATTTATAGTGTTTAATAGTTTACAGAGCTTCATACATAATTTCATTTATAACCTTTCCTTTAATATCACCTCCCCAACATACCACTGGTTTCATTCACTACACTGTTGCCCATAAATGGTTCTGCCTCAGTGGTTCTCAAACTTGGGTAGTTTTCAAAATCAGATGAGATTTCTTTTTTAAAGATTCCTAGGCTCCACATTCCAGAGATTTTGATCCATTATGTCTAGGGTAAACCCTGGAATTTGTTCCTCAGTTTCCTCTTGATCAGACCTTAGAACCATATAATTCCATAAGTGATATGAATTAGAAAATAAGAAAATTATACTTGTTAATACCTAAACCTTTTTCCTGGCAACAAGAAATAAAGGTATTCTTTAAATTATTAAACACATTAATCTCTAAGTGAACATTTAATCTCTTAAACTCTACTAATAGCTATCCTGATATCGCTGACTCTAGTCCATCACCACAAGGTTCATTCTACCCTTCCCATCCTTCTCATTTCCTATCCCCCTTTGCTGCTTTATAACTTCTTTCTCTGACGATGAGAAGCCTGGCTTTCCTTATCTATAATATGCATCCCTATGAGAAACACATTTACCAGAGTACAGTGTTTGTGTACAGTTCTTTTTGCCTTTAGCCTTACACTTCCTAGACCAGAGATTTTCTCATGGCACACATAAACTAATTACTAAAATTTTGCAACACACCAAAAAATACATTTTTTGCTGATCTGACCAAAAAAAAAAAAAAAAAGCTCTGGCTGCTGTGGCTCAGTGGATTGAGCACCAGCCTGTGAACCAAAAGGTCGCCTGTTTGATTACCAGTCAGGGCACATGCCTGGGTTGCAGGCCAGGTCCTCAGTTGGGGGCATGTGAGAGGCAACCAATTGATGCTTCTCTCCCTCTCTTTCTTCCTCCTTTCCCCTCTCTCTAAAAATAAATAAATAAATAGGTATAATTTTGATTCATTCACACCAGATATCTATTATTGTGTTGGCTGTTTTCATTTTTTTATTTGACAATCTAAGGGAAAAGAGGTCAGCGCCCCTGACTAAATAGTCAGGTATTGCCTGTTTTAAAAATTCTTGCGGCATACCAGTTGAAAATCACTGACCTAGACAAAGCACTGGTTTTCAATGTCAGCTCATTTCTTCCCTATCTCCTTAGTGACATTATCTCTTATTTTGTAATACAGTCAGACTCATTTGTCCACAGCCTATATGCCATCAGGGGTTACCACAACATCCTGGCTTTTTAAAAACTTGCATAAAGCCACTCTTTTTAGTATACAGTTCTGTGGGTTTTAACAAATGCACAAGGTCAGGTATCCAGAAAAATTCTATAACCCTAATATTTCCCCTGTGTCCCCTCTGTAGTCAGACCATCCCTCCTTCCCAATCCCTGGCATCCACTAAATTGTTTTTTGTCTCTTTAGTGCTGACTTTTCTAGAATGTCACAGAAATGGAGTCAAATAATAGCCCATCAGAGGACCGTCATGGTCCATCAGTGAACCTCAGACATACCAAAAGAATCACCGGATTAGAGGAGGGATGGTTAATTTCACATGTAACCAATTGCTTTATAACACTTTTAATTTCTACATTAAAAATTAAACAATACTGGACTCTCTTGGCCTACAGTAGGCACATAGCTCTTTTGGTTAAATAGTGACTATGTCTATGACTACAAGGTTCCTCCTCAGGGTACCATCTGTAAACCTCAGTGAATTCCTGAAACAACATCTTCTGGTAAGGGACATTCAGAAGGAGAGTCAGGGTGAGATGCTGACCAAGCAAGGTGCTCAGTGTACCAACACTAGTTATAAACGAGAATTCTTAAGAGCCACCTGTAGTAATTTGGATTTCAACCCTTAGAAACCTCAATGACTACATACCTCAATTAATATATCCACTGGAAATGCAAGACAACTATACAGACACTCTTTTACCCACAAACCATCTCTAGAGTCTAAATAAGTAAGATTTGCGAAGAAAGGTATCTTGCCTATCTAAAATACATGGCTAATGGGAAGCTTTGTATAATGTTTAGAATTGTCCATGGCATGAATTTTAGTCTTGTAACTATGGCCAGTAGTTTTAAACTAAAAAAAAAAAAAAAAAAAAAATTAATTCCACAGACTCCTTCGGATGTGTTCTAGCAGCAATTTCATGAATGACACTCTCATCCAGATGCAGAATATGAATTCAAATAACAGTATTAACAACAGACCTATGATTAAAACTAAAATTTGAAAATTCAATGGCAGCATAATCTAGGATATCAAGTGGCATAGTGCTCCATGAATATAAATTATGTTTTAGAAATACTGAAAATTGTAGCAAAAGATACTTTAAAAGAATATACAAGTATAGGTACTCATAAAACAGCTGGAACTTTAATGTCTGCTGTTTAGTGTTTAAGATGTATTTTTAGTCAAACAAATTGAATAATTATTGTGTACTAATTGTTTTTATTTTTTTTTAATGTTTTTTCTTTTTTGTTTTTTTGATTCTAGAGAGAGGGGAAGGGAGGGAGAAAGAGAGGGAGAGAAACATTGATGTGAGAGAGAAACATCATTGTTGCCTCTCACATGCACCCCAACTGGGGACTGAACCTGCAACCCAGGCATATGTCCTGACCGGGAATGGAACTGGCAACCTTTTGGTTTCTAGGATGATGCCCACCCAACTGAGCCACACTGGCCAGTGCCATAATAATTTTTTTTAGCTGCAGATTAATTGAGCTCCTTGTAGACATGTTATTTATTAACCTTCCCAGAGACAGTCATGGCTCCTAATCTGAACGTATTATTTGCTCAGATGTTTGGTCAGATTGCTCAGCCAAAAGAAAGAAATGAACCCATCTATAGCCATCTGATATAAGGGTCTAGAAACATCTTTAAATGAGACTTAAAAGGATAAATTATGTTATGTTTCTCTTAAGAACTTCGTTTTGATAAGGCCACACTAGTAAGCCTTTCAAAGTGTTATTTTATTAATTTATTTTTCCCATAGAGATAACTGAAGGAGTTAGCATTGAAGAGGCCCAGGAAACTAAGTAAGACTGCTTTGATTTAGTTGTATTTTCAGGCTGAAAAACCATCCTTGTCTTTCAGGTCATTTCTCGGCACACGCGGGAGCTCCTGGGAATTGAAGAACCATTATTTAATCGCTCCATCAGCCTTCCCTACAGGGATAATATTGGCTTATTTTTAGAACGAAAAGGTCATACTGGGGTAAAATCTGATTCCTTGACCTTAGCAGAATTTGTGCAAACAGCAGGATTACAAGATTATGTGCCTGACTGTCCTTGACTGTCCCTGACTGTCCCTGACTTGAATGAGGCATAAGGTTATACTGAGTCATAAGGAAAAGTAATTTCACTTAGCTTGAAAGATCAAACTAAATTACTTGGGAGAAGAAGTATGGTCTATGAGGTTTTCTTTTTTTCCTCTTCCTTAAGGATCAGAGTTAGAACTCCTGGCTCTGTTCCTAGTTCTTCCACCAACTTGCAGCACATTCCCTTTATTCGTATTTTCATTTAGCCTCATGTTAAAACACAGATAACACTATTTCTCTTTCTGGGTAATTGTAAGAATTCCCTGATACATTCTAGTAATGCATCTGGTAGTAGGAATATGGTAGGTCTCCTGCCACCCCACATAGTCCTCTCCACAAATGCAGAAAAAGAAAGTTTTATTGGTGAGTCAGCATTAAGTCAGACTGTGATGCACATCACAGATGTGCCGCTTAAAAGACTGCCAAGGCAAGGAAATTCCACCCTTTCATGTAGCCAGGCAGACGCAATCCCTTACACTTCGTTAACTTTCTGTATCCAAAGGTAAAAACTTCTACCGTCTCTGTCACAAACAGGAAGTCTTTCCCCAGGCCAGGTGTTCAGACTCCCACAGATTTAGGGAGACCAGGCGCCCTCCTGCACGCTCACATTTCAGAGAGGGCTCCAGAGCATCCCCCCCAACCCCCTGCAAAAGTCAGTCCTGGGATATAAAACTGGGAGAAGGCTTATCCAGCTTTTTAAAATATTGACATGCATCTCAAAAACAGGGGGGAAAAGGATTTATAAGTTTCCTAAGGAAAATATTTTAAGAAAAAGGAAGGGGGAAGCTCTTTTTCCCTTTTGGCATCAGAGAAATATTTTTTAAAATATATTTTAGATTTGCATTTATCTTTACAAACAGTACTGCTTATTAAAGTACCCTTATGAACTAGGGTCTGAGGTTGGTTTACAGGGGTCTTTTATGTGGTACCTGCCAAACCTTTATAAAATGAAATCCAGTCCCATGACTGGACTGCTCAAAAGAAATTCCAAAATACTTCTTGTTGCTTTAGTAACTCCAATTACTCTCCAGTTTCATGGATTTAACTGCTCTTTTTCTTCCCACTCTCACTTCTTGATTCTAAAAACTACTACAGGGCTACCATAATCCAGAAAGGCAATGATATATCCTGTCCAGTTCCCTACACCTGAATGAATAGTCAAAGGAACACATTTCATGTTTTTTTTCTACTGAGAGAATGAATAGTGCCTCAAATTAGCATTCATACCAAGTGTTAATTTTTTTTTAAATCCTCACCTAAGGATATATTGTTGTTTTTCTTTAGGCTGGTCATTTTGGGACTAAACAGTCTGCCCAGCACTCTTCCAGCTTTTTTTTAATGTATTGATTTTGAAAGAGAGAAATATCTCTCTGTTGTTCCACTTACTTATGCAGTCATTGGTTGATTCTTGTATATGCCCTGACCTGGAACTGAACCTGCAACCCTGGCATATCAGGATGATGCTCTAACCAACTGAGCTACCCAGCTAGGGCCCTAAAGATATGTTTTTATTGATTTAAGAGAGACAGAAAGAGAGAAACATCAGTGTGAGAGAGAAACATCGATCAGTTGCCTCCTGTACGCACATGGACAGGAGATTGAACCCATAACCTAGGTATGTGCCTTGACCAGGGATTAAACCCACATTCTTTTGACATACAGAATGATATAACCAACTAACCACCCGGGCAGGGTTGAGGGTTAATATTTGGCAATGAACCTAATTTTTTCCCAGATTAGCTAACTAAATTTTATCTCAAACCATTCAATACCATTGAGTTTGCCTGACTCATAATTATGGAAAAAAGAAAAATGTAAAAGATTAACCTAGGACCAGGGTGGTTTACTTATACAGTGCATGGTTTTGCTCAAAAGCACTTTAGCAGTTATCACACAATGGTTCTGTTCAATGACAGAGCATGGTCAGTGTCACCCTCTGTCAACCTGATGGCCACTGCTATTGTTTTCTACTGTATTACAATTTACAAGTATTTGTAAAACATACAAAGGGGGACCCAAAACACAGAATTTATTTATAAAAAATCGTGTATTTATTCTTACATGTCTAAACTTCAGTCGCCTTTAAAGTACTATTGATTTGATACAATACACCTATTTTCCACTGCTCAAAACCATTTTTGAACTTGTCAATTACGATGCCTTTTAGTGATTCTGCTGTGTTTTGTTTCACCTCTTCCATCAAGAAACTGTTTCCCTTTGAGGAGTTTTTTCATCAGGGGAAACAATACAAAGTTGCTTGGGGTGAGACTGGGTGAACGGGGAGGTTGGGGCACATGGGTCATGCTGTTTTGGTCAAAAACTGCTGAACACTCAGCAGGGTGTAGACAGCTGAGCTCGTAAATCACTCATCATGAAACGGGAAAACACTTTGAAAGTCTTCAAAAAAAAATTCACCGAAGCCAAACGCAGCCTCTCCCAACAACGCCAGCTGGTACACAGATACAGATGGTTTCCTAGAACACTCACCTAGCAGGGGAAGCCGGTACTACACCGGGCCCACCCGCCAGAAGATAACGCCAGTTTTTCTGGGTCCCCCCCCGTAAAGGAAATAAATGTGCACTACAGAAACAAGATTTAGCCCTGGCTGGTGACCCTTTGCAGGCTCAGCAGGTTGAGTGCTGGCCTGCAAACTAAAAGGCTGCCAGTTTTGGTTCCCAGTCTAGGGCACTGGCCCGTGTCGTGGGCCAGGTCCCCAGTAGGGGGTGCGTGAGAGGCAACCACACATTAGTGTTTCTCTTCCTCTCTCTCTCCCCTTCCCCTCTCTAAAAATAATTAAACGCTTTAAATATATATATATTTAAACAAATTGTTTTTAGTCATTTAATATAAATGCTAGCTATTTTTTAAAGTGTTTGTATGGTTCCCCTGGCCAGGTGGCTCAGTTGGTTGGAGAATTGTCCTGTACACCAAAAGGTTACAGTTTCGATTCCTGGTCAGGGCACATACCTGGGTTACAGGTTCGATCACCAGTCTGGGCGTGTATGGGAGGCAACCAATTGATATTTTCTGTCTCTCTCTCTTTCTCTCTCCCCCTCTCTCTCCATCCTTCTCTCCCTCCTTTTCTCTCTCTCTAAAATCAATAAAAACATATCCTAGGGTGAGGATTTTAAAATAAATTAATAAATTAATAAAATCAAGTGTTTGTATGGTTTAAAATACTTTAAATGGGAACAGCTTTAATGATAGTATCAAAACAGTCATATATCACTGAACTAAGCCTGCAGTGAGCCATAGTGAAGTTGTTTACCACACATTTTACTTCTCTATATAAAATGGTGGGAAAATCAAGGCTTATTATTTATCAGCTATGTATTGTTACAGGAAAAGAAGCTAATAATGATATTATACCTTCTTAAATTTAGCTTTTAGAAGAGAGATAATTCGTATTAACAAAGCTGTCATGGGGAAGCAGCTTCCTTGAGTGTGTTGGGTTATGTAGTTTCATTTGGTAGCTTCTAAAATCCAGATACACACATATATAACACTGTAAAGGACCTCTTGTTTTAATCTACATTTTAAAGAGCCATCAGTGCAATTTTCTAATTCCTTAGTGCCTAACACAAGGCAAACACAATACAGTCACGTGACCCCCACTGTCAATTGTGATGATCCAAGTACAACCATTGCAGAGGGAGAGCGAATTCTGATTCCTGAGGTCTCTTCTCTCACTGGGATGGGGAGCCCGTGGAGGCCACTGGCTGCTGTTCTTTGGTTAGGGAGATGCCAAATGAATGACAGTACAGATGGGTAAGGTGGTCCTGGAGGGCAGGACTGGTTGAGAGATGTTGGCTAAAGGGAGTTTCCCTGAGTTGCACAGCAGTCAGATCAAACCAGGGGAAAGGCCTGGGGTGAAAAGAAAAATACCGTTACTTTTTTGCCTGTTCAATACATCTGATCTGGTTGTAAACATTTCCTTTCAAGAAAGGTTTCCTCCACTTGGAAATAAGCTTCTTCATTTTCTATAGCAAATTAATTAAAATTCATAATTAAATCAAACATTCAACTGAAACTACTCAATATGTGGATTTAATTGTACTTATGATGCATTTTCACACTCATGTACATTTCTCTAAGCACATTTTGGGAGAAATTCATAATTAGAGAGTGGTTATAATGGTAACACTGGCATCCTTTTCAGTGTATTTTCCTTGAATTTTGGAAGAGAATACATAAGAGGGTCTTTGACATTGGGAATGGAAAATATCTCATTTCTTTACAAATATCCTCTTAAAAAAAGATATCATCTTCAACTCTATAGGGAAAGAGTAGAAGCTAATATATCATGAATACCTTGTAGTTTACCAAATGATAAAAATCACATTTCAAATTGGTAGGAAAAGAATTGGCTACTCTATAGTGTTAGGACAACTGGCTTTCAAAAATAACTAAAAGATGTTAAAAATCCTAAATTTATTAAAGATTTAAATATTTAAAAAATAAAATCCTGGAAGAAGAGAGAGAATATTTTGGGATGAAGAAGGTCTTTATAAGTATGACTTGAAACCCTGAATCCATAAAGAAATGATTTGACCATTATGACTACAAAAATTAGAATCCTCTGAACAGCAAAAATACCAAAAAAAGAGAAACAGTATGAAAAATACTTCCAATACCAAAAACATATTCCTACTGAAAACCTCCTACAAAACAATAAACAAAAGCAAACAATCCAAGTAGAAAATAGGCCAAGAACATAAAATGACAAGAGAGAATGCAAGGGCAGCAAGTCTGGAAGCTGTAAAGAATGTGGACAAGTAATAACACTGGGCCAAGGCCCGGGCCATTTATATCACAGTGTCCACAGGAGATTCAGGAAGTCATGGACCCAGTACACCTGGAAGTGGGCGCAAGATGGCCAAAAAGAGGATCATGGCTTAAAAATCTTAAAAAGGTGAGAGATCCTCCCAGTACCTTATCCAAAACTGCCCCATCGGGAGACGGTCCCTCCTCCTCCATAATAGAAGGTTTATTCTCTGGAGAAGGAAACAGAGGGTCTCTGGACAGGGGGACAATAGGCACTGCTGATGGGCAGAGATATGCTGCAAAGGGAAAAAAAATTGTAAAAATATAAACTGAATGATAAGACCGCCCCTTATACACAGTTCCCTTTCCCCAAGTTGGTGCCCAAAGATATAAAGATACCCATATTCCAGGTTTCCCAAGGAAAGAGCTGACCACATCACTCTATAGGAAAGACTGCAGTAGCAAACAGAATTTTAACAAGCAGCTTTTTAGTAATGAGGATCTTAAAAATATGAGCTGTCAAGATTCTCCATGTACTTGAAGAAAGCTGCTACAATGAATGACAGAGATCAAAACAAAGGATCAGAAAACAACTCAAATAAAAACCCTGTGTCAAAGGGATAGGAGATGGTGTTGCATAGGAAAATGACAAGAGGAGTCTACATTAAAAAAAGGAATATTTGGAGACTAAAAAAAAAGTCTTTGGGCTCTGGCTGTATAGCTGAATTGGTTAGAATGTCATCTGGATACACCCAGGTTGTGGGTTTGATCTCCAGTCAGGACACATACAAGATGCAACCAATGAATGCATAAATAAGTGGAACAACAAGCAGATGTTTCTCTCCCCGCTCTCTCTAAATCGATTTTTTTTTTTAATTTTTGAAAATCAAAATATAGCACAAATGAAAATATGCTCAAAGTATGATAGCAAAAACACTATTGTTGAGGAAATCTCTCAGACAGCAGAACAAAAAGACAAGGATATTGAAAATAGGAAAGATTTAAAAAATCAAAAAATTTTTTTGATTTTGCCAGAAGGTGCAACATTTGAGTAATAAAATATTCATAAAGAGAGAACAGAGAAAATGGGAGGGGAGGGAATTACTGAAGACACAGTTGGTGAACTTTGATATCCAGATTGAAAAGGACCACTAAATATTCTTTTCTTTTATGGGTGGCAGTTGCTTGGGTGTTTGCTTTACTGTAATTTATTAAACTGTATTTATGAATTTATGGAATATGCATTTTTCTGTGCACGTGTTATATTTGACAGTATCTTTTTAAGGAAAAAAAGAAGGAAAGAAAAGGCCCACCCAATGCCGACACAGTGAATTAAAATACAGCGTCCAGCAGAAGTAACTCCTGCTTGAGTGTGGTTGGTAGGGTAATAATATGGGTGTAATAATTTATTGTTTTAATTTGAACATTTCACCTAATATGTCATATGGTGTGCTTGAGTGTGATATTGTTATGTTACAGAATTACATGTTTATGATTTTGTAATAAAAAAGGATATTATTTGTGCTGGACCCTGTAGATCCGCATCATGACAAATCATGAAATTTCAGGATATGGAAAGTAAAAGATCCTATAAGCTTCCAGAGAAAAAAGAAACAGGTATCAGACAAAGGATGACTTCAAAAATTAGAATGACACTGTGCCTCTCTCTCAACAGTAACTCTAAAAACTGAAAGACAATGGAGTAATGCCTTCAAAATTCTGAAGGAAAATTATTTCTAACCTAGAATTCTATGCCTGGCTATGTTCTCAGTAACATATTAGGTTAGAATAAAAACATTTTCAGACATAGTCTCTGAAAATTACTTCCTATGCATCCTTTTCTAAGAAAGCTACTGGAGGAGGGCCGAGTCACCACAATGAAGGAGTAACCCATGCCAGAGGAAGAGAGATCCAGAAAAAACAGATCCCAAATGAGAGAGCAGTGAAGAGAATCCTGGGATGGGGGGAAAGGAAAGCTCCAAACTGAGCAGATCACGGGCCACTAGTGATTAATTAGAATGCAAAAGAGGGAATAATCAAGGATTCTTCCTGCGGTCTGGCCTGAACTGTTGAAGACACTTGTAGCTGGATGGGAAACACTGGAAGAGCAGGTATGAGAGCAGGGTTGCTTTTGGACACATTGAGTTTGCGTGGAGATGGTGAGTGTGAACATACCTGGGTGCAAAACTGACACCTAGGCTGGAGATACAGACCCAGTGGTGTCAGTGTAAAGATGGCAACCCAAGTCCCAAAAGTGGAAAAGGTCACCCAGGAACCAAGTGTAGAATGGAAAGGAAAGAAGGCCTAGGGCAGAGTCCTGAAAACTCCAGTGTTAAGGATGGGGCAGAAGAGGAGCTGGCAAAGGAGGGGCCTCAAACAGGAAGGAAATGAGGAGAATGTGAAGATACCAGGAAAGTCAAAAGAAGAGACTGTTTCAAGAAGGATGGCATATTCAGTAGCAAAGGAAGGAAAGGATTTAAAAGTGTCCAATGAATTTCATGACGAAGGGGCATTGTAATAAGGGCAGTGATTTTTCCTGTTAGATTATCAAAGATTAAACATCTTGCACTCTTATCAGATTACCAAAGGTTAAACATGCAGCCCTGGCTGGTGTGGTTCAATGGACTGAGCACCAGCCTGCAAACCCAAAGGTCACTGGTTTGATCCCCAGTCAGGGCACATGCCTGGGTTGCAGGCCAGGTCCCCGGTAGGGGGCACGTAAGAGCCAACCACACATTGCTGTTTCTCTCTCCCTCTTTTTCCCTCCCTTCCTCTCTCTCTAAAAATAAATAAATAAAGTCTTTTAAAAAAAATCTATAGCTAACATTACTTAAAAAAATAAAAATAAACATGCAATGGTACTCTCACACATTACTGATGAAAATAAAAATTAGCACCACGTTTTCGATAAGCACTTTGGAAATGCCCAGCAAACAAAATATATATAATCTCTAACCCAGAAATAATATTCTAGCTATTCCACAGAAATAGTGGTCCAAGTATGCAAAATAGGTACAAGACAATGCAGCCTTTTATGTAAAATTTGGGGTGGGAGGCACTACCACCCTCAATAGGAAATAGGATGAATAAATTTAATTAAATGTATCAATGGATGCCTATGCAGTTGCTCATGCATGAAATTGATATGATTGTACTAACAAAGAATGTGTCCATTGTCATGTAATAAATAAAAATGCAGTATGTATATTCCCATGTTTCTAAAATGTGTATATAGATATAAATGTACACATTTTAATATAACAGTATAAATGTATTTGTCAATGCATACATAAAAAGACAAATATAAAAACTGTTAGTCTATGAAATGGTACTTGGGGAGCTAAGGAGAGCTTTCAGTTTTCTAGTAGTTGGATTTTTTTTACAAGAATGTATCCTTTTTATAATTTTTCAAAGATAACATCAAAGGGAAAAAGAAGCAAAGCATCTGCCGAAACAACAGCATGGGAAAAATGAGAATTGCCAGCTGTTATACCTTACCTTTTCTGAGACAGGTTCTCAGAATAGACTTTGTTGACAAAATTCTGTAATTGAAATTTTGGGCAAGATGCTCCATCCTTCCCACAGTCCTCACCGTGTGCACAGAGGAACAGCTCATTCAGGAGCTGCAGCGCTTGTGAGTGACGCATGGCCTTTGCCGTACAGATGTTTAGCGCTGCATAGAACACCCCCTCCAACCACTTGATATTGAGGATTATTCCGCCTACACATCAATGACAAGGGAAAAACCAGTTAGCGCCATCAAAAGGTTTGCAGGGAACCTAGGACAAACCCCAGAGAGTGAACAGACACCTTTTTTCCAAGACAAGTTGGTCACAGGAACCTCAAGATAAGCAAACACTCTCCCTCACCGCGACCTTTGATAACACATCGTGTATTAACCCTGCCACACAGTAGGACAGGTATGATTAATGTGGACATTGCTAATGGCAAAAGCATCTCTAGGAATTTCTAGCATGACCCTTGACAATAAAAAAGAACTTGGGAAAACTGCAAGATTACAGCAGAGAAAAACCATTTAGTCCCAGACTCTGCATCCTCCTGTTTAAATGTTAAGTAGGCTCTCTCTGCTGGTCATTTCTAATTCATCCTAAAAGGGTCCAGATATTCAGACTTCTCAGCTTTCCCTTATTAGGACTGCTTTTGGCCACCAGGGCTGTTCCTGTACAAAACCTAGAGAACTGAGAATGTATCTAGCTTGTACCCCCAACCCACACTCACTCAGCGTGCACACACAGAGATCTAATAAGATAGCAAGAGGTCAAGAGGAAGTTAAGTTTTTAAGGAGTGCCGACACTAGGGTGAGCCATTACCAGCAGGACTGTAGGGGCAGGTAGCCTGAACAATCACAGGATCTTGCAGAGCAGCTCTGATTTCCTTATTGGGCCCCCAGACGTTGGCAAAACCTTCAACACACTGATACCGAGGCCGCAAAATATTAGTGTGGTTCAGTAGGTTTTTCAACCTGAAAGTAAAGCCACCAAGACATAGAGTACATGGCTAGGATTGAAATAAGCTACATGATCCACCGAGTTCACATCCAAGCCCAACAAAAGACACCCCCCACCCCACACAGCACAGGGCTGCACCGAGGGCACTACTTATCAGTTGGACTGTTTAGCCATCTGCCTAACTGATGTTACTGAATGTTATCACTTGCCAGGCACTGGCCTAGACCCTAGGCGTACAAAAATAACATTTGACACATGCTCTCCTTCACTCTTCATGCTGTTGACTGGTGGTTTCCCTTCTCACTGATACACAAGGGGAACACGGGACAGCTTCAAGGAGTGGGAGGCAATGCTCTATTGCAGTTCTAAACATTTGCACCTCAAAGAAAATGTCCCACCCACAGGTACAGGTGGACACTAGAAAGGATGGCTGAGTCCTTCTGCAGGTGAGGTTGCTCCCACCTTACTTACTAGGGAATGGCCACCTCCAACAGGCAGCAGCTGGAGGGAGGCGGGAGGCAGAAGCCAGGACTGAGAAGACAGAGCACATCTGCCAGTTCTGTGCTCTGGCTAATGAGATACCTGGGTATTGGGATGGCAGCCACAAAGCTGTACACAATGCAGGCTTTTTCAAAGCTGGTTTGTATTTCCGTGCAGATACTGGGAAGCTGAGATGGCAGGCAGCAGAGGAAAACCACATTGGCCCAGCCCACCAGATAAGAGTTATGGTAAAAGCACTGGATTCCCAGTTTCTGGAACTCATCTGGGGGGAAGAAAGGAAGACAGAAAGATCACAGTAAAGAAGAGTTGCAATTGAACATCACCTGTAGGGAGAGGAAGACAATTATTTTATCTCAACTCTTGTGGTCTTGATAAGACATAAATGAGAGGAGGTTCCCTCTTGCCGTCTAAAGCCATGCAGCAGTGTCCTACCCCCCACTGCTAAAGCAGCTGGTGCCACTGTAGCGGTGCTTGAGGTTATAAGACAAATTGTCCTTTTCTCAAAAGCTCCATCTGAAAAGCTAGAACTTCTCAAAGATTTTTTTTAGGAAGAAAAAAATTTGAAAGAAGCCTTCTGCTCCAATTTATCATGTCCTAGACAATGTACAAAGTACTTCATATGCATTATCTAAAGGAATCTTCATAAGGGCCTTATTATTCCTATATTGTTCATGAGGAAACTGAGTCAAGAAGTTATGTGACCGCTGAAATTACACAGCTAATTGGGTTGAGTTGGTAGGAAAAACTAAGTAAGAGAGTGGAAAAGTCTAGGGCAGAGGCTGGGAGGAGTTTGGGAAAATACAGGGTGGGGTAAAGTAGGTTTGCAGTTGTGAGTATGCAAAACACGCAGTTTATTGTTGTATTATTACTTACTAATTATTGTATTATTTTTCACACAAATCACTGCAAACCTACTTTTGTCCCACCCTGTATACGTATAGTTTCTGTAAAGTATATACAATTTAATGTTAAGATGTTTATAAAGATAGAGAGAAATGTGATAAATCATGTAGTTGGCATAAAAAACACCTGTTGGTAGTTAATCATTTGGTTGTACTTATGCAGAATGTATTTTCAGAAGTAAAAATGTAAAGTCACATTTAGTATTATGTTTTAAATGTTATTGAAAAGAGAGTATTAGTCATTGGAGAGGTCACTTCTTAACTTAACCACAAAGAGTACATGATAAATTTGGTGCTGAGATTACCCAGGAACTCGGATGCATACAGGTAGTAAGTTTAGAAAACATGCATATCCATTCTTCTTTCATACGTGGTTCTCAAAAGTACATAGAAGCTGACACTGAGCATTTTGAATGCTTGCTTCCTTTCACAATATGCAGTGATGCTCTAAAGCACTAACTTTATTATTAATAAACATAAATGCTTCCCAAAGAATATATGCACTTTATTGAAATATCATACATACCAGTCCTATTGATAAGATTTTTCAAAATTTGCCTCGAATAATAAAATTTTAAGATTTCCTTAATATAGAAAGAACATTTACAAATTAATAAGAAAAATACAGGCATGCCAACAGAAAAAACTGGACAAAAAGAACTCAAAAAAAGGCAAAATAGCAATAAACCTATTAAAAAATATGTAACTGTTATAGTCAGTGAAGGACATATTAATATCCAGAAATCAGTTGCATTTTTATATGCCAATAACGAACTAACAGAAAGGGAAATTAAGGAAAGAGTCTCATTCACAATTGCTTCAAAAAGAATAAAATACCAAGGAATAAGCCTAACCAAAAATGTAAAAGACCTGTACTCTGAAAATTATGACACTGAAGAAAGAAATTGAAGAAGATACAAAAAAGTGGAAGCACATATAGTGTTCCTGAACAGTAAGAATTAATATCATTAAAATGTCCATACTACCCAAAGAAATCTAAAGATTCAATGCAATACCTATCAAGATTCCAACGACATATTTCAGAGAACTGGAACAAAGATTTCAAAAATTTATATGGAACACAGAAGGCCCCACATAGCAAGGGCAACCCTGAGAGAGATGAACAAAGTTGGAGGAATCACGCTACCTAATATTAAACTATACTACAAGGCCATAGTAATCAAAACAGCCTGGTACTGGCATAAAAACAGACACATAGATCAATGGAACAGAACAGAGAGCCCAGGAATAAGCCTACACCTTTACAGTCAATTAATATTCAACAGAGGAAGCAAACACATACAATGAGCTAAAGATAGTTGATTCAATAAACGGTGTTGGGAAAACTGGACAGATATGTGCAGAAAAATGAAACTATACCACCTTCTCATACCACACACAAGAATAAATTCAAAATGGATTAAAGACTTAAATGTTAGACCAGAAACCATAAAAATCCTAGAAGAAAACACAGGCAGCAAAATCTCAGATATTGCTCATAGCAATATTTTATCAGATATATCTCCCCAGGCAAGGTAAACAAAGGAAAAAATAAACAAATGAGACTACATCAAATTAGAAAGGTTTTGCACAGTAAAGGAAAACATCAACAAAATAAAAAGACAATCCACAGAATGGGAGAACATATTCACCAATATATCTGATAAGGGGCTAATATGCAAAATTGATGAGGAACTTAAAAAACTCAACACCAAAAAAATAACCCTATTAAGAAATGGGTAAAGGAGCTGAATAGACACTTCTCCAAAGAGGATATACAGATGGCCAGCAGACATATGAAAAGATGCTCAGCATCACTAATCATCAGAGAAATGCAAATTAAAATCTGGATGAAGTATTATCTCACACCTGTCAGAATGGCTATCATCAATAAATCAACAACGAGTGCTGCTGAGGTTGTGGAGAAAGGGGGACCATTTTGCACTGTAGGTGGGGATGCAATTTGGTGCAGCTACTGTGGGAAGCAGGATGGAGATACCTCAAAAATTAAAAATGGATCTTCCTTTAGACCCAGCAATCCCACTTCTGGGACCATATCTGAAGGAACCCAAAGCACTAATTCAAAAGAACATTAAGCACCCCTACTTTCATTGCAGTAATATTTACAGTTGCCAAGATATGGAATCAATCCAAGTGTCCATCAGTAGATGAGTGGAAAAAATAACTATGGGACATTTACACAATGGAATACTACTCAGCTGTAAAACCAAAAAGAAGAAGAAAATTTTACCCTTTGCAACAGTATGGATGGACCCGGAAAACATTATGCTAAGTGAAATAAGCCAGTCGGAGAAAGACAAATACCATATGACTTCACTCATATGTGGAATCTAATGAACAAACTGAACAAGCAAAATAGAGACAGACTCATAAACAGAGAGCAGGGTCACAGCTAAGGGCTGAGGGAGGGTAGAAGGTGGAGGGAATAAACAAAAAAGGAAAAAGACTCTTGGGCCTGGACAGCGGGGCGGTGACTGCCGGAGTGAAGGGAGTGTAAGGGGACTAAATGGGAGTGAAAAAAAAGACATTGAGCATAAATAAATCAATTTTTAAAAAGAAAAGAAAAATAAAATAAGAAACATTTAAAAAGCATATTAAAATAGTGATTAGTTTTTAAAAAGAGGCTCAGAATTGAAGAGTGTAGGGAAATGGGAGTTCTTACACAATGCTGATGAAAGTTTACATCTCAACAACCCTTTTTGGAAGCCAGTCTGAAACAATGAATTAGGAGTTTCTTTGAAATTTAAAATTTAAAAATTAAATATACCTCCCATATGATCCATCTATTCTACTCCCACGTTCACCCAAGAAAAACTAAGGTATTTGTCTACACTAATATTTGTACACAAATGTTCATAGCAACTTTATTTGTAATAGCCCACAACTCGAAACAACCTGCATGTCCATCAACAGATGAACAGATAAACTGGGATATTAACATAGTGAAATACTACTATGAAATAAAAATAATATAAATACATGAAACAACATATATTTCAGAATATATCTCAGAATAATTCATCAAAGTGAAAGAAGTAGGACCAAACAACAGTACAAACTGTATGATTCTACTTGTATAAAATTCTAGAAAATGCAAACTAATCGCTGATGACAGAAATCAGATCAGTGGTTTCTGGGGTGGAGGGTTGCAGAGAGGTAGAGAGACAGGAATTACAAGGAAAATTTTAGGGGTGATGGATAAGTTAATTACCTTGTGTCAATGGTTTCACAGGTTTATTCACGTGTCAAAACATCAAATTGTACATTTTAAAAATAGGCAGTTTATTCTATACAAGTTATATCTTAATAAAACTGGGCCTATTCTTTGACCTAGTAATTTTATTTTAAAAATTATATACAAGGCAATCCAATAAGGCACAGTTACACAAGTTATCAGTCATACTTTGTAATACTATACAAGCTTCAAATCATGATTTTGAAGAATGTTAAATAATATGAGAATATGCTCATAATACATTAAGTGAAAAAGCAGATTATGAACAACTGTGTATAGTATCTATTACTGATATAATCTAACATAATCAGAGAAAGAAATGGGAAATGATATACCTGGTAAGGGGATTATAGGTAGTTATTACTCTTCTATAGAATAATTTTCTATAACATGCATATAATATTTTACATTTATAAAAATTATTAAAGTATAATTTATATACAGTGCAACACGCAGATCTAAAGTACACAGTTGGATCATTTTTCACAGGTGCACACACCCATGTAACTCACACCTCTTTCAAGAGCTAGAACATTTCCATCTCCCCCAAAAGTCCCCTCAGGCCTCTTCTCTATCAGCCTCCCCAGAAGTAACCATTCTGATTAGTAAATGGAATCATTAGAAAAATTTTAAAAATTCAGGAAATGTTATTTTAAAAAACACAAGGCCAAATGTTTGGAACTTCTTAACACCCACCAGACTTTGACTGGTTCAGTTAGACTTGAATTCTATAAAGTTTCTCTGTATCAAAGACCCAGAAAAGTATCTTGCCACCAAGGGTACGAGGAAGAAAGATGGCCATACAGGGGAAGGGTGGTCAAGGAACATATATGGGGGACTCATGGACAAAGTCGGGGTGGGGGGTTGAGAGTGGGGGAGGGGAGAGTGGTAGGGGGAAATGGACAAAACTGTACTTGAACAACAATTTTTAAAACTTAAAAAAAAAAAGAAAAGAAAGATGGCTATGAAACATTTAAGTGGAGAAAAAAGTTGGAAGGAACAAGGTAAAAACCATCTTTCCAGCTTTCCCAAGGCCGAGAAAGCTGAGGAGTCAGCCTGCCGCACACAAGGATTCCCCTTTCACAATGGCCTTGTTGCCCAAGCCCCCTTTCTATGGGACACAGCTCCTCACCCAGGGCCTCTGGCCTCCGAGTGGAGATCCGCAGCCTCTCAGCAGGGATGGGGACAAGCTGAAGCAGCACATGAGCCAGCTGCTTCCCAAGGTGGCCACCTCCAATGATGCCCACCTTCAACTCATCATCATCAGGAGTGTTGGCAAGTGATCCAGTCGAGGGACATATGGCAGTTTGCTTCTCAGGTAATGATTTTCTGGAGAATGAACACAAACATAAATACATGCTCACCCTGGAACTCTTGCTCACTGTGAGCCTCTGGTGTTCTTTGCTTTAACTTCCTCCTATAGCAGCCTGGTAGCACCTTACGAAGTTTAAAAATAAGGCATTCCAATGATGTGCCACTTGTGCAGCATCCCTAGGGAATGAAATGTTCTTCCTGAGTGAATTCTCCAGAATATGAAGCATACCCCTTCCAAGGACCAACACTTGTTTAAAACATTTTTAAGTGAACAGTGTTTTTTCAGTTTTTTTGTTACCTGTGTTGTGCATTTCCCTGCCTTCTTAAACACAAAGGCTGGATGTTAAATCACTTGTTTGGACTCGGGCCACCATCGTAAACAGCCACCACTGCGCATCATCCCGGAACACTGCAGGCCTGCGCCTCGTCTCCTGTGCAGACAGCTGTCCACGGCCATTGCCATCAGGAAGGGCACACCCACCTCCTGCCACGCACCTGAATTTTCTAGTTTGCTATATCAGTCCGGCACAGATCCAGAAAACAGGTAGCTTAGCTTTTGGTTTTTTTAAACATATAAGAAAATGGTTTATAATGAGGGCTGAGAAACTGAGGGTCAGGGAGTTGAGGCCCCTCTTTCTAGAGGCTCACTTGCTGTTGGTTCTGGATGTATTTTCTTGGCCCAAGATAAACAAAGTCTGACCTGAGAATACATAAGCCATTGCTTTATGTTGTTATATGACAACCTTCTATTTCGTATTTTGGTGCAAATTGGAGTTTTTAAAAATTAAAGCTCAAAAAATAAAAAAGAAAAGCTCTGGAGTTTCCATAGCCTCACAAGCCACATTCTGTTTAAAGCTTCTCTCTTAGTTTAAAGGAGAGTGTTTCCTCTCAGTGTGTGACCCTTACAAATACAAAATGCCTCCCGGAAGTTTCATATATCGGTTTCTCACCAATCATCTTGGATTCAACCAATAGGTTTGTGCATCCTTATCAGTCAGCCAATCAGCAAACTCATTGAGCAGCCTGCCTCCTTGGGTATATGCTGTATCTATATAACATGTTCAATTCAGATCTGGTTCCATCAACAAGGACTTAATCTAATTTCAGAGAAAAGTAAACTGAGAAGTAGACTGGGGTGAGGGGTCAAATACCCCAAGAGTGACCTAGAGTTACAGAATCCAGGGGCTTAGTCCTAGGTACCTGGCTCTCACATGACTTCTCATTTAAGTGTCTGAAGCCACATTGACTGGACTGAGAACTTCTCTGCAAATCAGCATTCCTGGTTTCAAGCAAGTCATCTGGTCACTGGGACCCCAAAGTCCCAGGTGGCTTTCCTGTGAGGGAGCATTCCACTATTAGCATCACAAAAAGGAACTCAGCCCATTTTCATGGAATAACATGTCATTGGTAGCTGTGGAAGACATGAGTGAATGAATGGATAGATTGATGAAGAAACTGATTGCTTAATCGCCCCACTCACAGAAAGGAAATCACCACTAATCCGTGCTTTATTACGGAACTGTAGCCAAGGGACCTAGTATGCAGTCCTCTGGTGTTTTCAGACCAGGAGGAATAGACAGGGGGATGGAAAAGGCAGGAAGACACTTACCAAAGTTATCCTCCAATATAAAAAGTTAAAGCCATTTTGATTCCTTGCAGCGAGATTCTTCTCCATTTGCCTGAGCCTGGAGACATTGCTTACCTCAAATTATGGAGTAGCTTACAGAAGAAGGTTGCATGGGCACAGGCCTTGATCGTCAGTCCCTGATAACGATCCTGCAAATACAGCCAGCTGCGGTCTTCCTCTTCAATCCCATGCTCAAACTGCAGGGACTCAAGGGCCTCTAGCATGTCCATTTCTAAGCCACCATCTCCTGCAATGACAGATAACAATCAATTTGGCTCCTTGTCCTGGAAGAGGAGTCTATGCAAGAGGATGTGTGTGACCACGTCACAAGCTCCTGTGGTGAAGGGCTTCAGCCCCTCTCTCCTCCCAGTTCTGCTCTGTCAGCTCTCATCACTTCTCCGCTTCACTGTGAGTCCTGGAGAATTCCTCAACGCTGACTACCCATGAATTAAGAATTCCTGGAGTCATGAAAAACCTGAACAGAAATCCCAAGTAATGTTCCTCCACAGGCACTTCTTTCAGCAGATGCATTTATATCAGCAATGGGGTTCACAGGTACTCCTGGGCTAGGACTTTCTCCCTCCCATTTCCTCCTGTTTTACAAATAGGACTTGCCCTGACTGGCGTGGCTCAGTTGTTTAGGCGTCATCCTGCAAACCGAAAGGTCGCCGGTTTGATTCTTACCAGGGCACATGCCTGGGTTGTGGGCCAGGTTCCTGGTTGGGGGTGTGCAAGGGGCAACTAATTGATGTTTCTCTCCCTCTCTGTCCTTCCCTTCCTCTCTCTCTAAAATTAAATAAAATCTTTTAAAAATATATTTTAAAAACAAGAAATAAGACCGAGCACTTAGACCACATTTCAAAGTAATTCTTCCCTTTCACTAAACTCTGTGTTCCCCTACAGAGTAGAAAAGAGCCCAAACTAAATATCATGGTCCCTTGTCAAGAGCAGGGACATCTAGACTTTTAGATAATTAAGCCAAAGAAGTATAAACCCATATATATACCAAGTGAGGAGAAGATGGCTCTACTCCTCATTACCTTTGGTCCTCAGAGTAAGAACTACATTTCCAGGAAGAACTACCCAAGAAAATTGTCATTATGACTCCTTAGCTACCAAATTACTTGTCTCTGAGTCTTAAAGGGCCAGCCTCGCCTAGAGGTTTTCCCCACCTGCAACATGAAGACACAGATTCCTTCCTCCTACTTCTAGAAGTGCTACAACAGGGCGGTTTGGGATCCTCCTTTTCCCAATAAAAGGGTCTAGGCTTCCAAATTTTTTTTTGTAGACTGGGATATCTACAGGTCTTAGCACTACTCCAGGAGTTATTTTTCAAACCCCTTCGTTTTGTGTTCAAGAAATCAACAAGTAAGATAAGTTCTGGGGATATAATGTACATCATGGTGACTATGGTTAATATTATATTGTATACTCGAAATTTGTTACCAGAGTAGATCTTAAGTGTTTTACCATACACACAAAAAAAGGTAACTATGACATGGTGAACACGTTAATTAAATTGACCGCAGTAATCATTTCACAATGTATATCAAATTACCATGTTGTACACTGAAATATATATAATTTTTATTTGACAGTTATACCTCAGTAAAGCTGAGGAAAAATCAGTGACATTCAAAACTCTATTTTTGCCTAGCTGGTGTGGCTCAGTGGATTGAGCGCCAGAAGCAAAGCGTTGCAGGTTCAGTTCCCAGTCAGGGCACATGCCTGGACTGCAGGTCCAGCCCCCGGTGGGAGGCACATGGGAGGCAACCACACATTGATGTATCTCTCCCTTTCTCCCTCCCTTCCCCTCTTTCTAAAAAAATAAAAAAATCTTCACCAAAAAAAAGCCTCTTTTATAACAACGGTGAAATTGAGATCACAATTCAAAACAATCAAATCTAATTTGCATTTAAATTTTTAAAAATTTTATTGAGGTGAAATTCACATAACCTAGTCAATTTAAAGTGAACAATTCAGTACATTCACAATGTTGTGCACCCTCCACCCCTCTCTAGTTCCAAAACATTTTCCATCCCCCTCACAAAGGAAGCCCTGTCCCCATTAGGGAGTTACTCCCTACCTCACCCCCCAGTCTGCCCCTGGCAACCACCAGTCTGCTTCTCATCTCTATGGACTTACCTTTTCTGGGTATTCCACGAGTGGAGTCACACGTGGCCTTCCGTGTCTGGTTTCTCTAATACCTTTTATGAGGGCTGTTATGTCACTGTCCTGATCACTTTAAAAGCAAAGTCTTTTAGTGCTTGAAGTGAAGAGTGTGGAAGTTGTCATCAGGTCTACGAAATACTTCCTTAGACCAAAACAGTGGGCAGGTCATCCTAATGTTGTGATGTTTCTCGCTCCGAAGGAAAGAGGAGCTCAAACCCTCCCGGCTCCGCACGGCCAGCACAGCCCAGGGTAACCTGTACAAGAATGGCTGCTAGGCTCGCCCCTTCTGCATTTTCAAAAATGGGGGTCCAGTGGCTGTGGCTCTGTAACATGTCAAGTGGGCTGGCTGACCTACAGTTTCAGAATTCCCTTCTCTGTACGTTCCCAGTTGGGTGTGCCACAGGAGAGATTTCTGGAGGGTGGAAGTGCGGACAGCAGCCAGTTCGTGCTTATGCTTGTACGGGACGGGCAGGCACTTTGGTGTCTGCTGGTGGCCTTGTTGATTGTGGGGCAGCAGTTGGACCTGCCACTGCTATGCCTTCTCCTGGATCCTCCTGCAGCTTTTCACACTCCTGGGCCAGGTCTGTTGTCAGCCCCATGACAAAGGCCACGAGCTAGCTTCTCCTTCCGGACACTCACTTCATCAAGGTTGGGGGCAGTGAGAACTGGCGTGGGTTCCAATCCAGCCCCATGGGCTCCTGCTTCTCCTTGCTCGCCCCTCACTTTACACCCATCTGCCCTTCCCCACTGCCTGCCACATGGACTTGCACCTCTACCACCAGCCGTACAGAACCTTTCAGACTGTTTTAACTAACTGCATACTAGAGGAAGGTCAAATCCCTATAATGTATCTCACATACAGATTGGATAGACAGACGGACAGTCATGCAGACTATACTCCCAGTGGCCCGCTTCTCTAAATGAACCTTCACTGATACACTAGTTAATAAAGCTATGACTGTCTGAAGATCAGCCCATAACATTAGCACAATTTAGCTAATTAAGCTCGTTTCTTTGACAGCATGAACAATAATTAGGAGAGGAACCAAATATGAAGTTACCTGGAATTGCAGAGGGACTGCGAAGTGGAGAAGCAAAAGTTGGAGTCCAGCCCCTTAAAGGATTTCTCATTGTCGGCATCACCAACATTTTAGGCTGGATAATCCTTTGCTGTGCTTTGCAGGCTGTTTAGCGGCAACCTTGCCTCTCTCCACTAGTAGCACCATCCAGCTGTGGAACAGAAGTTTCTCCAAACATTGACACAGGTCTCCTGGGGGGCAACATGGCACCCAGTTGAGCTACACTGGCCTTACATGCTGGGTGCCTCTCATGGGCATCTCCTCCTACCACCTAATCCACTCCATGGTCACGGGAGCACAGAATCCTACGAGCTCTGAGAGAATCATGCCCTCCTATCACACATTAAGATAATGAGTCCAGAGAGAAAGGGACCCACCCACCATCACACAGCTTGTCAGTGGTACAGCTGGGACAAGAGGCTGGCTCTTTTGTCTCCCAGCTGAGGGCTCTTTCTGTTAACCACATGGCCCTGCTTTCTCTAAGAACCATTACTCCATGACTGTTGACAGGCTGCTGAATGTAGTCACTGAGACAGCTTTGTAGTGGTCCCAAAAGACAGGGCAATTATTTATTTGTTTTGCAGAAAACAACCGAAGGGAAAAAGAAGGCACCAAGGAAGAAACAGCTTTATTAGGAGTCTCGGCACGTCTGGGGAAACCCAATTCAGTCAGAGAGGAGAGGCTAATGTTGGTACAGGGCAGGAAGCTTGCATTACAGAATATCCTCTTAAAAACCAAGTGTGAAACTAAAGCCTCCATCTTAATATCCTAACGGATATCCTGCTGTTAGCCCTGGTGAAACTTCTGGAATCTCCTAGTGAAATAATGAGATCCGTGCATAAAGGGAGAGCTCCAGCACTGCTGAATCTAAGCTCCGCGGAAGTTCATGGTCTGGGGCAGGAGAAGTAGAGGAAAAGACAATGGGGCTGCTCTCATCACCCACACAAGGTCATCTCAATCTGCAGCTTCTGAACGGAGGCCAGGCTGCGGCAGCAGAGGGACGCTGGCTGAAGAAGCAACGCCTCGGCCATCTGTCCATGAAGCGGAGGGCTCCGTGCAGCCTGCTGTGAGGGCACCTCCCGCTGGCCCCAGCAACACTGGTACCCCCTCCTGAGGCCCCTGGGAGAGAGCCATTTTTGCTCTGTTCTGACATCGTTCACAGCAGAACTGCCAATGTCCAACACCAAGTCCAGGGCCACAACCAGCTGAGAGGAACTGAGTGGTGGGCCTATGATACCTGCACCTCTTAGTTGAGGAGGCTTCCTTGGTAGGGCAGTCACTTTCCTCAGACCAAGAGGGATCTTGCCCAGTATGGGTCCGGTCTAGAAATGACTCCCACCTTCACGTGAGCGCCAGGCGGAATCTTTCTCGTGAGTTGAAGTTTTTAATCTTGGCCCTTAGATGAAGCTCCTGGACAGAAGATCAGGCGGAAGCTATCTGTGCCCAGGTGCTGGTTTCTGTCCCAAGAGTAGCAGGTGTGGCCTGTGGATGACGGGCCCAAGCAATGTGATGCTGTAACTCTCCTGAAGAAAAGTGCGCTGTACTCTCACGGGCAGAAAAGGGAGACACGAGGCAGGTTTCAGGGTAGCTGATGCCACTTAATTCTTCCATCGAATTTGCTATGGGAAGAAAAAACAATGACCAGTTTACACTGACCCCTACAGAGAGGTAGTGGGAATGCAATAAAACAAGACTCATGGGTAGTATAAGGAAAAGAGACGAATGGAGGAGAGGAGGAGGAATTTTTAAAAACATTGTATGTGGTGGAGTTCATTTATTGATATACAAGTCAGACACCTATTCTGTATCTCACAGGCCTGACTTTGGGCATTTATTCTGGTCCTGCCCTCCTTAGGACCAAGAGCCACTAGCTTCCAGGTAGGTCCCAAAATATCTAACAGGAAACTAAGGTTAATATTAACAAAGAGCTCAGCAATTTCATGCTATGAGAAATAAGTGGACTGTGGTCCCCAAACAGCTAAAATCTATTTTTACTTCCACTTTCTACGTCCAACAGGTAGGTCATACTCACTCCCAGGATATTCTGAATCTGTAGCATTCATTTCTACACTGCCAGTAGTTAGTGCCTCCTACCTGTTAGGCTTAACAATCGTCATAGCCTTGCAGTTAGGCCTCAGCCAGAGGTCCCCGGATTACCCTCATACACACTTGATGCCACTTCGTGAACTGTCGCCTGAGGCTGCTGGAGGAGGAAGCTGTGGCTGCTCACCGAGCTGCTGAGAGTGGCCTCGATCCTCTCCTCCTCTGCAGACCCTTTATCCACCTTACTCCTGTATGCCAGCAACTGCTGACGGTCCTTCAGGTCCCGGCAAGTCTGTACACCGAACAAACAAACAACAAAACCCCCAATCAGCCTTCTCTATGAAGCTCTTTTTCTTGTTACTCCGACGTGGAGCCAAGGCTCCAGGAGAGGCTGGGATAACAGAGGGGTCAAAGCCCCATGGAACTTCATGCTGGAGTGAAATCTACAGAGCTTACATGGCTTGATTCAGTTCTATGAATTCTCCTAGTGCAGCAAATTTATAAGAGCGCAGAAACATCAGTCAGAGGGCTGGGAAAATCACACAGGAGTGCTGGCCTCCAAGCTAACTCTTGCCAGGTCACTGTGTCCAGTAAGTCAAAACTGATGGCAGTATCTTAGGGTCCAGGACACACAATACCCTATTCTCCACTGGGAGTCTAACTCAGGGCTCTTACTTCTTGGGAACTCACATCAATGACGACATCATGGCACTTGAACTTGATAGCTAAGTTCAACTTTGTGTCCACATCTTCCACTAGATTGACGTACTCCTGTAATATCTGTGAGAAGAAGTACTTCTGATTAGCAATTCCCAGACCTATTAAACACAGAATGCTGAACAGTAGAACAAAAATCCTGAGGAAGGCAAAAGAGTTTGTCTACAAATCTGATGTCTACAAGTGCCACCGTCAACCACAGGACCAGTTCTGCGGCGGGAAACGAGGTGGACCCCACGCAGCACTTCCATGCGCCCCCAAGAAAGAAAGGGAGAGCACACTCCTCCACGGCCGAGAGAGGGATAACCAGGCCAGCAAGGCGCATGCTCCAGATCTGACCCCGCACTGCACCCACTGCTCCCGGATGTCCCTTCTCAGTGAGCTCTCCTTTTGTACCATTTCAACAGTAGGGCCGCACTCCCCGTGGACTAAACACAGTAGCTGCTCCTCTGATTACTTCTAAAAGGCAGAGGACTTCTCTCCCTGGTCTTTTCTATCTCAACACTGAATATAGTCATTGTGTTGCCTCTAAGGGAAGAAAAGAACAGGTCTGGTGTCCTATCACTGACCAGCAAAAGGCTACGAGCTAGGTCTCCTAAGGTTCCTGCCCCCAGCTCTCTTTAGAAGCCATTACCTGGGCAGGGGCATTGTTCTTGTGCAGAATTTCCACAACCCGATGGAAGCCAATGGGTGCTCTTTTCTTGGTGTAGCCCAGCCAGTTCTGAAAAAGGAAGATGGCGGTAGTAACTAAGCCAGCCATGAACTCAACACACTCTGAGCCAGTTTCCCTGCATTTTATGGTTAGACTAGAATAATGTGGTGATTAGAGTGGATGGATTGGGGTGGAGGACAAGGAAATGGAGATGAGTTCTTCAGAAAAGCCAAGAAACGTGAGAGGGTAGAAAAGAGTCATATGAAATAAGTTCTTAGATTTATAAGCACTAATGCAGAAAAGTCAGTGAAATACAGCTAAGCAAAATAAGCAATTTACTTAACGATACTTATAGTATGAACTTACCTGGGTAGAAAAATCCTGTCCTTTGCATATTTACATTTACATAAAGATGGTTCTTTGTAAATTCACAAGGAAAGACCTGAAAGTACCCATCAACCTTTCAATGGTATTTGCCTTGAGGAAGGGACTGAGATAGGAGCAGGAAGACAATGCAAGAGAAACATCCCTCTTCATTACTTATACTTTCCCACAGTGTTCGATTTGGACACAGGGATGTATTGGTCTGGTGGTTAATGTAGCTATTAAATAACTAACAAAGGGGAAAAACAGAGACTTCTCAAACCCACAATGAAAAAAATCAGTATTTAAAATGTCAACCGGTAGAGACATGACAACAAAAGGCAATGCAAGATCCTTGGCTGGATCCTGATGCTGAACAAACACAAAAACAAATAAAAACAACTCTAAAGAGCTAATTTAAATATAGACTATATATATATAATAGTATTATATTAATGTTAAATCTCTTGTGAGCAGTTACAAAGGAGAAAAATGCTTAAGCATTTAAGGGAGGAGTGTCATAATGTCTAAAACTTACTTTCAAATGCTTCGGCAAAAGGAAAAAGCGGCCCTGGCTCGTGTGGCTCAGTGGATTGAGCACCGGCCTGCAGACTGAAAGGTCACCTGTTTGGTGCCAGTCAGGGCACATGCCTGGGTTGCAGGCCAGGTCCCCAGTTGGGGGTGTGTGAGAAGCAACTGAGAGACGTATTTCTCACATGCTGATATTTCTCCCCCTCTCTTTCTCACTCCCTTACAGTCTAAAATAAATAAATAAATAAAATCTTTTTAAAAAGAAAGAAAGAAAAAAGCAGGTGACTTCTGGCCAAGATGTAGGTAGATACACTTTATCTCCTCGCACAACCAAGGAGAAAAAAGAAGGACACAACAAATTTAAAAACAAAAAATAACCAGAACTGCCAGAAAATCAAACTGAATGGAAGTCCAACAACCAAGGAGTTAAAGAAGAAACATTCATTCAGACAGGTAAGAGGGGCGAAGACAGACAGCTGGGGTGCAGAGGACACACAGCAAGGAGGTGGCGGGTGGACAGGAGCAAGAAAGGCAGCGGCTGGCAGAGCGGGTGGTCTCACATTTGCATACAGATAAACCGGGAGGAACAACTGGGGAGTGAGAGAGACTGCAACCGAGGGTTCTGGCGCGGGAAAAGAAAGCCTCTGAACTTCTATCAGTAAAAACCTGTAGGGATTGTGGTAATGGGATAAACTGCCATTCTCAAAGGAGAGTTCATCTGAGAGACCCACAGGGTCCTAAAATGTACACAAACCCACCCGCCCAGGAATCAGCATGAGAAGGGCCCAATTTGCTTTTGGGTAGCAGGGGAAGTGACTGAAGCCGGCCAAGAGCCAAGCAAGCGGCATTGTTCCCTCTCAGACCCCTCCCCTACATACAGAGCCACAAGGCAGTGACGTGGGTGGCCCCGCCCTGGCGAATACCTAAGGCTCTGCCCCTCACAACATAATAGGTGCACCAGACCAAAAAGAAAATATGGCCCAAATGAAAGAACAGATCAAAGCTCCAAAAACGGAACTAGGAGACAGCCAACCTATCAGATGCAGAGTTCAAAACACTGGTAATCTGGATGCTCACAGAAATGGTGAAGTATGGTCGCAAATGGGAGGAAAAACTGAAGGCTATGCAAAGTGAAATAAAGAAAAATATACAGGGAACAGAAGCCGGGACTCGAATCAATGACTTGGAGGAGAAAGAAGAAATAAACATTCAACCAGAACAGAATGAAGAAACAAGAATTCAAAAAATGAGGAGAGGCTGAGGAACCTCTGGGACAAACTGAAACGCTTCAACATCCGAATCATTGGGGTACCAGAAGAAGAGGACGAGCAAGACACTGAAAACTTATTTGAAAAAATAATGAAGGAGAACTTCCCCAATCTGGCAAAGGAAATAAGACTTCCAAGAAGCTCAGAGTCCCAAACAAGTTGGGCCCAAGGAAGCACACACCAAGGCACATCATAATTACATTACCCAGGATTAAAGATAAGGAGAGAATCTTCAAAGCAGCAAGAGAAAAGGAGACAGTTACTTACAAAGGAGTTCCCGTAAGACTCTCAGCTGATTTCTCAAAAGAAACCTTATAGACAAGAAGGGGCTGGAAAGAAGCATTCAAAGTCATGAAGGACAAGGACCTACACCCAAGATTACTCTATCTGGAAAAGCTATCATTTAGAATGGAAGGGGATATAAGTGCTTCCCAGACAAAGTAAAGTTAAAGTTCATCATCACCAAGCCCTTATTAAATGAAATATTAAAGGGACTAATCTAAGAAAAAGATGATAAAAAATATGAACACTAAAATGAGAACAAACTCACAACTATCAACAACTAAACCTAAAAAAAACAAAAACAAACAAAGCAAACTGCTAGAACAGGAACAGAATCACAGAAATGGAGATCACATGGAGGGTTATCAGTGCGGAGGGGGAGGAGGAGAATGGGGGAAAAGGTACGGGGAATAAGAAGCCTAAATGGTAGGTACAAAATAGACAGGGGGAGGTTAAGAAGAGTATAGGAAATGGAGAAACCAAAGACTTATATGTGCAACCCATGGATATGAAATAAGTGGGGGAATGAATGCTGGTGGGAGGGGGAGTGCAGGGTGGAGGGGAATAAAGGAGAGAAAAAATGTGAGAACTATAATAGCATAATCAATAAAATATATTTTTAAAAAAGAAAGAAAAATGTGTATTTGTTTTCTCTTTTTTTATAAATAAGTTTTTTTAACTTTATTTATTTATTTTTAGACAGAGTGGAAGGGAGGGAGAAAGAGAGGGAGAGAAACATCAATGGGTGGTTGTCACTCATGTGCCTCACACTGGGGACCCAGCCCACAACCCAGACATGTGCCCTGACCAGGAATCAAACCGGCGACCCCTTGGTTCTCAGGCCCAGCACTCAGTCCATTAAGGCACACCAGCTAGGGTTGCTTTCTCTTTTTCTACATGTACAGAAAAAGAGAATGCAAATATAGCAAAAACGTTAATAAATTAGTGAAGTAGATAAAGACTATTAGTGTTCATTATACTATTCTTTCAACTTTTGCTTAAGTGTGAAATTTTGTAAAATAAAAAGTTGGAGGAAATATGGAAGCCAGTCACTAAAATTCGAGACTCCCCTGAAGCCTGGGATACAAGTGGACAGTCTGTCTGACACGTCAGCAGCCCGGAGCTGTTCTAGGGCACCCACCTTTGTGGTAAAGAGGGCATCCACATCATGCCAGGCTCGGAGCTTGGCGCGAGCAGCCAAGGCAGTCAGCACATACTGTTTATCTGGGATCTAGAGAGCAGAGACCAGGGGAATTTAAGGGGAAGTAGAAGTGCACCAGGTGAGGTACTTAAGAATCATGCAAAAGGCAGGCAAAAATATACCAGTATTGATTCTGCTCCTTAAAAGACCATCAGCCTCTCAGATCAACATCCCTTCATTTTCAAGCCCCTCACTGCAGCTGGCCCTTCAGAGAAAGCCTTATCTCACTTTCCACAAACACGTTCCTTCCTATCTTTAACCCTGAGCTTGAAGACTTACTGCACAGGGTTACAAAGCAACATCCACTCCACATGGTACCCTGATATTACTTTTACCAAAGCATTGGCCAGTTTATAGCTACCTTAAATGTCTTCTTCAGGTTGACCGGACTGCTGAATGTCCCCTAAGTTGAAAGTGGAGAAGGGATTTTAATGTTACCGACTTTCCCAAATACCAGCCAATTTCCCATTTTCTTTTGTACTCACTAGACTTTCTACATTTTACTCTGTAACCATTTAAACCCAGAAATTCTTTTAAGAGAAAAACTCCATCGGGTCTAGTTGGATATCACCACAACCCAGCTTAACAAGACTGGGTTAATAAGTATTGTGTTTTTCCCAATATTATATTAATCTAAATGTCCACTTGTGAACATTAAATTTTTAAAAAATGGTTCCAATATCCACAGTTACCTGACACCCTGCTGCTCTTCTGCACAGTGTGTGTGCATCAACCCGTTTGCTTTCATGGGTCTCTGAACAGAGCCTGCTGTGGGGCTAGCACTGGTGAGACAGATGTGCTATGCGAATGCCCGCTCACGGGAAGCCACACAAGCCCTTACAAACCTCTTTTCCCTCTTGGCTCACCCCTGCTGAGGGCCAGGAAAGCCTCCAGGTGGGTTTCCAAGAACTATACACACCCATTGTTAAGAGAGTACATCAAAACACTGACTTTGAACTCTGTTCCTCTGTGCAGTGAGAGTGTGCAGTCTTTCACATGTTGCCTGTACCTCAGCCTCTGAGTAGTGGTAGAAGCACGAGTAGAAAAGTGTCGTCACTAGTGGCATGTTGAGGATGGAAGCTTTGCGGGGGTGCTTCCGGAAGATCTCAGTCTGTCCTGCTAATTCTAGATGGCGGTCATTTGCCTGTGGTGGAGCAAGCCAAGTGAAAAAAAGAACAATGTCCATGCAGTAGAAGCAGGAGAGAAACTTTTAAATACTACCATAGTTGTATTTCCTGCCCTAGGAAAGGGGCAAGGAAGAGAAAAAGAAATTGCTTAGGATAACCCAGGGGAGTTTAAAAGCCATAAAATGATGACAGATCCAGCGTGGATGGAGGAAGACCAAAGAAGTAGCAATGAAATGGGAATTCTGGGATGACAAGGAAATACTTCCAGGTTAACAGCAGGTGAGAAGAAAAAGGATGCTGAGAGCAATGGAGAAAAGGGGGATTCCACGAAGAGGGAGAAACGAAAGGCTCTTAGACACTATAATAGGAAATGATGCATACGGGCAGAGCACAGATGAACGGTACTGAGCTTTGGCACTGAAGCAGAAAACACAGATACGAGGAGTCTAACCTCAATAATGATCTGACGTTCCAGGAGTGTGTAATGGTCTTGTATGTGTGCAGAATCTTCTGCTGAAAATGGCAAACTGGTGGAGGGCCAGAAGGTTAGTACCTTTCCTCTACTCAAACAGGAAAAAACCCCAACTAAACCAAATCACCACTGTAAGCATATGAGGCTCGTGGTGCTTCACAAATCTGATCTCAATTCACCTCTGGAGCATCCGTAAAAGGCAGGGAGAGAATGCAGAAAATAGAGCAGACCTTTGGATGGAATTTTGCATTTAAGGTTTTGCCAATTGAAGAGGGATCCTGAAAGCTGACAAAATATATATAGCCATTAGTGATTTTGTTGAGGAACAAATTCGAATCCTCTCATTGTGGGGGCTATAATGTTTGTGAATGAGTCACTTAGCTAATGAGTGAGACTAGCCAGCTGCCATGCAGGCTGTCCAACAATAAAATGAGCTACTTCCAGCAGTAGTGAGTACCCGATCAGTGGAAGAGTAATGTGTGGGGCAGGCTTTCACAGGGACTTAACATTCTGGGTCAAAGCCTGTACTAAATCGTGATTCTTGGGCTTTGGGTTTTCAAGGATCAGTAACATTGAAAATATTATATCAGATAAAGAGTGGCCCAGTTTTTATTTTAATATGTATGGTCATAAAAAAGAATTACAACCGATTTTACTACAAAAAAGGGGGGCGGGGAGAGGAAAAAATCCCCAGAATAAAAGGCAGTCTTTCAATTAAATACATTCAGCTTTAAAAAAACTCTCTACATTGTCTTTATTTTTCTTAATTTACCACCAATCAATTAAAATTCTATTGGGGACTAGTATTTTGAACCTTTAAGACAATTTTTAATGATGCTGGCATGATTCATTGTGTTAGCCTTTCCCTTCAACTATCCATCCATTCCACCCTCTTTTAGTCTCTTCATTCCTCTGCACAAGAGTATTTATACTTAAAAACATTTCTCCTGCATACTTACCCAATGCAGGTCTTCAGAAATTCTTTTCGTTTCTCAGGGTCTTGAATGTTCAAGTGCTCTCGATATTGGGACAGCTAAAAAAAAACACACATACACACAGAAAGGCTTTGAGTTATTTTGTCTCCTTAGAGTGGAGAGGTAGCTCCATAAGTAGACTTTCCATGCTTAAAAACTAATACTTCACCATCAGAGATTCCTCCTTGGTAGGAATTAGATATGGGGATGGGGTAGGGGCCAAAGAGTGATTTTAAATCACCCTTTAGTTTATCTATAATTGCAATATGTAATATGGTAGCTACTAGCCACATTTGGCTGGTTAGATGTAAATTTAAATTAATTAAATAAAAAGAAATTCAGGTCCTTAGTTATATTAGGGCTTGTTTTATAGTAGGGTTATTTTAAGGGCTTGTACATGCGATTAGTGGCTCCCACATCAGACAGCACAGATATAGACTATTCCCATCATCACAGGAAGCTCTATTGGACAGTGCTGATCTATAACAAAGCATTAAGTAGATGGAGCACTCAGCTTTACTCTGAAGGTTAGCTTTAACTTCAGTATTTAACCAAAACCAGCTTTTGCTTCAGCTTTAGCCTTTGAAAACCTGAAAGGCTAAACACCTATTTCAATGTTATTTTTGGCATCCTTGATCAATGGTAGAACCATCACAAATGGAGTATGTCATTCTGATTCACTGTTGTTAGCTACATAGTGAATTCAAATACTATAGGTTCTAAATGTAACTCAAAGAAAATCTTAGGTGCTTTCTATTCTGAAATTCTAAAAAATGAACTGAAGTTTATATGATGCAATAATTAATGACAACTGTGAAAGTTGTAATTTTATATATAGTTATTAAAAACTTCCAAGAATTAAAAAATAAACAGATTGTCAGTGAACATGAATTTTAAGAGAATGAGCCCTGGCTGGTGTGACTCAGTGGACTGAGTGCCAGCTGGCAAATCGCAAGGTCACCAGTTTGATTCCCAGTCAGGGCACATGCCTGGGTTGCAGGCCAGGTCCTCAGCTGGGGGCATGTTAGAGGCAACTGATCAATGTTTCTATCGCACATCGATATTTCTCTCCCTTTCTCTTTCCCTTCCCATTCTCTCAAAATAAAGAAATAAAATCTTTAAAAAGAAGAGAATGAATTGGTTTTTGAAGGACAGTATATCCTTTTAGAGCCAACAGATTTTATAAGAATGTAAGTGATAATATAAAACAGAATAACATTATATTATATCATAATCTAATCTTTGTAAAGTATCTGTTATATAATCATTTCTAATATTTAAAAAAGTGACCGTTAAGAGCTATAAATTTTTAGTCTTAAGTCTTTCAAGAAAAGTCCTACTTGGGAAATCTTCATATTCTACGAGGATAAATTAAAAGAAGACTATCAGCTTTGCCATTTCCAGAGTTTACAAGGTTAGAAAATTCCAAGTTCATATACAGCAACATGCATGATAAATCATTTTCAAGTCAAACATCACAAAGAACATGCAAAAACTAAAGTTTTAAATTGAAATAAGTTACCCAAAACACATTTATTTTTACTAATGAAAATTCAAAACAACACACTTTATAAGAATGATGTAGGAGAACAATTCCTTATAGTTTCAAACCTATGGAGAGTACAAACAGACACAAAAGCTTTGCAAAATGATTACAACAGACTACAAATCATTTTGAGTAGATTAAGAGAAAGCATTTTTGAGATCTTCTCTGCCTTAAATATTAAGTACATGTTCCTTTTACAAAATATTACTAAAAAACATTTTCCTGAATTATATTCTATTGCGCAAACAAGTTTAACAACATCATTAAACATGCCAGCTGGACATGGGCACTGATGTCACTACACACGTGCACTACAGTGACTACAGGAACAGCCCTGCCATTGCTGGCGCTGGGAAGTTCTCACTCAT
This sequence comes from Mormoops blainvillei, assembly GCA_004026545.1. NCBI lineage: Eukaryota > Metazoa > Chordata > Mammalia > Chiroptera > Mormoopidae > Mormoops > Mormoops blainvillei. The sequence continues at coordinate 132,318 of PVJD01000657.1, forward strand.
GCATTCTGTCAAACATTTAAAAATGGTTCACTGAAATTTTAATAATACAATTAAATTTTTGGTAAAATTTCAGATTTAGTCTATATTACAGACGTTCATTCTATGATGATGAAAATCTGTCAAAAATCTATTTTAATGCTCGTTCACTGAGCTCTCAGCCAAAATGTGTACTGGGTGGACCACCAGCTTGACCTATCTTCCGTGCTGACCTCTATCTGGTTTCTTATCACTCTTTGCTTTCAACATTTTCTTTAGTATTAAAAGCCAAAATCCAAAAGCTCCTACAAACCAGGAGTTAGAAACAACTAGAAACAATAACAAAAAACAAATTACAAATTAATGAAGGCCGTTTTCATTCATTTATTCAAAAAAATACTTATTTACAGCCCAATCAAAAGAACGTACAAAAAACAATTAAACAGTTCATCATCAGGATTCCCAGATGTCACTCTTTTCTGGATATAATCAATACCAATGGAAAAGAAATAGGTTCAGTCATTCTGGGATCCTGGAGACTGGGTTTTAGCTTAGAGTTCTGATACATAGGTCCCCGACTGAAATAAAGGCTACACTTACCGCAAGCTCTTCCGTTCTATCTAGGAACCTGGGAAGAAGCAGAAGGGAGCAGGGCATTTTTATCTATTGATGTGTGGCGGTATAACCTCACAAAATAAGATGACTGGTCTAGGAGAAACACAATTCAAACTCAACTGCCTCCACACACAAGATAAGCCCTTGTTTTAACTTTCTACAACCAGTAACCCTTTGAAAACACATGGTAGATCAGATATCATTGTTCCCCTGATCTTTCTAGTTAAGTAAAAAGTGGGGACAAGAAGGCACTGCAGGGCAAAAATAACTCTGTAGGGTCTGACACGAAAGCTCAGACGCTACAAAACCTTAGCCCACGATAACGTTATGGATTTTTTGAGAAAGATTAAAGCATTCTTCTTCTCTGTCAATACACTTTTGAACAGATTTTCTATATTGTTCTCTTGTTTTCATGTACAGTGTAAAATGTGTTTTGTCTCTCCCCAAAGGTGGTATGGCCTTGGAGAACAAGGACTTCTATGTTCTGATCCCTTTTTACTCTGAATGGTCTACTACAATTAACATCACTGCTTTGCCACAGAGGTGATGGTTCATAAAGTCTTACTGATTGGGAAGGAGGGAGAGAAAAGCCTGCCTCGATAAATGTGTCTTCTGAAAATTCAGGGCTAACCACCTGTAATCTTGACCCTAACCAGGCGACCTGCTTTCCCCACCCTAGTCTTTGGGGCAGCTCATCCCTGTGCTGGAGTCACTGGTAATTGGAGTTACCCTAGGCCACATTTCAGCCTCAACAGAGGTTCCAACCCCTTCTCTGACACTGAAGAAAGAACATAATATACATACATTTTAATCTAAAGGCAGGAAATAGCCCCTACTAATTGGAATGAGCGATGGAAGACACCCCCTCCCCGAACCACTCCCAACCCATGGCAGATATGTCTACCTCTTACCTCTCCCACAATCAGAATCCTACCTAGTCTCAAGCCCAATTCAATTCCTAACTGCTTCCATAAGGCTATCCTCTGGTATCCTGACTGCAGATTACATTTGCTGCTTCTGCTCTTCCACTGTACTGCTCACTACCATCACTGGGGACCAAGTAATAAAAGGCCCTCATTCTAGGTTTTCTATTTGAAAAATGCTTAATAAACATTAATACTACAGACTAGGCATTAAGCTAAGTGCTTTACAAAACACTAACTCTTTTCATCTTCATGAAGATCCTGTGGGGAAGGCATCATCATCTCCATTTGCAGATGTGAAAACTGATACTTGGAAAGGTTGGGTAACTTACTCAAGACCACTCAATAAATTACCGGTGGAGGCAGTATTCAATGCAGGTGTGTTTGACTCCAGAGCCTGGTTCTGAACCACCTGCTACACTGTCACTTTATCACAGCCTGTAGTGCATTATTAGTCACACCATCACATTTGAAAATCTTGTCTAATATTAGCATTTCCAAAAATAACAGGCAGTGTTTTCTCTCTCTGTATCCCCCAGAGTGATCTGAACAAAGCACTTAACATACTTTATGGGTCAAGTAATCAGTGCTTACCTGAAGAGGTCTAAAAGCAGCTTTTGATCCCCTATTTCCTTAAGGAAGTGAATGAGATGTCTCAGGGCGACCTGCCGAACCTCTAGCTCTCGGAAGAGGATCTCTGTGATAGGCAGGAAGAAGTCAGATGAACAAAGATTAAAGCCTATTACTCAAGTGTGAAATTGATCTCCCTAGTCACACATTCCAAACATTAATTCCTCAAAGCTGATCAGAAGCTAGGAATGTTTTTTTATAGTACTCATCCCTATGGCCCAATGCACCATCAACACACTGTATGGTTCAGGGCAACTCTTAACCACTGAGTCGGCTTTCAGTTCTCACAAATCCAAGCATAAGGTACTGAACATCAATTCTGACTTCCTCAAACCAACACAGCTATCTGTGTGTCCAGTAAATAGAGGGGGCTTTGCAATTAATGTAGTTATCACACTGATGGAGGACAACTACCCTCAGAGATGTGATGTGTGCTGAGGTCTCACGCCAGCCCTGCCATCTCTGAAGCAGACCTGATGCCGGAGAATTCTGGTATAAAAGTCAAAATGCCTTTCTCCCCTCAACTGTAGCATACATATTGCTGACTGAAGATTTCCTTCAAACCATGCTCACCTTTGCTCAAGGTCCTCTTCAGGAATATCAAAACCTGGAGGAAAAGAGAACAAAGAGAACCGATGCAACTTTTCACACACGAAGCCCTGCCCTGAGCACCTGATGTCTCAGAATGAAGGCAGCAGCTGTCTAAGCATCTCTGCAGGTGCAGACGACAGCTTTCTCTGTGTGACAGAAGGACCAGTGGTGGACACCTGGAACTGAGCTGTGTCTTGGGAAGTCCACCTGCCCATGCCTGTACTGGTAAGAGTTACCTCTCTGCTCTCATGTCTCTCTTCCCTCAGATTATAGTAGCCAACCTACTGTTTCTTGGTTATAATCAAGAGTTGCACACACAATGCATGTCCTGCCAGCTGAGCCTTAAAGCACATATTACTTAGAATCCTGCACATCAAAAGAAAATCCAGGATCTTTACTTGATCTTAAACCTAAAATCTTAAAGTCTATTCTGACTAGATTTTCAGAAACTAACGACAACAAAAATTAAACAACAAAGAAACCCGTAACTCACTGCAGTAATGACATTTCCATCGTGCATGCTTACTGCTTCTTCTAGGAGTTGTAGCTTGTCCTGTAAGGAGCGGAACCTTTCTAGTGAGCAGACCTGGTAGAACAAAAACAGAATTAGTGTGTAAAGATGAAGACGGTTTGCAATATTCCTTAGTCACTGGATATGAATGGGCAAGAATGAAAGGAAATGTACCAAGGAAAGCCACTTTATTCTAACACTATGGTCCCCAGCACAATGTGAGACAGTAGGCTCCCACCACACCCCTCCAGTCAGCCTTATGCCCTAGAATATGTCATTTCCTGACGAAGTCTTGCCGAAGTCAACAGGGAGAGATTACCTCTTCTTTTTTAATGAGGTATAATTTATGCACAATAAAATCTACCCTATTTCAATGTACAGTTCAGTGAGTTTTGACAAATATATAATTCGGTGTAACTACTGCCACAATCAAGGTACAGAGCATTTTTATCACCCCAGTAAGTTTCCTTGTCTACTTTGACGTGGATACCCTTTTCCCGCCCCCAGCCTTGGCAACCACTCATCTGTTTTGTCACTAAAGCTTTGCCTTTTCTAGAATTTCAGAAAAATAGAACCATACAATATGTACTCTCTAATATCTGGTTTCTTTCACTTAATACCTACGTGTTGTGATGAGTATTAGTAGTTTGTTTCTACTTATTGGTAAGTGGTTTTCCATTGCATGGACATACCACCATTTATTTGTCCATTTAGCTGCTGATGGATATTTGGACTTTCACTTTGGGGGATATTATAAATAAAGCTGCTATAAGCATTTGTGTACTAATCTTTATAGGGACATGTTTACATTTATCTTGAATTTTAAATGCCTATGAATGAAATTAAGTGTATGATTAAATTAGTAAGAAATTGCCAAACTATTTTACAAAGTGGCTTTACCATTCCACCTTCCTGCTGGCAGTATGCAAGAGTTCCAGTTCCTCCACATCCTCCCATTACTTGGTATGATCAGTACATTTAAGTTTAGCCATTCTAGTGGCTGCATAGTGGTATCTCATCGTTTTAATTCACATTTTCTTGATAACTAATAATCTTGAGCATCTTTTCAATTGCTTATTGGCTATTCATATATGTTATTGTGATATAACTGGTCAAATCTTGTTAATCCTCACCCAAGGACACCCTTTCGTTGCCTTCAGAGAGAGAGGAATGAAGAGAAGAAGGAGAAAGAAACATCAATGTGAAAGAGAAAAGCATCGATGGGCACTTCCCCCCACCGGCCCCTACACTCACTGGACCTGGGATTATATGTGCCTGGACTGAGGATCAAACCCACAACTTCGGTATCTGCCTGAAGTTTTGGGAATCAAACCTGCAACTCTCTGGCTATGGGACAAAGCTCCAGCCAACTGAGCCACACCAACCAGGGCTCTTGTGCCAACTTTTTATTGGGGTGTTTATCTTCTTATTACTGAAAATAACTCATTATTCTTTATGTATTCTATATGAAAACCCTTTCTAATGTATATATTGGGCAAATATTTTCACCCAGCTATGGTGGTCTTTTCATGTTTTTAACAGTGCATTCAAAGATCAAAAGTGTTTAATTTTGATGAGATCAATTTAATCATTTTTTTCTTTTCTTTTTTTGTTTCTTGTTTGTGTGTATGTGTGTGTCCTAGGTAATAATAAAAATTTTCACCCACATTTTCTTCTAGAAGTTTTACAGTTTTAGCATTTTATATTTAGGTTTATGATTCAGTCTGACCCATTAGTTGTTATGATGTCAATTCTCCCAAAACTGATCTATAAATTCAATGCAATCTCAATCAAAATCCCAAACCTCTTTTGTAGATACTGACAAGCTGATGCTAAAATCTATTTGGAAATAAAAAGGATCTCTAATAGCCAAAGCAATTTTGAAAGAGGGGAACAAAACTGAAGGACTTACATTAACTGATTTCAAGATGTGCTATAAGACTATAAAAATCAAGACTGTCAATGGTATAAGGATAAACAAATAAATCAATGAGACAGAAAAGAGTCCAGAAATAGACCTACACGCGTATGGTCAATTGATTTTCAACAAAGGTACCAAGGCAATTCAATGAAGACAGGCTAGTTTTTTCTGAAAAATAGGGCTGGAAAAAATAAAGAAGTACATGAGGAAAAAAAAAAAAGAACCCCAATCTTAACCTCACACCATATATAGGGCAAAAGTAGGTTTACAATTGTTCATATGGAAAATAATACAGTAATTAAACAATAATACAAGAATAAACTCTTGCATACTCACCACTGTAAACCTATTTTGCCCCACATCATATAAAGTTAACTCATAATGGATGACAGACCTAAACATAAAAGACTGCTCTCATTCTTAAAAGTACTTTTTCCTCTCATCCATCACTCTTTCCCCGTTAGTCTACCAAAGTAACACTAAGCTCTGGAGAATCTCAAATTTTGCAGCTGATTTTCAATCTTAGTGAATTCCTTTTCCTCCTCCAGACCACTTCATTTAACAAACAGGACTGAAGAGAGAGGTCAAGAAATCCTCCCCGTGGGAACAAGCTGGCCAGCTTCCCAAAAAATCCCACAAGACTTCTCTCGCCAGGGGCCTTACCTTGCCCTTACGAAGGCGTCGCACTGTGTCACTGGGGCTCCAGTCATTGCTGTAGTCCTGGAATATTAGCGACACATGATTCACAAGAATTTTCAGGATGCCAGCTCCTCACTTCAAACTCACTGCCTTAGTCTTAAAGGGGAAATGCTGTGTGGCAGCGGGTGGATGGAAAAAAAAACGAACTGGGATAGTCTTGGTCTGAGTTTCTGCAGGAACCAGAACAGGAGCAATATGAGCAGGCAGAGAAGCATCCAAGAGGAAATAAACCAGCTGGCAAAATCAGTAACGCTATGCCTGCTGGTTCAGGACTTCCACCCCTAGATGCAAACAAGCCCATTTTTGAGACTCTAATTAATAGCTATGCCAGCGTAAGGAAAGGAGACATGTTCCTTTTCTGGACTTTACAATACAGTAAATTAATTTACTTTTTGAATTAATTTACTTTTTTATATGCTTCATGTGAATATGAGCTTCACCAAGTTTCTAGACCACACTGACGATCAAAAGTGTCAATGTACAGCCTTCAAAAGGCAGCATAACGGGGAAGGAAAGTGTGCTAGGACTGAAACAGAAAACAAACACTTCTGAGTCCAAGTAACACCACTGACTAGCTGAGAGACCCCAGGCAAGCCCTAATGTTTAGAAATCCAGTTTTCTTATCTATAAAAGGATAATATGTGCTCAAGAAGTTGGGAAGATCAAGCAAGATAATGTATGTTGAAGCACTTTAAGCGGTGTGAAGTGTCAAACCAGTGTAAGAAATAACTCACCCTATACTCCCCCTTGGGTCTCCCCAGCTCTGGAGCATAGCTTTTGGCAGGTGTGTCTGAAAGAGCTGAAAGAGAACAGGCAGCTGGCTCAGGAGGACACCACCTTCTTGTCATTCCTTTCCTCGACAGCTTCCTTCTTGACTTATAGGTTCCCAAGATATTCTTTAGGGCCCAAAGTAGGTCTCGGTTCCTTCCCAAAGCCAGTGTCCGTAGAAGTGGCCCCTCACCCCTATAACCGTAATCCACCCCCTTACTCAGAATCAGAAAACTTCTCTAATGATGATGACAGATTCGGAAGAAATTTTAGCCAATCATCTGATTACTACTTTCTCCATGACACCCCAGACTGTACCCCAGATCATTAACATCTCCCAAGTAATCAAAAAAAGAGGGTTAATGCCTACCATCAGAAAGGGACTGGAAACTTCCAAGTCTAGTTCTCCCTAAAGATAAAGAACACATGAAGGAAGTCAGACCCATTGAGATTTGGTTAAGGATGCAGTATGTATAAAACCTTATTATGCAATATGGGAACTTAAGGCTTAAAAAAACTTTTATTCAATTTCAGAAATTTGAGATGCTATGAAAAAGGCAGGGAGAAAAAATGTTTTGATTGTGGTAAAATATACATAAAATTGACTACTTTGAAGTCTAGAGTTCAGTGGCATTCAGCACATTCACAGGTACGAACCTCACCATTATCTACCTCCAGAACTTTTTCATCGCCCCAAACTGACCCTGTGCCCATCACACAGTAACTCCCCATTCCCCCTCATCTCCAGCCTCTGATAACCACTCTTCTCTTTCTGTTTCTATGAATCTGATTATTCTAGATAAGTGGAATCATATACTATCAATCTTTTTGTGTCTGGCTTGTTTCACTTAGCATAAAGCCCTCAAGGTTCATCCATGTTGCAGTATGCATCAGAATTTTGTTCCTTTTTGGCTGAATAATATTCCATTGCATGTACACTTTGCTTATCTATTCATTAGTCAATGGATATTTGGGTTATTTCTACCTTTGGCTATTATGAATAATGCTATGAGCATTGGTGTATAAATATCTGCTCAAGTTCCTGCTTTCACTTCTTCTGAGTATATACCTACAAGTGGATTGCTGGATCATATGGTTACTGTGTTTAATGTTTTAATTTTTTGAGGAACTGCCCTATTGTCTCCTACAGTGGCTATACTATTCTACATTCCTACCAGCAGTGTACAAGGGTTCCTGACACCAATGCACAGAAATAGGGAGAAATTTGGACCTAGGCAAATTTCTTCAGTACCTGTCACAGGGTTAATACCAATTTTGTTCATGTTCTACAAACCCAAAACAATCCCTCTGAATTTCTCTCATTTCTCCCACTCTTGATCCCCAACTGCCAGCTCCAAAGGCAATTCTTTTTCCTTCAATAGTCTTCTTCTTCCAGAGTAAATAAAAATTGTAACCTGAGCATTTTTTTTTAAAAAGGAAAAGCACTCCCTGTGGCTTTGACCGTCACTTTACCTCTAAAAAAGCTGCTCAGGGAGTAGGTAGAAGAAGGTTTGGGTAGCTGTGCATAGGAGGAGCTGTTCCGGCTCTTCAGCTGTTCACGCCCCTCCTGGTTCGACCCACTACCACCAGCAGTCTCTTTGATGGACCATGAGATGCCTGTGAGACAGTAGAACTAAATCAGTCTTTCCTATCCAAAGAAATCCTAGACAACAACCGTTCCAACGAATTCTAAAAGCTTTTCACCCTGGCCCTTCAGCAAACACAGACTCCACAAATCGGGACAGGGAGAAAGGATAGAATCAAATAGCCAAATCAACGGAAAAATGGGCGAGGGAAATGAATACATGGATCACAGAGAAAGGAAATTCGAGTGGTTATTAAATACATGAAAAGCTGCTCAGCTTCACTCTTAATAAGATACATAAATTAAAAGTAGACTGAGATACCACTGGTCCGCTCGAGGACTGGCAAAGATCCCTAGGTTAGTAATACCCGGGTTGGCAACGCTGTGGGGAGACAGGAACAACCCTCTGACATTGCTGGTGGGGGTACAAATTGGTGCAGCCCCCACGGAGGGCAATTTGGCAGCACCTACCCAGTACAGATGCAAATAACCTCTGTCGATAATTTCACCCTAGGACTTGATTTTTCACACAGTCGTGTATGGGCAGAAAACAAGGTTACTGATAGCAAAATAAACAACACAGGATTGCAGAAAACTTAAAGTTCATCAATAAATTATGGTAACTCCATATATATTACTACTATACTGCTATTTAAAAAAAGAGAGAATGAGAAAGCTCTTTATGTACTGATATGAGAAGATCTCCAAGCTATATGATCAAGTGAAAAGAGCAGGATATAAAGTATGCTATCACTTGTACAGAAAAGGGGTATGAATACATATTCCTGTACGTATTTCCAAATGTAAAAAAAATCTTTTTTAAAATTTTTATTTATTGATTTTTGAGAGAGAGAGAGAGAGAGAGAGAGAGAACCATTGATTTGTTGTCCCACTTATTCATGCACTCATTGGCTGACTGTTGTATGTGCCCTGACCAGGGATCCAAACCATAGCCTTAGTGAATCAGGGTGACGCTCTAAACAACTGAGCGGCCCCACCAGGGCCAAAAGAATCTTTTGATGAATACACAGGAAGCAAAAAATAGCAGTTACTTTTTGGAAGGGCAGGGATTGAGAACTGAGTAGACGTAATGACAGTGCAGGAGGGAAACCTTTGACTATATGCCCTAAATACTTTTTAAAAAACATCCTCATCCAAGGACATGATTATTGATCTTAGAGAGAGGGGTGAGGGAGAGAAACATCAATGTGAGAGAGAACACAGATCGGTTGCCTCTTGGACACACCTCGACCGGGAACTGAACCCACAACCTAAGCATGTGCCCTGACCAGGACCTTTAGGTTTGGACAACACTCCAACCAACTGAGCCACGCCAGCCAGGGCAACACTTTTTGATTTTTAAATTACATGACAGTATTCTCTATTAAAAAAAAAAAACTTAAAAAATATTCTTAAAAATCACATAGACTCTGCAAAGGTATTAAGTGGTATTACATAACCACGAGGCAGCAAGACTTGGTGGCTAAGCAATTCAGTTCTGCCAAAGAGTTATGAGCACTTAAGTCAGTAGTTCTCAAATATGACTACATATTAGAAGTATCTGCAGTGCTTCTTATACACTGAGACCCCCTCCACCCTACCCCAACCACCTACTGAATCAGTTTCTGGAGTGAAGCCTAAAAATCTACTTCTAACAAGCACCCAAATGAGTCTAAAATAGCCACAAGTATTAGCCCTAGGGCAGCAGATCTAGCCGTATGGGAACTACTGCTGTACTTCCCCAAGGATCTTCTCCTACGGTTAAACTTCCAGATGTGCGCATCTGAAAACAGTCTAACGTCATTCCATTTCCTGACTAGCATTGAAGAGACAAACGAGTGGCGCCTTCATTAGTGACAAGAACCCTGAATACCACTCCCCTCGTAGGGCCGTTTCTACTTACTTCCCACAGGTTCTCCACTCCAGCTGACTCTCTCCAGGTCGTCGTCATCGTCGTCGTCCACGAAGTCTCGAAGGCTATTCACTGCCTGCTTGGATTCCTTTAGCTGCAGAGGGGCAGAAAGCAGGACGCTTAGGCAATCAGCAACTCCCACCCTTCTCTTTGAAAACCAAGAAGGCTGAGGAAGTGGAACTTGAAGATGGCCCCCACTTTCACCTTCTGTAACAGAAAGTCTAGCCTGCTAGATATTTGCCAAGAAAACAATTTGGTTTTTAGCCAGCACTGCAGTCCAGTGGCAAAGGAGCTGGGAGGAATCAGAGCCACTTTTAAGTTCTATTTGTATTCCTGGCAATGTTTTGCTGTGTAAACGTGAGTTTATCCACCTCTCTAAAAATGAATGTTCCCCCATTTGTAAAAGACACAACACACACAAAACTTTCAATCCAGTCCACCTTTCAAACAGAATGAATTATAGCACATGATAAAAGACATTGGGTTCTTAGGGGAAAAAAGAAAACCAAAGAAATGAATTATCTTAAGATTATAAAATAAGGACAGAGAGCTGGTTTTTACAGTTCTTCTGGTTCTTTTCTGAGGGCTTTTTGTGAACATTTTTCTACAGATCTGAGCCTAATGGAGACCTGGCCAAAAGCCAGGTTACCAAGTATGCAAGGGGAAGGAATTTTAGAGGCATTGTAGAGAAGGGCGAGACCTTCAGTAACTGTTCATGGAAACCTACCTGTGAGAGTTCATCATCTTCATCATCAAAGGTAAAGGCCTTGAACTTGGAGCTGTTCCAATATTCCTCCTCATCACCTTTTGTCCGATTCATCTGGAATGAGAGGAAGACCCATGTGTCCCTTTCTAGATTCCCCCACCCCCAAAACTACAAACTCTCTCCAGTAATCAGGGGATGTATAAAAGAATCTGGTAAAGCAAATACTGAACCTGCCATGTAAAATCAGATCCTTGGGTATCCAACTGATCAAACCATACTTTTGATCCTCGAATTACCCACAAGTTGTCATTCATCCCTAGAACACCTATTTTGTTCAAGGCACTCTCTCAGGTGTTGTAAGGAATACTGAAAAAGTGCAAGACACAGTTCTTCTCCTGAAGGACCCTATAACAGAACTGGAATATTCGGCATAGGTATGTAGAGAGTTAACAGTACAAGGCAGGTAAGTGTTTTAAAAACGAATTGCCAATTTTGCTTTTGAATACACAAGGTCAAAGCATAAACAAACAGACCGTAGCTGCATTCCTGTGTCCAACACACACCCACTGAGTGACGTGTCTGAGGCACTCTTCTAGGCTCCGGGAGTACCGCAGTGAGTAAAACTGACAGATACCTTGCTCTCATGTATGCTTATTAAATGCCTGAGTGAACAAAAGCAATTAAAAGCAGAATTATCCTGTCTATACCTTTAAGTCCTCATTGATTTATTAACAAGTATCTGGCCAAGCTTGGGAAATGAGGTCATGGCCCCAAAAAACCCAAAATGTATAAAGAGATGGTCAAAAGACCACAAGACCCTCTCATAACTACTCTAAAATTAGATTTCAATCTGAAGAAAAAATTTGTCCTAGAATTACAAACTCAGTTATCAATGCCAACTGGATTAGAGTGGAAACTGGTTTAATCCAAGAACCAGGTCCCAAACTTTCAGAGCACCAAAAATAACTTCAAGAGCTCCACTGCATCAAATTTTCAAGGATCAACTTGCTTTTCCTTTCATTTCAGTAGCACTTTTCTCAACAGGAGTTTGAGAAACACTCATCTTGGCAGTCCTGTTGCAGCTTCTGAAGGCTCTCAACATACTCTACTTTCCCTTTCCGACTCTGTGTTTTCAGGGGATATAGGGATGGAAAAGGTATGGTTGGGAATTTTCTGCTGCTTGATCCCTTCCCATTCTACTGAACCCAGATGTAACTTAAAAGTTCTTTTGCATACTTAATCCCAGGGAGTCAAAACCAAATAAAAAGTTTGGCAGACAATGAACTCAAAGCCTATGATATAAACATAGGTTTTGTAGTCAGGTACTCTTGAGTTCAAATCTTGGTTTCTCCAATTCTGAACAAACTAGATAAAAAATTTTATTTCTTAAGCCTTGGAGAAAATGATATCATACCTACCCAGGGTTGTAGTGAAGAATAAATAGGACTCGGGAAACACCTAACAAAATGCCTAGCATTTTACTGACATCTTCCTGTTTCCTCACCTGTAAAATGGGCACTAATAATAGAAACCTACCACTTTGGCCAGGAGCTCAGTCGGCTGGAGCATTATCCCATGCACCAAAAGGTGGCGGGTTCGATTCTCGGTCAGGGCATATACCTATGTTGCAAGTTCAATCCCAGGTCAGGGCACATACAGGAGGCAACCAATCAGTGTTTTGTTTTGTTTTTCTCTCTCTCTCCCTTACCCCTTCCTCTCTCTCTAAAATCAATAAACATATCTTCAAGTAAGGATTAAAAGTAAATAAATAAATAAATAAATAAACAGAAACCTACCTCAAAGGACTGTTTCGAGGTCTAAACCAGCTAATACACGCCTGACACAAAATTAATACTCAGTATTAACTTCATTATTAATAAATTATGGAGCCTTGGAAAAGGTTAGAAAGAAAATATTTTTAAGCAATCCTAAAGGTTAAAAAAATTAATTTGATACCAAAATTATAAGTGGCCATCACAAACACTGAAGGTGTACATAGGGCACATACTGTAAATGTCTCTGCCACAGATGCCAATTTATAAAACACTTATTTTGTCATCGTCAGAACAACACTGTAAGGTAGGCCCGGCAGATTCCATTTCCATTTCACTGATGAAGGACATGAGGCGCAAAAGGATTAAGTATCCAAGCCACCTCGCTAATTGTTCCTATGATCCTTGGTATACTGCCTCCTGGCTCATTTCTACTCTGACTTGCATGGTCCTACATTTCACTATAGGAAAAAGTAGGACAGGCCATTCTTCACTATAGTAAATAAACATCTGCAAATATCTACAGATAGGTATAGAATGTGTCTGACAAACCCGATAATTCACAGAGAGATTTCTAGAATCTTTTTTCAACCATGCAACTTGGATGGATGCTTGACAACAATTTGTCTATTGCCAAATCAGAACCTAGATTTACTTGGAAAATAAAGAGATACAGATTTAATAACTCTAGAAGTTATAAAGCAACTAGGTGCAATTTTAACAACGACTGAGAAAGGTGTTTTAATATGACTTAAAATACTTCAGAGGCTTGTCCTTATTGCCACCTGTTTAATAAGAGCCCATGAGGGAAGAACAAAAACACGAATAAGAAAAACAGGAAGCACAGGGAAAAAAAAAACCACAAAAAACCCACAACCAACACGTTTCCTCGCTTCAAGACATCCCAGAAACCAGCTATCGAGAAGTTAAGATTCAGATTCAGTTATCCTCTTCCAAAACAGCCTACATGGATGAAAGTATGAACTGAGACCAGGGAATGTGAGTTAAACTAGGGACGAACGTCCAAGAAGCCTCGGATCTACCGCAGCGGCCAGAGTCCGGCGGATCACTGGTAGGCTAATACTCGTTCAAAATCAAATGTCGGGGCTCATTCGCAGCTCCGACCCTGAGCGTACTCTGGTCTCCCTTCCTGGGGTCGTTCGAACCGGAAGAGAGTCAGGCCTTAGGGGGAGTGTACGGACGCCTTAAAGAATAGGTGTAAAGGAGTAGGGTGCGAAGAGGCTGGACTCAGCCAGGTACGCGGCCCAAGGGGTTTGGGACACCCTCACCTCTTCCACACCGAGCCCTCCCAATCAGGAAAGCGCCAGACTCTTCCGCCGCTGGACAAGCCTTTCTAGACTGGCTATGCGGCATAGAATAGGGCGGAAGGGGATAGTCGCGGCGAGGCCCAGCGGTCAGAGGGAACCTGTGGCAAGAAAGGCGCTGCAGAGCATGCTGGAAGTTGTAGTTTCTTCCCTCTCTGGCGTCAGGCGCTGCCCGGAAGAGCCACCGGCTTTTTAACTACAACTCCCAGAATCTCCAGGGCGTGGTGCCTAAGTCGTTTCCTTCAGTTTTAGCTTGACCTTCCGTAGTCATCCAGCGGGTCACGCAACAAAACTACAATTCCCAGGAGGCTTAGCAGGGCCGACTCGGGGTCCAGGGAAACAATGAGAGATGTTCTTTGTGTCCCTGCGGATTAGGAGTGGTTGAATGAGCGGTTGCATTTCGGACTCCTTCGGGGAGAACCTGAGGAAGTCTCAAAGAACCCTAGCACAAGCGGAAGCCAAGGGCCGGCGAGGCGGAACGGAAGTACCGGGTGAGAGTTAGGAGGAGCCGGAAGTCAAGGCGGGGAGGGGGCGGGGGGTGGAGGGAAAAGCGAGCCAGAAGGTTCTGGGGCCGCTTCTAGTAGTTTCCAGGCGCTGCCGGGCGGCTGGGAGCAGGCGGTGCTGAGGTGGTTGCTGTGGCTGCTCGGGATCTGCTGACGGCGCCACTGGGAGCAGGCAGTGCTGAAGTGGTTGCAGCGGCTGCTCGGGACTTGGTGCCGGCGCGATAGGAAAGCCGATGGCCAAGTGGGGTGAGGGTGACCCACGCTGGATCGTGGAGGAGCGGGCGGACGCCACCAACGTCAACAACTGGCACTGGTGAGGGCTTGAGGGCCAGGCCATGGGAGCATTGCGGCCGGGTCATGGTTGCGGGGTCCCTGGAACCTGGGCTGGGACAAAGCTGGGAGCGAGGCAGCCCTGACCGGAGATGGGGGTGGGTTCTTCTTGTTGCCGGTGTCCGTAGCCCCATCCCTCCTCCCCGGGCCGCCGTTTCAGTGTCTAGAGGGTTAGGGGCAACATCGAGGGCTGTCTCTGGAGGAGCTGTTTCAAAGAGGTGAAATCATACCCCCCCAGCTTCTGCCTCCCTCCTGAGCAGAGAGCTATTTAACACACGTGGTCGGAGGAGACAGCAAGACCCAAACGGGGGCCCTGGGTTGTGCTGGGAGGTTGCTGTGCAGGGCTCGGGAGCGGGGTGGCTGGAATTCCTCTTTTGCGCTTTGCGGGTGAAATTAAAAGTGGTAGGAACGGCAGCTTCAGCCCGGAATGCAAAGGTCTGGAGCGGGTTCCCCAGGCGCCCCTAGCTCAGCGACGGTGAGGACGCCCGGCCTCTCCCCCGGAACTGCGAGCTTGCCTGTGTCGTAGCTGCGGGGACTGCCCCTGGTTGCCGGGCAAGCGTGCTTTTGTAATCGAATTACTCTTTCAGAGCTCGCTCTCCTTCATGAAGTCTTCTAGAAGTAGCTGCCTGCCCTTTCAGCTCCGCCGAACTTTGTTCATACGGTTTTCACAGTGTTTTTACTTTGTTGCAGCTTTTTGTTGTTTTTCTCTCCCGATTAGTAAGTCACGAGGCAGATAGTGATTTCTCGTCTCTGCATCTCAGGCGGCCTCCTCATAGAACCAAGTGTTTGACCTAATTTTTGTTTGGAAACCCTGCAGTTACATTGTTTTCATGGCCATCTACAGGGCACACAGTGTGTAGGGCGTTTATAGCACAAGCTGAACTTGACAGATGAGCACACTGTGCTAATTGGGTCGAGATTATTGGTGTATTCCTTGCAGAAGTTTTTATGCATTGCACGGCCCAGGCTGTGCTCCTGACTTCCGCGAGAAGTGCACCGTTTCCCCTTGGCCAAGCGGCGCCACGTTAAGGTGTCAGACACTGACCCCTGCACCGTTAGGCCGGTAGCGTTTGTAACCATTCTGCGGGCCAGTTGTCTTCACTGCCAGTATATAACTCCTTGTTTTCCTAACAGAGTGACGTGTTTGTGGACGTACTGGTGTGGGACTGAAGGGTTTTGTTCTTTTCGAACTATTCGTCAGGCCGCCTCAGCCCTGCACCCTCTTGAGTAGAGCAGGCAGAGCGCTCTTCTTTGGCTGCTGGTCCTCAGCTTTGTTTGTTTTGCAGGACAGAGAGGGACGCTTCCAATTGGTCCACGGAAAAACTGAAAACACTGTTCCTGGCAGTGCGGGTGCAAAATGAGGAAGGCAAGTGTGAGGTGACAGAAGTGAGCAAACTTGACGGAGAGGCATCCATTAACAATCGCAAAGGCAAACTTATCTTCTTTTATGAGTGGTCTGTCAAACTAAATTGGACAGGTAAGTCTGTGCTGGGCTGTCAGGAAGGAGGTTAACCGCGTTGTGACCAACCTGTTAGGGAGCTGGGCTGAACAGGTTTTGAGGGCTTATGAACTTCTCAAAGGGGACAGTGCAGTTTTGGTGCCCCGTAGAAAGCAGTATTAGATGCTGGAATTCCTCTGCCACTGCAAGACACTAGCCGGGTTTCCTCCCTGAGCCTCAAGAGTCACTACCAGTGAAGCAGCTGTGCCCCTTTATTTTGGGGGCTCGGTCTATGTGTGTACACATTAGGTGACTTTCTCAAACTAGCTACTTCTGTCACTTCGATGATTTTAAAGTGGAGAGGGGGATTTTTTTTGGTCTTATTCTTACACACTCTTCAGTGTGAATCTAACAGGTCAGGCTGCTGTGCTATGAAGCTTACATATGACTGATGTGGGGTAGTCTTATTCTCTAGTTTAATGTCTCCATAGTGATACTAAGAATTGGGACCATGCATATGCTCCACTAGATGGTCTTTCAGTCGGGAGGCTGAATTTTAAAAGGCCCTAAAGCTACAGAAGTATGTATATGGGGCAAAACATAAAATAAATTTTGTCCTTCAGTAAACATTTCTCAAATGAATGGTAATGAAGGGGAAAATAGATATATCAGGGTTGGGTTTTTTTCTAA
Source organism: Mormoops blainvillei (assembly GCA_004026545.1). NCBI lineage: Eukaryota > Metazoa > Chordata > Mammalia > Chiroptera > Mormoopidae > Mormoops > Mormoops blainvillei. The sequence goes on from PVJD01000657.1 coordinate 149,213, forward strand.
CTACTAAAGCATAGTAGTCTGAAAGGAACCTTAGATACCATCTTGCACCATCCTGTCTTCGATTGAGAAACTAGGGTCTATTGAAGTAAAAAAAAGTAAACATTTTGTTGATTAATTTTGAAGTAGTCAGTTCCTGCTATAGTGTGACATGTATTCCTAAAAACCACTGTACTGTGCGAAATCGTTCAATGAAGAGCGCAAGGCTTAGTGGGAAAAGAGGGTTAGGCACACAGCACAGCATCCAAAAGCTTCGCCAGTGACACGTTTTTAAAAATTTAGGAATGTAAAAATTGCTTGCACAGTTTTAAACATGTAAAATGGTAAGAAATACTTAAATAATATAGTAAGTATGGCGCTTTACCTTGAAAAAGACCTGAAGTTTACTTGTGGAAGTGGGCCATGGGAGTCGTGGCTGGTGCGTCAGTGGTAGGAGGAGTCATCTGAAATCAGAGGGGACGTTCTAACACTAGCTGTGGGTGGTGTGCCTTGTAATAGGCATAGTGAGCTGAGGTCACTGGAAAGCAATGTTTGAGATATGTTTTGTGTATTCCTAAGAAGCTCAGTTCAACTGGGTGTGTTTTTTCAATGTTCACCTGGTGTTTCTCACGGATACAAGGAAATGTGAAAATTCGTGTTATAACCAAATGTCCCCTAATCGAAACAATTTGTATGTTCAAAATAAGCATTCTGGTAGAACTGACTGTAATGGCTATTGACTCAAAGTCATCTGTGGCAGAATTCATGCAGCTTTTGGTCCCACACTGAAATAACATACTTGGTTTCAAAAAAATTTGATAAGGAAAGACATTTTTTTCTGAGTGGGAAGGTTGGTTGCATCTGGCGTGTTGCATTCTCTCAGAATGAAGAGGGGTCGGTTTAGTTGTGTGAAAGAGTAAGAGTAGTAGTAAGGACTCCACAGCAGAAGACTTTTCTTTCAGAGGAGACTGGTGACACTGTGTTGCTTTTGACAGGTACCTCTAAGTCTGGAGTGCAGTACAAGGGACACGTGGAGATCCCCAATTTGTCTGATGAAAACAGCGTGGATGAAGTAGAGGTTTGTGCCTCCTAGCTCCGCATCTGAGTCTTCCACAAGCTCTTACTCTCAGATGAGAACAACGAGCTATCAGTTCAAAACTGAAGCTCAGGCTTGGCCCAGGCATTCAGAGCCCCCGAACTGCAGATGACTTTCTAGGTCAGGGGTGGTGCTGGGAGCTTCCAAAGCAGCTTGTGCTTATTTAGTAACTTTGCTTTAGTTAGTAACGTGGATTCTAACATTAGCCACCCTTGCGTTGGTAGAGAGAACTTGAGAAGGAATACTCAGAGGGATTGTACAAATATCCCACTTCCCGCACGTTTCCTTTGGAAACATCAGTGACCTGATTGCTCAGCACCTACATTCCACAGAGTAGGTACCCCTCAAGTTATTTACTACCTACTTCTGGTCTTTCACTCAGATTAGCGTGAGCCTTGCCAAAGATGAGCCCGACACAAATCTCATGGCCTTAATGAAAGAAGAAGGAGTGAAACTTCTTAGAGAAGCAATGGGAATTTACATCAGCACCCTCAAAACAGGTATCCCTTGGGTAGTGTATGCTTTGAGGACATAGTTTTCCACCTGTCAGACTCTGATTAAGGGGCTTGACAGGCCTTTCTTTGCACATGCGTAAAGATTTTGGGGGAGGGGGCTTGTTTCTTCTTGAAGTCGGTCTGTGAACTCTGAGTAAGGGAAAGATCTAGAGATGCATTGTCTAATATGTTGGCTGTTGAGCAATTGAAATGTGATTAGATAAATAGAGATGTACTTTGAGTATAAAATACAGTGGATTTTGAAGGCTTAGTGCAAAAAAGAATGTAGAATATCAAAAAAATTTTTTTTAATTATTTATTTTTAGAGAAAGGAGGAGAGGGAGAGAAACATCAGTGTGTGGTTGCCTCTTGTGCGCCCCCTACTGGGGACCTGGCGCACAACCCAGACATGTTCCCTAACTGGGAATCAAAGCAGCAATCCTGTGGTTCACAGGCCAGTGCTCAATCCACTGAGCCACACTGACGAGGGCACATATCAAAATTTTTGATACAGATAATATATTGAAGTGATAGTTTGGTTATATTACTGAAATTAATTTTACCTGTGTAACTTTTTTATGTGGCTACTGGAAAATTTTCAAATGTATTTGAGGCTGACATCATGTTTGTGTTGGACAGCACTGATCTAAAGACTTGGCGTCTCAGACTCACTATTTGGGCATTGTCCTGGAGTATCTTTGATATGCATTCTTCAGGGACACAGAGTAGGATTAGAATACTGACCAGCTCATCTCTCCCCTCGAATTCCAGCTCTGCCAGTGTGTTTTGATCTGGTGGAGTGCATGTAATGACCGTCAGAACTAGCATAGAGGTGGGAGCCAGTGTTCTGGTCCCATAACTAGTTGTTAGCTGTTCTCCAGCGGTAAGGCAGAGTCCAGAATGGGTACTAAACGTGCATCCTTGGGTATCTTTCCCGACTCTGAAGGTTGTCAGAAGTGCAACTGCGTTCATTGGCTGTTGTCCATAGTAGACTTCACATACATTTAACAAGTTGTGGTGCTTCCAGTTGAGTCAGGGGTTTAAAATAATCCCAATGAACATACTACATTCTTTAGTGTACACTCAGATACCTGTTTGCCATGAACCAAAGATAAAAATGTGAAGTAGATGGTCTCTTTCCTGGTCATTACTTCATTCTGGGTTAAGATGGCCATATTTGTTAAGCTGTTTGAAGCTCCAAATCTCAGCTACTATAAGAGATAGCTTCTAAGAGCTGGGATTTTTGTCTTTTCAGAGTTCACACAGGGCATGATCTTGCCTACACTGAATGGAGAGTCAGTAGACCAAACTGCTCGGCCAGCACTGAAAACTGAGGAGCGCAAGGTGAATGGTCTTCCCCCGTGTGGGGTGGGAGGCTGTCTGGAACGGGGGTTGAGACACTGCTTCCTCCTTAATTCCAGCTCTTTCTCTCTGATCCTAACCTCTATGCCACAATTCTTTGGAGTCTGCAGTATATAGTTGTCTGTCTACCCATTTCTCACCTGGTTTTATTCATTTATAACAATTGCTAGAGCAAATGGACTCCATTAGAGACTTCAGAGTCTAACCCTTGGTTGTATTTTATTTACTTATTTTAAGATTTTACTTATTTATTTTTAGAGAGGGGAAAGGGAGGAGAGAAACATCAGTATGTAGTTGCCTCTCGCGTGCCCCACACTGGGGACCTGGCCTCGCCACCCAGGCATGTGTCCTGACTGGGAATTGAACCAGCGACCTTTTAGCTCACAGGCTGGCACTCAGTCCACTGAGCCACACCGGCCAGGGCTCTGGGTTGCATTTTACACCAGTTATATCGGGAACACAAGATGGTTTTCACCCATATTTGTCTTCAATATTATTTCTAACTGGGGTGTTGGTGTTTCATACTTTGATATTAGAGGCTTCGTTAGGGTATCAGGTTAGATCACTAGCTTCACCTATCAGGATATCGATCTATATATACTTCACTCCATTTGCACGATGAGCAAATATTTTTTTCTGGAAATGGAACTTGCATAGTTCAGACTCAGCACTCAGTTTTCAGCCCTAATGTCCTTTGTCAGCACAGTGAAGGATATTTTAGAGATGGAGGTGGGGGTGGGGTTGTTGCTTCTGGCTATTTAAGCATCGAAATTCTGTTTGAGAGTTACATTGTGTTTTTCAGACATGCCTAATGATTTATTGTAACATGTCCTTCGTCGGAGTTCTTAAAACAGTAGTGGTCTTCCCTCACCTAAAGTGGTTGTTTTCCGTGGGAGTTGAGAATTTTCTGGAAAAGTTTCCCTTGTGACTGAAACACCCATACACACAAATTCCCTCCAACCCACTGGAATAGTTAGCCTTAGAGTGAAAAAGTTCCTGAGAATAAATGGCAGGTTTGTCCGTGAAGCCATGTTAATTGATGTTTCACCATTACTCTAAGATGACTATTTCCACTGTGACTTTCACAGGCTAAATCTGCTCCTTCAAAAGCCCAGGCCACACCAGTTGGCGTCAAAATCCCCACTTGTAAGATCACCCTTAGAGACACCTTCCTGACATCACCAGAGGAGCTCTATAGAGTGTTAACCACCCAAGAGGTAAACATAATCTATTCTTTGGCCTCATGGTACCTGCTATTCCAGATCACTTGGACTGTGGGCACATCCCTCAGCATGCAGAGGAAATGCTGATGAGTATTTGAGGCTTTCCTCATACAAGCAGAGGCAGAGGAAACCCCTCTTCAGTTCAACCCACTCCTGAAAGTGTATTTGCCCTCTTTTTTTCTCATCTAGACTAGTTTGGGGTCATCTAAGTGGGAACCATTGGGAATTACTCTCTTTAGAAAATGGGGCTGAAGTAGTGTTGTGGTTTCCAAATCAGTCCGAGCAAAGCATGGTCTATAGTGGAACAGGATGGAACCTGAACCTGGGCATTGGACAAGGCCATATCTTTGGAGAGCTGAGGCATGCAGGTCTCAGTGGCCATTTGTCCCTGGATCCCACTGAGCCATGAATCTCCTCCGTACCTGGGTTGTTTTTTGTTTGTTTTTCTCTTTTTTTCTTTTTTCCCCCTACAGCTAGTTGAGGCCTTTACCCATGCTCCTGCAATGTTAGAAGCAGACAAAGGAGGGAAGTTTCACCTGGTAGATGGCAATGTCACTGGGGAATTCACTGATCTGGTGAGTACCTGCCAGCCCCAGGTCCAGGGATCAGCCTCCACCTGGTCAGAAGAGTAACATTTCTTTTTTCCAGCTCTGTGGGTGCAATTTAAGGCTTTAATCTCTGGTTTATAGCTCTTCATTTTGTTTTGTTTTTCAAAAGAATGCTGTCATTTGATTTCTCTTGCTTTCCTAGAATTTTTTCCTTAGAGGAATTAAAATTAGTTCTTCCCAGGAGGACTATGGAAGAAAGATTGTATGTATTGGTGACCTATGGCTTTCCATTTGCTGCACTGAAATTTCACCTGGGCACAGTTGACCAGACCCCACTTAGGAGTCAGAGGAAATATTAGGAACTGTTACAATGTCACTGCAGAAGCTGCCCACTCTGTGGCCCATTTTGCCCTAAGTGGTGTGATTGCACAGGTGACAGATTCTGTATGAAAGGCAGGTAGCTAATCCAGCTAGGCTTGGGTACGTTGGTCTATAGCAGCGATTTTTTTTTAATTGATTTCGAGAGAGAGAAACATCAGTTTGTTGTTTTACTTGTTTATGCGTTCATTGATTGCACCTTGTATGTGCCGTGACCGGGAATCAAACCCACAACTTTGGTGTCCCAGGACGGTGCTCTAGCCAAGCTACCTGGCTAGGGCCAATAGCAGCTATTTGCAACTTGTGTGCCACAAGAATTTTTAAAACCAGCATACCTGACTATTTTGTCAGGCCACTGACCTCTTTTCCCTTAGACTGTCAGATAAAAAATTGACAACAACCAACACAACAATAGCCGTCTGGTGTGAATGAATGAAAACTATTCGTTCGTTGGTTCTTTCTCTCTCTCTTTTTCTTTCTCGTCAGATTGGCAAAAATGGGTTTTTTGTTGTGCTACAGAATTTTAGTAATTATGTGTCATGAGATGAAAGATGAAAAAAGTTGAAAATAGCTGATCTAAAGTGTGGACTGACCTCTTCGGTTATTTTAGGTCCCTGAGAAACATATTGTGATGAAATGGAGGTTTAAGTCTTGGCCAGAAGGTAAGCAAGCATACCTGTTTATTGCCACTAAGCCCAGAATTTTCCCCTTAGTCTGAAACCTCTTTCCCTTCTGCCTTTCCTCAGGGCACTTTGCCACCATCACCTTGACCTTCATTGACAAGAATGGAGAGACTGAACTGTGCATGGAAGGCCGAGGCATTCCTGCCCCTGAGGAGGAGAGGACACGACAGGGTTGGCAGCGCTACTACTTCGAGGGCATCAAACAGACCTTCGGCTACGGAGCACGCTTACTTTAAGGCCGGCAGCGGGAGCTTTAGCTTGACCGACACTTCAGTCCAGCCCTCTCCTGACTGAGGCCTGACTCACAGGATTGCACCACCCCAACCACTAACTCGGGGCAGGGGCCCTTCCCTCCACGTATACCTTGGGTTTGTGCATGTTTTCTGCTGGGTGGGATTAGAGGGCGATTTCTCTTTTATGTGTACATATGCTAAATAAACATAATTTAAAAAACGTGCATTATCTGGAACCTGTATTGATTGGATAGCCATTACTAAGAGCTTCCTTGAAGGTTCTGAATTTATTTTAAAAACTGGAAGGTTGGAATAAGGCCTTGACTCCATTCTGGAGAAATGTATGTAAGAGGCAGGCAAGGAACCTGCCCATCACCAAGCATGTTGCAGACTGGCAAGACTTTCTGTTCCCCTCGCCAAGGGAAAAGTAAAGGACGTGTCGCTTCTCGGCCTTTCGGCTAAGATCAAGTGTAGTATCTGTTCTTACCAGTTTAATATCTGATATGTCCTCTGTCTTGAAATAAAAAACAGACTAACCAGAGGGGAGGAGGGAGGTAGATGACAGGAAAGGGAGGGGTCATCAAAGAACATATGAAGGACCTATTGACAAAGCCAAATGGGGGAAGGATTGGGGCTGGGGGAAGTGGTGGCGGGAAAATTTTGACCAAAAGAAAATGGGTGGCTAAGAATAGTACAGGAAATTAAGCCAAAGAACTGATATATAGCCCATGGGCATGAACTAAGAGGTGTGGGGATGATGGGATGGGTTGCAGGGAGGAGGGGATAAAGTGGGGAAAAAATGGGACAACTGTAATAGCATACTCAATAAAATATACCAAAAAAAAAAGAGGACTGGTGCTCTGGGGTTACCTGTGCCAATAGACATCACTAGTGGAGGTGGCATCCTGTGCACTCTGACCTTGTCACATCTTAAAAGAACGGGTGATCAACAGGTGCTGGACTGGAGATTTAGACGAGATTCCCACCCTGTTGCGGAGAACTCGTAGGCCTTGGGTTAACAGTTTCTGGTCATTGAGCAGTTACTAGGTACCAGTCATTACCCTGTAGTTACCTTGTACTACTTCATTTAACCCCATGAGAGCCCTGTGAAGTACCATGCCATGTTTAATGTGCACTTTTTTTGCCCAATTTTTGGAAGGAAAAAGAAGGGTGCACGTTACATGTGGGTATAATAATCCAGTGTGTGATGTGCACAAAAATGTGGATGTGCATTATACACAGCAAAATATGGTAGGTATTATCATTTCTGTTTTATGAGAACCCAAGCCTTGGATTTCTCAAAATATCCAAGGCCCAGCTGATACTGGCAGAGTTGGTTGGCATTTGGAAGAAGGGCTGTAACTGCAGAGCCAGTGCTCAAGTCTAAACCACTACGTCTAGGTCTCCGTGCTGGGAGCAGCTCTCCTGCCTCAGCCTCTCATCCCCTGAAAATGTACACCTGCCCACCCCCTCCTTGGTTGGGAGCACTGCAGCTGCTGAGCCGGTCACCGCCGTGGTGGACACACTGACAGGTGAGCGCCTCCGCAGCTTGGCGGCCCCCCGGCCCCAGACCTCATTTATTTCTAGCTGCAGCTTCCAAACCAGCGCCATTTCAAGGGACATTGACACAGCAGCCAAATTCATTGGGGCGGGGGCTGCCATGGTGAGGGTGGCAGGCTCTGGGGCTGGAATTGGGACCGTCTTTCGGAGCCTCGTCATTGGTTATGCCGGGAACCCTTCCTTGAAGCCACAGCTCTTCTAGGCCATTCTGAGCTTTGCCCTATGAGAGGCCATGGGACTTTTTTGCCTGATGGTGGCCTTTCTCATCCTCTTCGCCATGTGAAGGAGTGATCTCCACCTCCCATAGTTCTCCCACAACTTGTCTGCCCTGTATGTTCCTTTCCCTACGCTTCCCCAGGAAAGTGGTTGGCTCAGGGTTTGACAGACAAATGCTGTAATAAAAAAAAACAACAAACTATGTCTACTGCCTTGTCATCGGGTTCATTTCCACAAAGCTGCTGAATTTCTAGCATGTTAGGCATCTATCCTGGTGTAGGAAATTCCAGGCCTCAGTACTTCCCAAAAGAGGAGAAATGAATGTCCTCATTAAGAGCATTTTTAAATACCTTGTTCCATTAAGCAAGCTTACTGAGCACTGACCAAGGGCTGGGGGATATCTGCTGGTGGGGCTCACACCGCCGTAATGCAGGGGGGCGACCGCCTGGGCGGGGGCATCGCCTTCCCCGGACAAGCCCTGCCCTAGAGTCCTGAGCCCCAGGGTGAGTCAGTGACCGCTAATCCAGACACTGCCTCCTGCAGCTACAGCTATTTTCCACCTTCTGTTTTTGCCTGTTTTATTAGGTGGCAGGCCTGCAGGCTAAGTCTACCACAATGACTTGGCCAAAATGTGTAGTTAAAGCAGAAAAGAAACACTTAACTGGGATAATTTAGATCCCCAAAAGCCACTTTGTCTTGAATTATTCAAACAAGTGTTGGGCTGAACTAATTTACATCTAATTTGGCATTATATCTGCCTCCTGGGGGTCCAAAAAGACACTTTTTGATAAAAGACTGGACTAGCCCTGGCCAGAGTGGTTCAGTTGGCTGGAGCACCATCCCGTAACCAAAAGGTTGCCGGTTCAATTGCCGGTCAGGGCACATAACCTGGGTTGTGGGTTTGATCTCTAATCTGGGTGTATGGAAGGCAACCAATTGATGCTTCTCTTTGGCACTGATGTTTCCCTTTCTCTCAGAGCAATTAAAGGAGAGAAAAAAAAAAGCCTGGACTCGAGCTGAAATTAACAGGTTCCTTCTAACACAGACTCCGCTCCTAATAGAGACCAGTGACAAAGAAAAGGAGCCCTTTCATACCTGGCTGGAGAGTTTCCAATTCCAGAAAAGAGTACTTATAAGAAGTCCTGAGGTAGAGTTTGCTAACACCTTAAAAAACAGAAAACACCAAAGCACCAAGTCAAGTGTCTGTCATGTGACATACTCAGTAACTGTTCACATCCCCAGTACTGATGGCTGTTACAATTTTTACCAGTTGTTTGACTGCAGTTAGCCGTCTGAGTCTACAAGTTAGAATGATGTAACTAAAAACTGTGGACTTGGTTGGGCTTGGGTTGGAATTGTAAATATGCTACTTCCTAACAAATGGGACGAATTTCCTCAGCTGGTATAATGGGTATACCCGGTGCCTTATGAGAGCATTAGTGACGATGGACACAGAAATGCTGGCAACTGGTGGCATTCAGCAAATGCTGCCTGCTACTTCTGTACTCATGAGCCCACGGGTTTTCCTGGAGCAAGAATTAATACTTTGAAAAGGTGTTTAACTGGCCAAATTGCAAATCCTAGGCCTAGAAGTCTCCTCATCTAAGAACCTCCTGTTAAACGCAGAAGGTGGACCCTACCTCTAGAGAATCTCACACAGTGGGTATAGCTCATGAACTTGCATTTTTAATTAATTATTTAAAAATAGGCTTGCTCACTTTTAAAAAAAATTTGTTGACTGATTTTAGATAGGAAGGGGGACGGAGAGAGAGTGAGAGAGAGAAACATCAACTGGTTGCCTCTCATATGCACCCCAGCTGGGTATTGAACCCACAACCTAGGCATGTACCCTGGCTGGGAATTGAACCTGCGATCTTGCAGTTACAGGACAAGACACTCCAGCCAACTAAGCCATGTGACCAGGGCATGAACTTTCATTTTAATAAATATCTCAGCTGATTTCACTATCAGGATTTAAATTTGAGAAGTGCCTCAGCATGTTAAGAAAATCTAATTGTAACGGAGGAGCCAAGGAAGCACATTTGGGTCTTTTGTGAATAATGGGACAAAGGACCTGAAGCATCTGATCTTCTGTGAGGCAAGGGAAGTCAGCAGGACCTGACAGGGTTTGTACTGTTGGTTGTTTTAAAGCCTAGTAAGAATTCAATTTGACCAGTCTAACCTACACTAGGACCCTCTAGGAGGTTAACCAGAGGGGGAAATTGGGCAAAACCATCTAGGTGGCTGGAGCGGTGCAGCTGGAAACAGCAGTGGAGGTCATAGCAACGTGTGACCACGGGTGGCTTCTGGTGTTTGGGAAAGGATGAGTAAATCACATCAGTGACGAGACTGACACTGGGTCAGCGTTGGGGGAGGGGCCCTCTGATTTCACTGGCCCCTCCTGGCTCTGATACTAACTGCTGCTGACATGCCCCCTTTCACAAGTTGGGCACCCTCCATCACTTTCTCTTCACACACAGGTGTTCCTAAGCCTGCAGCTACCTGCAGTGTCTCTTTTTCCTTGTGAGTCTGAACCGTTTTATAGCTGACCTACTCCCCTGCCCCTTCAAGGCTCCATTCAGCCCCTTTTTCTTAGTTACTCTCATCCGTGGCCTGACAAGGTAGCAATTCAGCATGTCACTAAGACTGCAGATTAAAAATGGGAATGGCCAATAATGACAGCATGTGTAAGTGTCAAGGTAAGTTATTTAGAAAGGAGGGTAGCCCTGGGCAGGTAGGTCAGTTGGTTAGAGCATCCTCCCCAAACACCTAGGTTGCGGGTTTGGTCCCCAGTCAGGGCACATACAAGAAGCAACCAATGAATGCGTAAATAAGGGGAACAACAAATTGATATTTCTTTCTCTCTCCCTCTTCCTCTGTCTCTAAAAATATCAATAAATTTATTTAAAAAGGAGGGGAATTTGCAGTTTTCTGTGAAAATACGCTGTAGGATGTCTCTTACTTTTTTTGCTTCTGATAAAATATAATTAAAACACATCCATGCTAATTGTATTGAATTCCACAGATGAGAGAGTGTGAATTTGGCTTCCATCAGGTCACCTGAGTATGTTTAGACTCTGGTCCAGGACCAGGCTAATAAACTTACCTCTAGGTGAGGTGCGAATCGGAAACATGTGGCTCTCTGGGTTTCTCCAAGTGGCAGCTCGAAACACACCTTGCCTCATTCTACTTTTTTTTTTTTTTTTTTTAAGAATTCATTTTTGGAGAGACAGGAAGGGATGGAGAAAGAAAGAAACATGGATCAGTTGTCTCTTGCATGCGCCCCGTTCGGGGACTGAACCCACAGCCCAGACATGTGCCCTGACTGGGAATCGAACTGTGACCTTTCGCTTTGTGGGACCACATGCAACAAACTGAGCCACACCAGTCAAGGCTCGTTCTACCTTCTGTTTCCTTGATGTGTCTCTTTCCTTCCCCAAAGGCCAGCGGTGATTGTGGAGTGTCTGGTAAGGGTATCAATTAAGGCAGGGAACAGGTCCATCTCTGAGGTCTTACAGGTATAGTCCTTGGGGCAACTCTGTGTTGGATCCCCTTGCAGCAAGTCTCCTGGGGAAGTGGGGCCACTTCCTCTGGAGTAAATGCAATTTGCCTCTTTGACCAAAAAACTTAAGAGTGAATATGCCTTCCAGGCAGCCCTTTGCAAGCATGGATATGGCCTAACCCCTGCACCCAGGAGCTCTGCCTGCCCAGCTGGATGAGGCAGTCACAAACAGGGCCTGTGGGGGCTGGGAGTTGGGCTTGGGCTAGAAGCAAAGGTTCCCCACCCAGCCCTGCAAGGCTGGACCCCAATTTCTTCATCAGACAGAACTGGAAAATAAAGTGCTTTATTGCTGCGGATCCCAGAGAGCTTCGAGGCAGCTGTCCAGGGGCTGGGAGTGAAAGTGTCCGCCCTGTGGAGGAGGCTTTTGTGGACAGGGACTGCTGGGACTTCGGCATTTCAGCCCCACAGAAGGCAAGGATGTGCGGTTTGGGGGCTGGGCGGGGGGCAGGAAGAGGCACGAGTTGTGCTGGGAGAGTGGACTGTGTGCATTTCTCTGCCACTCTGAGCTCAGTGCATTCAGTGACATCACCATGGGAGCCTGAAGTGGGCCCACCACAGAAATCGTCCCTCTTCCTAGGGAACTGCTTTGCCAGCACACCGCAGGAGCATGACAAACTCTTGAGCTGGTTCTGAGTCTACCCCAAGCCTGGCCACTGTGACACGCTGCCACTCTCCCACCTTGGGACAGTGCCATCTCCCAGCCCTGCACATTCCAGCAACCTGGACAGAACAGGGGTGGGCTGGACAAAGGAAGGGACCTGAACTGGGTGATCTTTCCCCGCCCGGAGCCTGCCTTGGCTTGGCCGCCTCAGCCTGTCTGCCCCCTGATAGCCGTCAGCCCCAAATTAAAGTGGTGCCCACTGAAAGGCAGCTCCCAGCTGAGGATAAGCCTTTTGCTTGGCGGTTCCCAGCAGGCACTGGGGCAAGAGGGTGTAGCCACTCAGAGATAACGGAGGGCTGGTTGCCCAGGGCTGACAAAGGGCAGCTGTGGGTTGGCCGAGGTGAAGGATGGGCTCTCAGGGCTGGGGGTCTGAGCAAGTCACCACAGGTCCTGGGGACCAGGCTCACACGGGTGTGCAGACCCGGGGCAGGAGAGCCCAGCTCAAGGAGGCGGGGAGGAGTATGAGTGGCCAGGCAGGGAGAGAACCTCCTCCTCGCAGGCCGGAGAGGGAGGCCCCCACAGACACAGACCCCCACTGCACCCCCTGGGCCCTGTGTGCCCCTCAACCTTCTTTTCAACCCAACCCGACACTCGGGTGCTGACCTGCCTGGGGTTCACAGGCAGAAGGGCTGCCGGGAAAGTCCTCCAGCACGCAGCCCTCTCCTCAGTACTCCTTGGCCTCCTGCAGCTGGGCCAGGTACTCGTCCTCAGGGGGATTGTCAGTGCAGGCCCGGCCGTTGTTGGGGGGCCGCGCAGCATGGTAGCGGCTCCAGTCCCCCTTACACAGGATCCAGGGTTGCTTGTCCACTTTGAAGTGCAGCTCAGGTGAGAAGTCGGTGCTGATGAGGTCAGGTGCGCCGGCGCCCTTGCCTCGGGTCAGCAGCCGGCCACCCAGGTCATAGCAGCAGTGCTGGGCGGCCAGCGTGCTGCTGTCCTCGGACAGCAGGGAGCGCAGGCAGAAGCGTGCCGTGGGCTGGTACACGTCCAGACGCTCTCTCGGGCCACTGGCGTCCTTCCACTGGAAGCTGCGGCCCTGGCGCTCGTCCCGCAGGCTCACGGCCTCATGCACGGCCTCCAGCGGGTATGTGCAGGGGCAGCTGGGCAGGTCCCGCAGCACCTGGCTCAGGTACTTGGCTAGGAAGTCGCTCTTGCAGTTCAGCCACTTCTCGCAGCTGTCCACATCTGCAGAGGGTGGGGATGCAGGGGGAGCAGGGTCAGCCCCTCGGTGTGGTGTGGTGTGGGGGGGCTGATCAAGGGCCAAAGGGTGGAGAGGAGGCCAGAGCCCCAGCCGGTACAAAGGTGTGGCCTGGTAGGGCCTTAGGCGCAGGAGCGGAAGGACCCACACCAGAGCTGGGGGCAGTCCGACCTTGCCCCCTCTGCTAACAGACAGGGGCTCCCACAGAACACCCAGGCCACCTGAAGGAAGAGGTCATGGTTTAAAATAGACCCTGATCAAGGGGCTGTGGGAGGGGCCTAGGTGCCCTCTACTCTGCCAGCGGTTGTTCCTTTAGGGGCTGGGTGGTGGGAAAGACCCTGGGGAAGGAGCTGAGAGGTTGGGGCACGGAGAGCAGTTTTAACCAACTGGTAAGAAAGTGTTTCAATACAGGGTGGGGCCAAAGTAGGTTTACAGTTGTTTGTATGGAAAATACTACAATAATTTAAAAATAATAATACAAGAATAAACTCTGTTTTGCATACTCAGAACTGGAAACCTACTTTGGCCCCACCTTGTCTTTTACCCACTGGCCCGTTCTTGTTCTTAACTCTGCCTTTCTCTGGCCATACAACCTTGGGTGAGTCACTCTGCTACTCTGGGCCCCCAGTGGCCTCTGTCTATGCTGCTCCCCCTCATCCCTCTACCTGGAGAAAAGTGGCTTCTGACACCTGGCACACGGAACAAATTGCTCCTTCCCGTGCTCCAGACTTCTGGGCGCACCTTCCAGTGCAGCGCTCAAGGTGGCCATGTGTCTCTCCCCCGTGAGACCCGAGCTCCTTGAGGACAGGCACTAGGCCTTAGTCCTCTGGGACTCCCTTGCCGCAGCACAGCGCCAGGTGCACAACGAGCTTCTACGGTGTTGAGCAGGGGCCTTGCCTGCAGGGAGGCTGTTGGCAGCCTGTGGGCTCCTTGCAAGGTGCAGCCAAGACCCAGTGACAGATGTCGAGTGTGCTGCTGAGAGCACAGCCTGCTCCAAGCTGCCGGAAGGAGCAGTCCCGGAGATGCGGAGCCTGACCCACTTCTGACGGCACTTCCGTCCCAGACAAAGCCTGCCCAGGAGTCTCCAAGGGTGACCCAGGAGTGGACGCCAGAATGTCCCTTACCCATCCTGCTGCCAGGGAGAATAGGTCCCATACGATGGTCTCCACACTCTGTGGCTCCCATCAAGACCTTCCTTCCCAGCAGGAATGCCAGGCTGGGGGAGGCCACTGGGCCTGTCTAGGGGGGAGCTCAGGAATGCTAGGGCCCCCTTGCTGGGGAGGCTAACCTTCCAGCTGGAGGATGTACTCTGTGCCTCAGCGGACGGAAGCAAGATTCCTGCCTGTGCGATGATGCTCCACCCTCCCGAGAGAGGCTCTCCCGCACACCCCCAGGCCCAACCCCGCACTGACCTGGGCTGAGCATGTCCGTAGCATTGTAGATCAGGGGATGCCACTCCTCACCGGGGAGGCCCAAGGGCTCCTCATCCTTGGCGCCTTTGGGAAGAGAGGAGGCCAGGCTGGTGGCGCCCCAGGGCACCTCTGTGCTCCCGATGGGGACGCCCAGCCCTCACTAGGTTCTCGGTGCCCATAGCATCTGGGACAGACCTGGGATGAGGTAGGACCACCATGTTTGTGAGCTTCCTGCATCCCCTCTCCTAAGTCCACCCCTGGTACAAGGCTCACATGCCCACATTCCCAGGGGACCAAGCCCAGAGTGTAAGGCACTCCCTAGGCAGGAGCTGTGGCTCATCTCACCAGGACAGGGGGGCAGGTTGCAGGCACGGGACTTGGTGGCAGCGCAGGCAAAGCCGCAGGGCCGAGTCCTCTGCTGGCTGCCACTGCCGCAGCTGCCGCTGCAAGGAGACCAGGGACTCCACTCCTTTTGAAGCTCATAATCTGGGTCAAGGCAGGGAGCCAGGGGTGAGTGAGCACAGCCCACAGGGTGCATTAAAGAAAATTAGCAAGCCCTGGCTGGTGTGGCTCAGTGGATTAGGCACCAGCCTGCGAACCAAAGGGTTGCTGGTTTGATTGCCCAGTCAGGGCACGTGCCTGGGTTGTGAGCCAGGTCTCCAGTTGGGGGTATGCAAGAGGCAACCACGCACTGATGTTTCTCTCCCTCTCTCTCTCTCTCCCTTCCTCTCTCTAAAAATAAATAAACAAAATCTTAAAAAATAAAATTAGCAGAAGGCGCCCTTTTCTAAGGAGGGCGCAGCATGTGCCAGGGCTCCTGTACTAGTGGACAGAACAGGGACTGGGTCTCAGCCCCCTCTGTTCTCCCCTGTGCAGCCAACACCCACGCAAATGCAGGGGGTGGCCCTAATAGACAGCGCAACCCCCAGCTGCACACTCTATGCCAACACAGCAACAAAGAGGAAAAGATCTGGGCCAGAGGCCACCTGGCCTCTATTGGTGTGACCTTGAGCAAGTCTCTCTCCATCTCTGAGCTATAGTTTTTAAGTCAATCAAAACCCAGGGTGACAACGCTCCCCTGTCACTGGGGGTGTTCAAGAATGTCCCTACTGCCCATGTTAGGAAGCTGGTCCCAGTGGGAGACCTGCAATGCACCAGGACTCTGGCTGTGCAGGGCCCGGGACCCAGGGCTCCCTGTGGAACCCCCCAAACAAATGACACGGCCGGTACGCCTCACTTCGCAGGCCGGCCCAAGCAGGCTGGCACCAAGAGTTTAAGGATAACTGATGAAAGAAAAGCTGAAAGTCATGAAAATTCTGCCTGCTAGTTTATATTATTTTGGTAAGTTGGGGAAAGCCTGCTATGACTTAGTCTGAATCATAGGCGGCACCTCCACCAATGACAGAAGACCAGGGTCCTGGGGAGAGTGGCTGCAAATGTGCACAGAATGGTCTGCACCCAGGGAACCCTGAACTGCAACATGAGAAGATACAAATGGCTCTCATGGGGGGCTGGCAGACTGTAGGTAAGATTTTCTGAATAGACTGTATTCTGTTTTTTTCTACTAAAAATAATAAAAATAACCAATGCAGTGTTTACTATATGCTGGCACTTTAAATGTATTAACTGACTTAATACCCTCTACACACAATCCTGTGTAGAGAGGGTTGTGCCATTTTGAATATTAATAGGGCAAGAAACAGAGGCACAGAGAGGTTAGGTAACTTGCCTAATGTCACTCAGCTGGTAAGTGGCAGAGTCAGGATTCAAACCCCCACAGTCTGAAAATGAGGTCAGTTGTGAGTGGTGGGATTTATAATATTTTCCAATTTGTTGGGAACTGATATATATGACTATCTATAATATTTAAAATGTCTGTCTTGCTTAGGGGATCTCAGGGCTGCTGTGAGGGTCAAATGGGGGAAAAAACTTTGCAAGCTACAGGTGATGTTACTATTTAGCTGATGATGGTGTTCGCACAGGCCTGAGCTCCCGGTTCCCTAGCTGCCCCTGCCCAGAAAGCTCTCAGCCCTCCCTCTACCCCCATTTCCACTCTGGACCTTGAGGGGCAGCAGCCAGGGATGCCGAGATGGGGGTGCTCACCGTAGCTGTCCAGCTCCTTGAAGTCCCAGTCGCTGGGGGTTAGCCAACCTTGCTCCCAGCCGCCTGGGGCTCCACTGAACCCAGGCTTCTCCTTGTCGTCCTCTTCCTCATCGTTGCTCTCCTGGGCCTCGCTGTCGCTGTACTCTGAAGGGTAGTCCTCCTCCTCCTCTTCCTCACTGTACTCTGGGTAGTCGTCCTCTTCTTCCTCCTCGTCCCCTGGGACTCTGCCCTTGAGACTGGACCCCACCTCCTCCCCCTCCGTGTAGCCCCAGAAGAGGGGCCAGAAGAGCCCCTTGGCAGGCTGCCAGCTGGGGGCACCCTGGGGCCCGCGGCTGCTTGGCTCAGCCAGCAGGCCCATCTCCACCTGGGCCAGCGGGTCCTCCACCACCTCGATGGTCACCTGCAGGGAGACAGGCTCCAGGCTGGTCAGTGAAGGAGGAGGGCTCAGAGCTGGACACCAAGGAGAGGGAAGATGACGAGGGCAGGAGCAGTGGGACAGAGGCGCAAACTTCTTGGCGTCCCAGGGCACACGGGGTCACAGCTTAAGACCTGGCTGTGCATCAAAATCCCCTAGAGATTCCTGACTCCCCAACCCAGGCTCAGACGTGGATTTAACTGGCTCTAGGTGTGGCCAGGCATGGCGGCTCTAACCCATGCCAGAGTAGAGACCCACTTCTGGTAAGAGAAGCTGGTTTTGAATTCTGGCTCCACCAGCCTGCAGGGTGTACAGCCTCAGGGGCCACTAACAGCCTTGCGCCTCCACTTCCTCACTGAAACCCAGAAAATTACAGCGAAGACGGCAGACCCCCTTCCCTGGCCCCCGGGGAGCGAAGGCAAAGGGCTCTCTTTGGCCACATTGTGGAGGGGAAGTCAGTAATATGAAATAATTTATGTAAAAGTGAACTTTAAAAACATCATTTGAGGTTATTAGAAATGAATCTGAGATCACTGATCAAAACCTAGGGGGGAAAAAACAGCAAAATAGAAAGAAGCAAGGGACCGTCGCCTGTGTTCCATCACCGACAGGTAACGTTTTGGAGATTAACTTTCCAGGTGTTACCTAGACACCTGCACACATGGATACTTTTAACAAAGTTAGTTACATTCTACACTTTTCTCTTTTGGTGAGAGTGTTTTGCAACTACAGATGCTATACGAAAACGCAGAATTATTACCACTGGGGATTCAGGACTGGCAGTGGAGTATGGAAACTGGAATTCTGCCGGCCCCGCCCCCAGCCCTTCAGGGGGCTGTAGTAGGGGGTTGGGCCTGGGTGGGGATCAGACCCTCAGGCTTTTCCATAAGCACCGCCCCCCGCCCCGGGGCCCCGGGTTGCTGGAACCCACTGCAGCTCACAAGGCATTCTAAGCTCATTTGGTCCTCATGACATCCGGCCAGGTTGGTGCTGTTTGTCCCTTGCAATGGCCCGGGAGCCACGTTAGTTGCTCACAGTCCGCAGCCTGAAAGCGGAGAAGCAGGCCTTCCCTGCCTACAACTCCACGGGGACAGCCCAGGGAGTCAGCTTCTCCCACCCCACACAGGACCCGCGTCCTCCACGGAATACAGGACAGGACGCCTGACCTCAGAGCGAGCCATCGAGCCCAGCTCCTCTCCAGGAGGTAGCTGGGCCCATGGTCCTTCTGTGGCTCTCACCTGGATGTTGGGGTTCGGGGTACTCAGGTCTGTGTTGGCCAGTCCTGGCAGCTTCTGCAACTCTAGCAGCAAGGGGGTGTCCTCTTGGGTCCCAGCAGGGGCTGCCTTTTCCAGGGTCAGAGCTGCGTGCGGCCTGGCCTGGGGGGCGGGGCCGGGGAACAGCAGGGTCTCCTCTTCTTCCCCAAGAGAGCTGGGATCTGGGGAGGCTGAGACCTAAGGGGGAGAGAAGGGGAGGGAGAGGTGACTGAGGTCAGGACTTGCCCCATGTGGACCCAAAAAAGGCCGGTCGGGGGGGAATTCAGGAGCACTGGGCTCTGACCAGATCACAAACCCCCGCCTCTGACTGTATATCCAAACATGGCTGCTTTAGGGCCTCAGAGGGTGAGTGAGGCCTGTTTCCACAAAGCACTTGGACAAATGGTGCCAACACGAGGCATGAGAAGAGGGTTAAAATCAGGTTTCTACACACGGAAGAAACAGTCAATCTCATTTTACCGAGGAAGAAACTGAGGCACAGCGCTTCCTGTGTCACAGCCTCTGGGGTGACACAGGGATGAGCAGGCTCGAGGGAGCAAGAGTTCAGGGTCAAGCAGTCTTTCTGGCTGATCCGGGTTCCCTTGCCTCCTGGGCAGGTGGGTAAGCAGTCGTTCTCCTCTGGGGACATTTGGCGATGTCTGAAGACATCGGTGATTGTCACAACTGGAGAGGGGTACTCTTGGCAACGAGGGGGTAGAGGCCAAAGATCCCATAATGCATTTGACAGGCCTTGCAACAACTATTATCCAACCCAGAATGCCAACAGTGCTGCAGTTAAGAAGCCCTGCTCTCAAGTCCGGCTGCCTGGGTCTGAATCCCAGCAGTGGCTGGCATCTGACCTGCGGGTCCCTGGCAGGGGACATAACCTCTATGAGTGTCCTTATCTATAAAAAATGAATGGTGATGGGAAAGAGCTGGAATCTAGCAGGTGCTAAGAACGTTTAATTCCAGCTCTCCCTGGCCCAGTTGGACCAGATGATGAGCAAAGGCTATAGAAAGCCCTGGCTAAACATTACAGCCACACATGCCCCGCCTCTCATGGCGGCCCCTGCTCTGTGCATCCGCCCAAGGGGGTTGCTGGGTGTGGACAGGGGAAGGGTGGGGGGACCCAGAAACAAGGATTCAAGGGCAAAGGGTGCCTTTGGAAGGTGATCTGACCCCCAGAGACACCATGGCGGGGGTGGAGGGGCGAGAGACCAAGCTGGGAAGGGAGGCAGCTAGTAAAGAATGCTCCATCAGGCCAGCGCCCAAAGTGGGCAGCTGGAGCTCAATGCCACTGGACATCTCAGTTATCCCCCCAGAGGGGAGGGGCTGGGCTCTCTACCTACCAACTCTACCAGTCATTGGCTGAGAGCTGCTGGGGTGGGGGAGAGGGTTTGCTCTGCAGGCAGGCACTTCGGACTTGCCACGTACAGCTCGGAGCAGTCCCTAGTGCTAGTGACCACCCTCGAGCAGCTGGACACTGGTTGTATCTCCTCCCTTTTTCTGTAAAAGCAAAAATCCTCTTGGATTTTTTTTTTCTTGGTTAGTAAAAACAGGCTAATGTGAGTCTTCTATGAAAGTGGTGTAATGTGAACTTTTGCAAAGCAGGGCACGCCTGTACCAAGGTAGATCTCCTCCATTTTCTCTGTCTCTGCTTGTCTCTGTCTGTCACGCGCACGCACACACACACACACACACACACACACACAACACGCCTACATGTACCCTACCCAGGCTTGGCCAGCAGCCCTGACCCACGTGTTTCCAGTTAACACAAGAGCCCGCACACCTGCAAATCCTTCCTGCACTGCACGAGGCTGCCTGCTAAACTGTTTCAGCCCCTCAGAGCTCCCAGTCTCACATCTCTCTGCCTTGTGGTTGGGAACTTGCTCTGGATGACAAAATTAGTTGCCAGGTGCCCACAGTACCTCCCCTGGTTGCAGCCCCAGCTGCTGTGGCCCAGGCCCATCCATGTAGGGCCAGGCTGAACACACAGTCACTGTCGTCTCCCAGGAGGTTATGGGGACTCAGCATTCAACAGCGATTGTCTCTCCAGCCAGACTAGAGTACCACAGGTCGAAGGAGGGGGCTGGACTTCACCTTCCTCTCTGGTGCGCGTTGGTCTAAGCTGGCCCACCCTGGCACCCAGTGGGGACCTCAAAGTGCCTCACGGTAATAAGAGTACTCCTGACAGAGCACAGCCTCCAAGCACCAGGGCTGGCTCGTGTTGTGTGACCTGTGGCCAGGGCCCTGTGCCTTGTTTAGTGCTCTGCCGTGGCATTCTGCGCTGGGCCCCACAAACCACGCAGCAGGTCCTGCCGAGCACCCTACGTGTATTGACTCTGATTCCCCTAGGGGCAGGTGCTGGCATCATCCCCACCTCAGAGATGAGGCTGTCAAGGATCAGAGAGGTGAAGGAACGTGCTTGGGGGTCACAGAGCGGGCTGGCAGAGCAGGAGTAGAGGCAGGTGGTCCAGCGGGACTCTGTGCTCTTAACCCTTGTGTTTTGCCAACTCCAGGCAGCGCCTGCGCCTTCTGGTTCACTTCCTGCCACTTCTTCGGGGGGGGTGAGTGCGTTGAATGAACAAAACACTAGAGCAGGACGTTCTACTTTTCATATCCATCTTCCCCTTTGATCCTCATAACAACCCAGTGAGGTGCCAAGGGGAGGAATGAGATTAGGAGACTGAGATCCAGCATCCAGCGAGGTTGGAGACTTGCCTGGGACCACAAGCAGCCTGCCTGGTCCTGTCCTTCCCTTTCTCCCTCAACCAGTTCTCCAGTGATTCTGAGCTCTAAAAGCAAGAAGAATGGTCTGGAGGGAGAATGATGGTCATACCCAAGGACCAGAGAGGTGTGCGGCAGCCGGGGAGGCTAAGAGGCAGGGCCACAGGCTCGGCACCGTGAGACCTTGGTTCCAGCTCCCCTTCTGGCACTCGCAGATTAGGCTAGAAAGACCCCCACTGTAGAAGGCCAATCTTTGGGAAAACACCTACTCCTTGGTGTAGGTTCCTCCCTCCGGGCTTAGCTCTTTGTACTCAGTCCATCCCCTCACAAAGTGCTTTCTTCCCTGGTAGCTCAATCTGCTGCCACAGCAGGAAACTCCCCAGTTCTGCCCCGCGTGGGACCTCTTCATGCGGGATGGTCCTTACAGCCTGGAAGAGCTGATTTCTCAGTTCTTTTCTCTTGCCTATTCGAATCTCCATCACCCTCTACTGCATACTAATAGCATGGCCCAAGCTCTGCCCCAAGTCCCCTACACCCCTTCCCCACACCAGGGTTTCCCTTTGCCTGCCTAGGAGGTGGTGGGTGCCAGGACTGGTGCCCAGGGCGCTAGAATTGAGCACAGCTGGGTTTGGATCCTGGCTCTCCACTTACTAGTTGTGTAACTGTAGGTTAGTTACTGGATCCACTGTCCATTTCCTCGTCCCTAAAATGAGGAAAACAAGGAACACAAAGTATCAGGCACGGTGGCCGTTTGGGTGATGTTCTGATCTTAACTAGAACAGAGGACACCCAAGGCAGAGCTGTGTCATTCTTTGCCTGTCCAGCACCCTTGGAACAAGCTTCTGGGCGCCAGCCCCTTGCGACAACAGTGCCAACCATGTATGCGTGCTGCACTTTCACACCCAGCATCCACCTGACAGAATGTTCTCTTATTTCCATCTGACTGTGGGAGTAAACTGAGGTTCAGCAACAGGCCGGCCCAGAGAAGGGGTGGCATATTTTGTTCACGATGCTAATGATTTCAAGGCTTTTCATGGGTTTCGATGAATGCGCTGGGGCATGACATGCAAAGATAGACCATAAGGTCCCCAGGGTAGCTCTTTAAATGACTGACCTGGCTCCCAATCACAGCTAGGTTTAAGGTCTCTGTGCCTCAACCTTCTCATCTGGGAAATGGGAATGATGCCCAAGTTGTAATGGTGTGACAGTGAAATAGCATCACACGAAGTCTTTGACCACCTCTGCGAGGCCCAGGAAATACTCGCTCCCCTCCGCCATCCTCCACCTTTAGATCTAGGGAGCTTATGTTCTTCGGTTTCTTCATAAAGCTCTTTGGGTTTGTCGGTTATTTCTGACATATCACCAAGGCCCTTAGAATAGCAGTTTGCATTCTCTCAACAATTCCCTAGCTAATATCTTTGATGTGTAACAGCTTTAACATACATCACACAGACTCATGGAACAGTGTTTGAGCTGGATGGGACCACGGAGATGACTTAGCCCCTCATTTTAAATGTCAGGAAATCATCCAAGGTGAGTCACACATGAGTTATTGACCCCCTGGGACCAAAACCCCAGGTCCTGGGCTCCAAGCTCTGTTTTTTTTTGTTTTGTTTTTTTTCTCCATGGCACTAATTTGCTTTAACATGTTGTTGAGCCCTGACTGGTGTGGCTCAGTTGGTTGGACATCGTCCTGAAAAGTTAAGGGTCACTGGTTCAATTCTGATCAGGGCACATGTCTGGGTTTTGGGCACTGGCCCCAAGTGGCGGAGTGCGAGAAGCAACCAAGAGATGTTTCTCTCGCACATTGATGATTTTCTCTCTTTCTCCCTCTCTCTAAAAACAAATAAAAAATCTTTTAAAAATATGTTGTTGAGGGCTCAGCCAGGCCATGTTGGGGCTGGGGATGTGACTTTGGCTCTGAAATAACTCATCTTCTAGGCTGGTCTTGGGGAAAGATCTGGCAAACCTAGTGAAAATAATTACAATACAAAGCTGTAAGTACTAACATAGGAAGTATTTATGGTAAACGAGTAGAAAAAAGCTGCCAGTTTAATTCATTTTATGACCACACTGATCTCCAGTTAGGGGAGGGAGCTGGGCAGAGGCTCCTCAGTTGCTTGGGATGGCCCACAGCAATGGTTCTCAAGGGTTGGGTGTCCCTCCAGGAGCATTTAGCAAAGCCCGGCTCTGTCAGGAGGGGGTGCTACAGGCGTCTAGTAGGTAGAGGCCAGGGACGCGGCCAAACATCTCACATGTGCAACAAAGAATTACACAACCCCACATGGCAAGTAGTGCGGAGGCGGAGAAACCCTAGTTTAAGGATGTACTTTCAACAGGGCCAAAAAAAAAAAAAAAACACCCCACAAAAAACCGTAGGTGTTACAATGGTTTGTAACACTCCTAAGGGTCGTAGTACACAAACAGTATATCTATGATAGTAAATTTTCATGGTGGGGGGCACTTGAAAATTTGTCTAAAAGGATCCTTCTGGGGAGCAGTAATGAAAAAAAGGTGGACAGACCCTCGGCCACACAGACCCCCTCAAGGGCAGCCTGGGGTCCTTTCGTCCCTTGACTCTGGAGGGCCTCAGCAGCCTGGGCACTGATAGTGCATCCCAAGCCCGGCTCTCACTCACTCACCTCTGCACCCTGCCTGAGCCCCTTGGTGTCCTCATCTGGAAAATGGGAAGAACTGCTCTGCCCTCCTCCAAGAACAGCTCAGTGCAGGGCAGAGGCTACACAGGCCCACTCCTGCATACCTTGGAACAAGTCCAGCAGGTTTTATCCCCAAGGGGATGAACCGTCCACTCCAGTCCAGGGAGGAACGGCTGGACCGTCGACCCCTGGTGACAGCAGACACAGGTTTCGACAGACTATCGTTTTTCTCCATAGCTAACACCACTCTTTAATTCCTCGCTCCTGTCCTACACCCAACTCCAAGGCCCACTCAAAGGCCACCCAGAAAGTGCTCCCCGACGTCTTGGCGATCTCCTCTGCTTTTCCAAGTTCATAATAATACAAAGGTCCTGGCGGACTTACACCCAGCAAGTTGGAGGACTCCACTTACTACCTCACCTTGTCTCAATTTCTGCCCAAAGGCACTCAAGTCCTTTGCAGATTTTATTTAAGAGGCTGCACCTTGACCGTTTGAGCCTCATTAAGTCCAGCTCGCCACTAGGCAAAGCGCCAAGCGCCGGCTTCTCTCCCACCCTCGCACCCTCGGAGCGTGCACCTGGACAGCGCGGCTGCAGAAGTGCGTTCAGGACGAGGCAACGAGAGGCAATACTTAAGTCGGGCAATATGCAGGCTTATACTTAAGCCGGGCCGTTCCTGGGTGTCCTCGCTCCTCAGCACAGAAGTGAAGGTTCATCCCAGGCTTGCACGCTACACAGGACTGGGGGATGGGGGGCTCCTGAGGTCCCGCGCACCTGGTCCTCGTCCGGCCCGGCCCAGCCCAGCCCTTGCACCCGGTGGCGCTGCTCGAGTCCCAGCCCCGCTCCCCGAGCGGCCAGAGCGGGCGGGCCAAGAGGGGGACCGAGTGCGCCGCCCAGCTGCTCACCTCCGCCAGCCTTGCGTGGCTCCCAGGCCGGAGCCAGGGACCCCGCTGCTTCTTCATGGGGAGCCCCCGCCCCTCCGCCAGCAGCGCCGTCAGCAGCACCACGCCAAAGAGGAGCCGCACTCTGCCGCGGAGCCGAGGCATCGTCTCCCTCCGAAGCCTTTCCGCCCGGCGCCTCCGCGCCTGGCGACCCGCTCCGGCGAGTTTATTGGGTCCCGGCTTCGCCTCCTCCAGGGGCGGGAAGTTCGGGGGCGGTGGCTCAGGCCTGGCCACCGGGGCTCACGGGGCGGGGGCGCTCGGCGCGCCGCCCTCTCCAGCCTGAGCCCCGGGAGGGGCGCTCTCACTGCTCTCGGGGTCAGCGCCCGGGATGTTCCCCGCCCTCCCTGGAGGGTCGGCCCCTCGGCGCTTTCTTTGATCTGGCCTCCTCCTTGCCCTCTGCGCCCGCCGCTGTCGCTGTCCCAGCCCCAAGCGAATTCTTGTAATGGGGAATTTGCAGCGAGCGGGCAGACGCTCCCCAGCCCTGGCTAGGGCTCCTGCGGGCTCGCCCTCCCCGCGGGCACTCCGCCGACGGCGCTGGGCCACGCGGACAGTCAGGGCCTCGCGGGTGAGGGATGCGCTGCAGCCCAACGCCAGACCCTTCAGATCTTGGGCAAATGTTTTTGACCCCAAGTAGGTAATGCTTGGGGAGGAAGGCCTGGAAGTAACTCCCCCAGGCTCTCTCAGATCCCCTGCTGGATGCGGAGACCAGAGAAACACCTGCCACTCTGCGCCTCCTTTTCTCAGGGTGTTCTCAGAGGATTGAAGGGAACCAAAGTTTTGCTCCCCTGACTTTGCCTTTTTTGGATATTAAGTGTTTATTAAGAGAGATGGGGAACCTTTGACACTCCCCCTTTCCTGCCCAAGAGATTCAGACAGAAGATCTTGTTTTAGGAAGGAGACCTTAGGATGCTGCCTTAGCCTAATTTGATTTAACTACGGTAAATACTTAAACCTGTGGCTCTGCGGGGGCAGGGTTCAGAAAAGGGACAATGACCTCTGCCCACCTTTCTGTCTGGGAGTAGGCTGTCCCCTAGCTCTGACCTTGATGCCAGACACTTCAGCTCCTCCCTGTATGCCACTGGTGCCTTTCAAGCTGCTACCCCTGTGCTGGAGCTCAGAGTGGGTGAGTCTGAGTAAGTCCATGTGTGGGTTCTTTACGAGGAACTACTTGGAATTCCAGTAGTTTCTTCCACCAACTCAGTCCCCATTGGACTTTGCAGTCAAAAGTTAGGGGACTTAGCTTCCTGGTGTTGGATCCTTGGGCTGGGGGTCCTGGTGTGGGGCTGGGACTCCTCACTCCTGAAATAATCCCTCCCAAATTTTTATCCACTACAGGTAGGTGCGGGACCAGCCCATTTAGTGTCTCTGAGTCTCTACCCTTCCCACCAGCGTAGATGTGCTACTGAACAGAAAGTTGGGGTCCTGCTGCCCACCACCACCCTCAAGGCAAAATTCCTGAGGCAAAGGTTTGGTGATAATGGAAAGGAGTCTTTATTCAAAAGCTTCACAATTATGGAATAACAGCTTTCCGCAAGAATTAGTCACTTAAGCCTATCAATTAAGGCTAAACTCTAACACTTGGGTCCTCCTATCACTCCCCCTGTCTCCAAGCTCATCCCCTCTAGAACCCCTAAAGAATAAACCTGTCACCCTCTGCCACACCAGCCCAACCCTAGGCCATGCCCAGAGTTCCTTCCCATCCAAAATACTGTCTGTTGGAAAGCACAGGCAGCTGCAGCATGATCATCCAGGCATCCCAAGCGTCCTCAAGGAAGAAGGGCCCGGGATTCAGAGAGCCCTTGAACCAGAGGGCCCTTGAGCCAGAGAGCCAGCGCGCTGCTTCAGCGCGCTCTGGAGGCTTTCAGCGTCTCAGCCAGTCCCGTCCTAGACTGCTTACCATTGCACACTCCTCCTGTGGCCCCGCCCTACTCCTCTACCGATCTGATCAGCTCCTGTATCAGGTGGACATGGTTTAATTCCATAGCTGTCAGACTTCCATTCAACTTGATTTCTGACGGTTCTGAGTGATGGTTCTCTAGTTGAGCTGTAATTTGGGTGTGGTTCTGCAAGGAGGTGAGCTGCGTTTACCTATGCCTCCATCTTGACCAGCAGTTTTTCAATTTTTTTGTCATGTTTTTTGTGTCCGAAGAAATCATTGCCTAAACCAAAGTCATACATTTCCTTTTGTATTTTCCCCTAGAAGTTTCATATTTTAGTTTTCATGTTCAGATCTATAACTTGTTTTGAGTTAATTGTTGCATATGATGTAAGGATTGATGCTGTGGATGAAAAAGGGCCCACCTACTAAACCTCTCAAACTCAGGCGAGGCCAGCCTTGTGGGCCCACAAACGCACAGCTGAAAGTTACCACATAGGACAGTTTGACCATGGAAACTCCTAACTAACTTTGCAGGTCATGGCTTATTTACTGTCTTTTTGCATCTAAGGTAACACGCCTTTGAAACGACAGAGTAATCTCCTTTTCTGGACCCTCCGGGCACAGCTTCCCACCAGGATCCCCCACCCCCGCCAATGCAAAACAAGTGTCTCCGTTTTACTTTCTGCCCAGTCCCAGAGATGCCCTGCTTTATGTTTCCCACCCCTTTCAACTACCAGTGGATTTCATGTAACCCTCCTTATGCCTCTTCCTTTGATTTTTTTTTTTTTTTTGGATTCAGTCTTATTTAAAAGATAGTTCAGAGTAATCTTTAATATGGAAAAATGTGAATGAACATTATTGTATCACATGGGTATACCAATCAATCTTCCTATTTAAATTCATTTTCAGTATTTCTGTAAATTGACTTTCAGATCATATTTTCATGATGAAATCAGGAGTTATTCAATGTGATGAAAGAAAATTCCAAAATTAGGGAATTTCACAGAAGTGAGAAATTTTTAAGAATATCAGTATGACAGAGCTGAATCCTTCATTCAGCTGTACAATAAAACTTAGATATTTTTAACTATTTGGTCTTCTATCTCATGTTCATTTAAACATAGCTCAAAATATTGCACTTGACCTCTAAGTTCAGTTGAGAAGGTGTTTGATATTGCCTTAAATAAAAAATAATGCCTTGAGGAACAAATAAATTTAAAAAGAACAATTTTTTGGTATTAAAAATTGTGTGGTTTCTAAAAGTTAACATTTAATTTCTTTAACAAGCAATATTACAATAGAAATAAACATTAACATTTATTATGCTTCAGTGTTGCATTATCATTTTCATTTTTTTGGTATATTTTACTGATTATGTTATTGCAGTTGTCCCATTTTTTTCTCCCCTTTCTCCCCTCCGCCCTGCACCCCATCCCATCATCCCCCCCACCCCCGCCCTTAGTTCATGTCTATGGGTTGTACATATCAGTTCTTTGGCTTTTCAATTTCCCATACTATTCTTAACTTCCCCTTCTATTTGTTTTGTTTTGTCAACATTTTCCTGCCACCACTTTCCCCAGCCCCACCCATTCCCACCTCCTACCCCTCAATCCTTCCCCCATTTGGCTTTGTTGATGGGTCCTTTCTGCATGTTCCTTGGGGACCCTTCCCCTTCTTTTCCACTATTATCCCCCCTTCTCCTCTCCTCTGGTTACTGTCAGTTTATTTCAATGTTGCTGGTTATGTTTTGCTTGCTTGTTTGTTTTGTTGATTAGTTTCCACTTATAGGTCAGATCATATGGTATCTGTCTTTCACTGTCTGGCTTATTTCACTTAGCATAATGCTCTCCAGTTCCATCCATGCTGTTGCAAAGGGTAGTAGCTCTTTCTTTCTTTCTGCTGCGTAGTATTCCATTGTGTAAATGTACCATAGTTTTTTGATCCACTCATTTTCTGTTGGGCACTTAGCTTGCTTCCAATTCTTGGCTATTGTAAATTGTGTTGCTATGAACATTGGGGTGCATAGGTTCTTTTGAATTGGTATTTCAGGATTCTTAGGGTATGATTCCAGCAGTGGAATTGTCAGGTCAAAAGGCAGTTTCATTTTTATTTTTTTGAGGCAATTCCAAACTGTTTTCCACAGTGGCCGCACCATCTGCATTCCCACCAACAGTGTACTGGGGTTCCCTTTTCTCTACACCCTTGCCAGCACTTGTTTATTGATTTGTTTATGATGGTCATTCTGACTGGCGTGAAGTGGTATCTCATTGTGGTTTTAATTGGCATCTCTCTAATGGCTAGTGATGCTCAGCATCCTTTTATATGTCTCTGGGCCCTGTGTATGCCCTCCTTGGAGAAGTGTCTGTTCAGGTCCTTTTCCCATTTTTTAATTGGATTGTTTGTCTTTCTAGAGTGGAGTCATGTGAGTTCTTCATATATTTTGGAGATCAATCCCTTGTCCAAGGTATCTTCCTTTGATTCTAAGGTATAAAATAAGCTGATGAACTGCCACTCCCCAGAGCATTTTCTCCATTCCCTGAGAGTTTGCTTCCCAGAGATGATCAGTTTGACTCAAATGAACTCATAAAAATTCTCTACAGGTTTGGATGTTGATAAAGGTCATTTCCCCAGATATTTATTTAGCTGTTCCAGCACCATTAGTTGACCAAAATTTCCCCATTGAATTAACTTGGCACTTTTGTCAAAAATCGACTAACCATATATATGAGTCTATTTCTGAACTCTCTAGTTTATTTTATTGTCTGTAATACGACCATCCGATTTTGTTTTTCAGGGTTCCGTGCAAGGGAACTTGACGCGAAGTTCCAGCGAACCCACAGCTGCAGTTACTGCAGTTCTGTCTTCAGCTTCACAATGTTCCCATTGGCCAAAAACGCGCTAAGTCGTCTCCTAGTTCGAAGCATTCAGCAAATGACGGCAAGGCAGATCGACCAGAAAGGGACACCTGATTTCCATGACAAGTATGGCAACGCTGTAGTAGCTAGTGGAGTCATTTTCTGTGTTGCTGCATGGGTATATACAGCAACAGAAATTGGAAAAGAATGGAACCTCTCCCCTGTTGGCAGACTCACCCCAAAGGAATGGAGAGATTAGTAATCTTTGCAGCTGGTGTGATAATTGTCTCAAAACCAACTCATAATCAATGCCAAGTGAAAGCACTGTGTACCCATTAAAATATGGCATGACTTAAGAATAAAGTACATTTGAAATCCTCAAAAAAAATCTATATATATGATCATGCTACTGCCAACTGCACAGTCTTAGCTACTGTAGGTCTGTAGAGTTTTGAAATCAGGTAGTGTAAGCTCTTTTTCAAAATTTTGTTTTGGCTATTCTAGGTCCTTTGCATTTCCATATCAATTTTACCAACTTGTCACTGTTTACAAAAAAGCAAGTGCTTATCTTTTCTGTGCTTTAAACTTTTCACTGCCCCAGTGCATAGAAGTCCTCGGCATGACAGCCCAGTGCAGCAGGCCTGTACCACCCGCCTCCTCCCCAGCCCACCTCACCACCCCAGGGAGCACGGACCACACTGTCTTTCAAATCCTCCATCCTTTAGAAGAGTCTCCTGTATCAGCCCTGTCTAAACCAGGTACTAGTTACAATCTTTTACCATGTTCCTCACTTCTCTTTCATAGCACTTAACAGTCCGTAAAACAATATATACGAGTATGTTCATGTGCTTACTTGTTTACAAGCAAGTGGGAACCAGGTTCGTTGCCGCTGTTACTGGTAGTGCCCAGTGAAGGGCCCGGTACTCAGTATTTATAGGTTGACCCCCCTTTCCCCCTCTTCTACCTCCCCTGCCCTGCTTTTCCTCTGGTAATCACCATACTGTTTTGTGTCTGTGGGTTTTCTTTTTCCCTTAATCCCTTCACCTTTTTCACCCAGCCCCTCCTCCCTTCTGACACCCTTCAGTTCTCGACATGCACTCACTCTCAAGACTCATACGTCTGAAACTCATACCCGCTATAGAGCTTCACAGTCACCCGACAAAGTTAAAAAAACAAACACTTGGCAAAAAGGGAGAAGGGGTAAGAATAAAGAGCAACATTTTAATACATCATGTATATTTTTATTGACATCACCCCTTCTCTCACTTTCTCAGATCACGTGAGCACTGCAGCAACGGAGAGGGGTTATCACAGCACCTCTTGCGAATACCAGGTTACAGGTAAATTGGGCAATGGAAAAATAAGGGCCAATAAAGTAAGATAGCAGCTCCTCACAAGCCATTTCCCTATTCCTATTCTCATTCCCCCTTAACGTCAGCTACTTTTGGAGAGATGATTGAGACTGTGGGGGCGCTGGCTGAAGCCACGGTGATTTCACCAGTATCCTGTGAGGAACCATCAAGGATGCCTTCTGTCATCCCAACCATTGGTTTAACATCACAGAAGACCTAAGGTTTAGGGTGCAGACAAGTCACCATTCCACCCTAGTCAGTGACATGTCCCACACTCCCTTGGAAGGCTAGGCCAAGGGGCCAAGCTTTGCGCAAGAAACCTGGGAAACTTGGGAAACAGCAGACTTGAACTTGGCTCAAGGGTCCTCGGACATGGAAGAATCCACTTATTCATGCAGATGGCAACGAGGCAGGACGTTTAGCACAACCTCAAGGCTCTGGTTTTCACCATTCTTTCAGCCTCCCCACAACTGCTCCGGAAGAACAGAGTTTTGGGTATTGATTCATTAAAAACACAGTAACTGCAGTCTAAGAGCCAATGCATTCTTTAGGGTCAGTTTATTACATCTCATCATACCACAAAAATCACAGTTTAAGGCCATTTATCATGTGTACTATGCAATAAGTGAGACCCTGCCCACAGCTCCCCAACCAAGCCACTCCCAAGGGTGGACTGGGAATGTGATACCTGCAGACTCACCACATTTCAATAGGGGCTCCTGCTAATCCCTTTGGTTTCCTCCCTAGAGAATAGTCAATCCACAGCAAAAGATGCTTGGACTATGGGTCACTGGAAACAACAGAAGGGGCAACAGCATTGTCTACACAATTGAAAGACAGGGATCGCTGGCTGGTCCTAGCATTTCTTCAGTAAAGACAGGGAACCAGCCTTCCAATCGGCTCTCTGGGCACATGGCAGTTGGCTAGGAGCCTGGAGAGTACACTTCACAGGGACAAAGCTGAGGAGAGAACAGACATGCTTTTCTCCACATGGAAGTTATTTTGATTAACTGGCTCAATGGATTAAGATGCCTGCTAGGCACTGAGCTTCCATGACAAACTGGCAGCAGCACAGCTCTGTGTTCTGGGACTGCATTGGATGGGGGAACTCAGGGGCAGGAAAGTTTTAGTTTTAGGTAATACTTAATAAGCGTAGCAATGAGTGCATGTAAAAAGCTACTGTTTCAGGAACTGAGGATATGGCCCACCCTGACTCCAGGAGACCACAGGCAATTCCATCTCTGTGCCCCAGGGGGGCACTGCAAACAATCAAGATGGTATTTGAGCCATTGGGTTCTGGGGAGAGACATCCAACGGCCCAGGACACAGGTAAGAGGCGGCCAGGGAATTTGCAGGACTGCAGCTTCTGATTAACCTTTTTCCTGAATTCCAAACCCCTTACCTACACTTTTTCCTCCTCATAAAAGAGGTTGGTTTGAAATGAAAGACAGTCTTTCAGGGTACATAACCTGCTGTATCCTCAGGTCGCTATCTGAAGGAAGCGCCCACAAAGATTCAATCCCTGTTTTATTGGTTCTGCTGGAGACAGGCAGCGTGAACGCTGACCCTTCCCATCTCACGTATAAGCAAACAGCAGTTCAAAGTGCCGCGAATCCTTTGATTTTCATAACTCCTCCTTCACAAACCCTTTTCGCTCTGCTGGCTTTACCCCTGTGAAATGCTCAACAATTTCTGGTTTTCATGAAGGTGGATAAAAGGAAAACCACCTCTCCCCACTCCCTAGCCACACGAGTTATATTAAAACCCATTTTGGCTTACCTAGGACACTTAGGAGAGCCACCCTGGGAATTAGGACACAGTGATTCTTAGAGAACCAGGTGACAGTCAATTGTACTGAACTTTCTGTGGGTGGTGTTGCCACATCCCTACAAGTTCTTAGAAAACAATTACTCAAACTTTCTTCCTTCACTGCCTGTGGCATTGCTCGAAGTTCTGTGATGTTGCTCAGTCCAGTATGACAAGGGCTCAGAGATTCTCATTAACTTGGAAAGGGAGGGCCGGGGGAGAAACCGGAGGTAGCAGTACATGTCACTGTGTTTCCCCTTCTCTGAGAAACCAGAAAACCTCTCCATGCATGTAAGCCATTCTTCCTCCTGGTTTTCACTAACAGGAAGGAAGTGAAGTGTATTACACACTACAATACTCGACTGGACTGGACTCGTCTTAGGCTTAGATACAGGCTCCTGCAAGCAGGGAAGAAGTTCCTTGAAATGTAGGGCTGTGTGCACAAGGAGAACAAAGCATCTGATTTAGTGATCGTCCAAATACAGCTCCAGCCAGGTCAGTTATCCCTGGAGTTGGAAGTCTACAAATGGAGGACTGGGAGGTAGAGACAGAAAGGCAGGCCAGATGCGGGAGGGAGGGCTTACAGAGACAAGTCAGTGCACGACTCTTCTACTCCTTGGCCTCGGCGGGGGCATGAGGCAAACGCACAGCCCGCAGCAGAGGTGCAGGACATTCCTGGTCTCCTTATGTGACTACATGAGGAAGAAGCGTGTTCTGCCCGTCTGAAATCCTCACCCTATCGTCAGAGTTTAAGGGAGTGACTAAAGGACTAAGATGCCGTGTTCTTCAAACAAGCAAGTGGCACACGAACCTGAAATGGATCAAGGCAATGCTAAATAAAGGGGTGAGAAAACGTGATCAGCATTAGTCACACCTGTACTGACGGACTGGTTATCAGCTTTGGTGGTCATGGTTAGTGATGCCTGTTTGAATCCCATCAGATTCTCGAATCAGGCTGTTAAACCACGTACTACACAATACTTACGTGTCCCAGATGCCTACTCATTCCCAATGACTGTAATTACATACACTTATAGTTCCCCAAGTTCTTGGTTAAATGATGATACCTGTTATATGACTGGACCCTAGACTTATAGTTTCAAGAAGAGACAACCGGTGTGAATAATGTTTTGTCCTCTAGAAAGTAGAGGTCCTGGATAGATCACAGGACTTATGTCTCTTCAAAATAAACCTGTAATTTAACTACATGTATCCTGAAATAACTGTGCCAGCAAAGTAATATACAATTTTTTAAATGCCCATACTAACTGGTATTTTACATGGCAGTGACTTCATGCAAGCCCAAATAAAAAGACTAGCAGGTAAGTTGTTGCTTAAAGTTTGTGACTTTTGCAAACCCTACGCCATTACACAGTAACTGCAGTGCAAAAGCCATCTGGTATTCTAGCGGGCTCTATGGTGAGGAACTAGATATGCAGGAAAGGTTAGCAATGTACTTTATTTTACAGGACTCGTTACTTGGTTACAAGTTCTTTCTTACTGCAACTTGTACACAGCTAAGTATAGTCCCTGCGTATCTACTTGGCTCTTTTATTCATCCTTCACTATTCTTTAAAAAACTAAAATGAAACCTTGGATTATTTCAAGGGTTTAAGGCTCTCAGATGCTGAGAGTGACCAAAGATAACTAAAGAAATGAAAACAAAACTTCACAAACAATACTATTGCTTATATCCTCCTCTACACATAGCAGTGCAAACACACCACAGCTCATAATAAGATGCCCAAGAGAATCTGGTCTGAGGATTCTTACCAATAAAAAGAGTGGTTTCAAAAATAGAAACATGCAAGAATACTTTCACAGAATTCTTTTCCATTCTGTTCCCAGCCCTTCCCTATAGTACCTGATGGTGACTAAAAGACAAGCTGATCTTGGGTATAACAAAGTCAAAAGCTTTTTTCACTTACGCTTTGGTTAACAGAAAAAAAGTAAGAACTTTAACATGGTGAGTTTCAGATTTGTTCTTTGGTCAAGCAGTGTAAGCTCTCTGAAAGAAGTCCCCTACCTGGGATGAAAAAAAGAGTCAAAAGAGAGGATACCAGTTTGGCAAAGAGGTAAGTGTTAAACAAACAAACAAACAAAGGTAATAGAAGGCAAGGGAGACCCTAGTCCCCCAGTATCAGGTTAGAATTGTCTCTGGACATCAAGAATAAAGAGAACTGGCTCTCAGCCCTGCCAGGCGGCTCGGCTGGCTAGAGCATCATCCCAATACCCCAAGGCTGTGAATTTGGTCCCCAGTCAGGGCACATACAAGAATCAACCAATGAATGCATAAATACATGGAACAACAAATCGATGTTTCTCTCTCTCCTTTCCTCTATAAAATCAATTTTAAAAAATTTAAAAAAAAAAGTAGTAACACTCAGAAGAGTAGTATTTAAATGGGTCAATTTCTAAGGAGGCTAAGTTAATAGCTTTAATCCTTAAACAGGAACATGACAAATGATTTCCGAGCAGGGGATTTACCAAGAGATTTGCTTTTATCAGTTTAAATCCTAATCTGGACCCAGACCCAGGCAGAAGCCAGCACGATTTTGAAAAGCAGAAAGCAGTAAGCAACAAATAACAGCCGCTCCACAAGTAGTAATCAGCTCTTTCGCGCTGCTCTGCCCCTACCCCAGCAGGAGCGCACGTCACGTCACGTCACGTCACTTCTCGGAGCAGCTTTGCACACAGAATAGTGAAGTGCAAGTCAGCTTCACTGAAGAGGTCTGATCGGGGTGGGATGTGGGTGCTTTTCAAACAATTTAACTGTTCTAAACAGGGGGCTGCGGTGTTAGGTTAGAGCTTGGGAAGAACCCAGAAACTGGACACACCCTCAGGCAGTGACCATCATGAAGAAATGGCTGATGCTGAAGGAAGAAATCCTTGTTCCATTCCAGAAACTGGAACAAGACCAAGCCTCGGGAGGCTCTAGACCAGGGGGTTATACAATGAGTGGAATTTCAGCATGGTTAGCATTTACGTTTTTTTCTTAAAAGGCTAAACTTAAAGCAAAAAGGAGTACACTTTGGTTGATTACTTGAATGGTTAAATAAGGATTCCAAGGTTGGCAACCTCCGAGATCCGGAGTGGAAGTAAGTGGAAGGCACTTGCTCCCTGGGGAAGTGGGCCCGGTGAGTCTCGAGGCCGTAGGGCCGGGGCCAGTGGGAACTTCGGGTGGGCCCGGGCCTGCGAGGGGGTGATGGCCTGCATGGTTGGCAGGCTGGGGTCAGCGTGATTTCACAAGTAGAATAGTTATAAAATAAAACATTTTTTAATGAACAAAAAAGCAAAGTGAGTCACCTCTTTTAAAAGGTGAAATGTAGCAAAGGAAGATGTGAAGCAGTTTTTTTCCCCACTATTTACAAAATGCCATTTAGAGTGGAGGTGGCCACCATCAGTAGTTGAGAAAACGTCTTTCACGTGAGATGGCCACAGAAGTGTGGTTCCTGGAACTGGCGCAGAAAGGCCACACAGTCCTGGGTGAGGGAGAGTTTCTCTGAGGGAGCACCAAAACGGCTCAGTCTTCTGTTTCTTCATATGTCGTCTCATCAAAGGGCCTGTCCAGCAGAGGTACCAACCGATGACGGGAGTATTTTAGCTGTAACAGGTCCCCAACTTCATCTATCTCCTTTAAAGCCTAAAAAGACAGAGCAGAGATGAGTCAGAGCCGGCAGGATGCAGGCATGCCTGGAGCTTTACATTTCTAAAAACCACTGTGGCAAGATTATCCTCTGGTGGGGCCGCCTGTGTCTTGCGCACTCACTCTGCTCAGACCACAGCAGAGCTGTGGGAAGAGCTGCTTTCTGAGAGGACGTCAGGCTGTCCGTGAATAAAGGGTTCTGGATAGCAGGTATGCAGGATGAAGGGTACAATTCGTCAAAGCATGTCATGCTTGGTAGAGAAAGGAATATGCACCCTGGACTTGCCAGGGTGGCCACAATTTGTCATCCTCTCCTTTTATACTTCAGTACTTGCTCTTTCCATTATGATGCTACAGAAAACTGATGAGGAGTCTGCGCTGACATGTCTCCCAGGTGCAAGACGGAGAGAGTCCCCAGGTGGACCGCTGCACCGACTCAGTGAGACAAAGCGGAAGCTGTGAAGAGGGGACTCGGCGTGGGGAACGGACGGGCTGCAGGTGACGGAGGAGCAAGGAAAGGACAGCGCTGTGGTCTGGGATTTGAACTCCAAACTCCTAACTTTAAGAGATTATCTCATCTTCCCAAAAAAACTCTAATTGTCTCAGTATAACTTTCCTTTCTATAAAATAAACCCTTTATTTTTCAAAGAAAATAAGTTTCTTACAAAAACTCAAACACAAAGGCAAGTTATGAAATGCAAAGTCTCGTCCTGATTGCTATACTAGTCCTTCCTGGCAAAGACAATCCATGGATGGTTTCTTATGTGCATTTTAAAAAAGTAAGTTCTTGAAATATTATCAAAGTATTATCAAAACTGCCTCACATATCATACTTTGATAATCCATATCAAAATATTACTCATACTTCAGAAAGTTAATGTTGCCAAAAAGCAGCACAGAGAGTCGAAACAGAGAATTCCCATGTAAGAAAGGGACATGTGTTCAGAATTTCTCAGAAAAAAATTTACTGGAAGGACAGGGAAACTATAAGCCCAGATATCTCTCAGAAAAATCCAAGAAAGATAGCAAAAA
This sequence comes from Mormoops blainvillei, assembly GCA_004026545.1. Classification (NCBI taxonomy): domain Eukaryota; kingdom Metazoa; phylum Chordata; class Mammalia; order Chiroptera; family Mormoopidae; genus Mormoops; species Mormoops blainvillei. The sequence goes on from PVJD01000657.1 coordinate 186,480, forward strand.
TTTTCAAATCCTAGATTCTAAGGCTTTTCTCTTCTTTTTTAGATTTATTTATTTACTTTTGGAGAGGGGGGAAAGGAGGAAGAAAGAGAGAAAGAGTAACATCAATGTGTGAGAGATATATCGATCAGTTGTCTCTTGCATGCCCCCAAATGGGGACCTGACCTGCAACCCAGGCTTGTGCCCTGGCTGGGAACTGAACTGGCGACCCTTTGTTTCACAGGCTGGCACTTAACCACTGAGACACACCAACCAGGGCATTAAGAGTTTCTAACAAAAGTACCTGGCACAGGTCAAAGAATGCAGTTTGCAATTCATGACAGTTATCCAAGTACCTGTAGAAGTTAACCTAGTGGGTCTAATAACAAACCCGGGATGAATGAGCTCTGGGTTAGGAGGCAAGGGCTCCATCGATGGCGCCACCTCATTACAGTAAGAACCAGAAGGCTGGGCAGCACAGGCCCTGTAACGCTCCAAACTTCCATCACAGCATGTCAATCTCTGTTCTTTTACAGTTATAATTCCGTATGAAAATGTACACCTATTTCAGAAAAGGGAATCAGTTCATTACTAGTAAGAAGACACACTTACTGGTTCTTAAATCTGACTTTTAAAAATCAGTGTTTGTAGAGAGAAAAAAACCACTAATAGTATTCCTTATTTATTATAGCATATGAGAAAATATTCTTCACTTATGTGCAGAATGAAAAACACGAAAAACAAGTAAGAGCAGGACTTCAATATTCTATTTGAACAGCAGTACATCTGAGGAAGAAGGTTAACTGAAAGCTCCATATCGAAGCCATTTAAGGTTGAATTTCAGCTGGGAGAACTCGTTAGCCATTTATGCTCCTGATCTCTGATACAGGATTTATTAATTTAAAACAACATATGACTTATTAAGATCACAGAGTAACGGACATTTATAAACTCTGACTTCAGAAGAACTTAACATTTTTTCATCAATGTAAAAGAGAAACTGAACAGAGACAGACATAAATCCACAATAGACCAAAGGGATGTTGATAACAAAATTTCCTCTGATCCCATACCAAGTATTTCAGGTGAACAAGTTTTATTTATATAAAAGATAAAATTGCAACTACAAACTGCTGGCCATTATGTGGGGTTGGCTGGTTAAATCAGAAATAAGGAGCCGTCACAAGGCACCATTTGTTCGCAGTCTACACCAAACCTCTGGATCACAGGGAAAGATGGGTTACGGAAAAAAGTGTTAGGGGGCTGATTACAGTCCTTTAATAACAGAGTATTTTAGGGCAGCTGTGCCCCAGAGCCAATAGCCCTGCCCTTCTCATTTTCATTTTTTAAAAAGATTTTACTTATTTTTAGAAAAGGGGGAAAGGAATGAGAAAGAGAGGGAGAGAAACATCAATGTGTGGCTGCCTCTCATGCGCCCCCAACTGGGGACCTGGCCTGCAACCCAGGCATGTGCCCTGACTAGAAATCGAACCAGTGATCCTTTGGTTTGCAGGCTGGCACTCAATCCACTGAGCCACACCAGCCAGGGCTCATTTTTTAAAATAACACCTTAATGAGGTACAATTCAGGGGACACAAAATGCACCTTTTAAAGTGTACAAGTCAATGCTTCTTAGTATGTTCGGAGTCGTATAACTTTCACCACCATCTAATTTTAAAGCATGTCACCTCAAAAAAGAAACCCCAGGGGGGTGAGGTGGAGGGGAGGGGGCGGGGGGAGTTGTGGGGGGAAAGTGGACAAAACTTCACTTGAACAACCATAAAAAAATTGAAAAAAGCAAAACAAAAAAACCAATAAAAAATACAATGTTAAACTTGATCAAATAAAAAAAAGTTTTTTAACTTTACATGGTTAAAAAATTGAACAAGTATATAAGTAAAAATTCAATATTAGAAAATATCTACTTTTATGTTTACACAACTATTTCTCAATTCTTTGATTTTGAATACAATAAAGTGTTAATTTAAAAAAAAGAGAAAAGAAAAGAAACGCCACACTCATACCCATCAGTCCTCATTCCTCCCTCCCCCCAAGCCTTGCTAAACACCAGCCTATTTCCTGACTCTAGGTATTTGCCTATTCCGGACCTTTTGTGTAAATGTGGTCTTTCGTGCCTGGCTTCTTTCACTTGGCATAATGCTTTCAGAGTTCGACCATGCTGTTTGTGCCCAACCTCGCCCTTTTGCACGTGGGAATCTGGCCGCCCAGCACGATCTGTTGAAGAGACTACTCCTTCCCCACTGACTAGCTTTGGTTCCCTTGTTAAAAACCAACTTGCGCCCTGGTCAGGGGGCTCAGCTGGTTGGAGCAACATCCCATAAAACAAAAGGTTATGGGTTTGATCCCCTGTCAGGGCATGTAACTAGGTTGTGGGTTTGATCCCCAGTCAGCAACTGAGCAATCCTTCTCTCTCATACTGATGTTTCTCTCTCTCTCTATAATCAATGAACAAATACTCAGGTGAGGATTAAAAAATATTGGATAGATGCTTGGGTTTATTTCCGGACTCACATTTCTCTTCCATTGGTCTACATGTATATCCTTACACTAGAACTCCACTGTTTTTAATTACTGTAGCTTTGGAGTAAGTTTTTCTTTTTTCAATGGAGTAAGTTTTGAAATCAGGAAATTTGAGTCCTCCAATTTCAATTTTCTTTTTTAATACTGTTTTTGGCTACCTGGGGACTCTATAGTTCTCTATGAATTTGAGGCTCAGCTTTTCCATTTCTGTAAAAAAGGCCATTGGAGTTCTGATAGGGACTGCACTGGATCTGTGGACCTCGCTGTACTGCCATCCTAACAATATTAAATTTTCCAATCCACAAATTAAATGGGATGTCTTCCCATTTAAGTCTTCTTTCGTATCTTTTTAAAATTTTTTAAAAATGTATTGATTTTTGAGAGAGAGCCCGAGTGAGAGAGGAAAACAGGGAAGCACTGATTTGTAGTTCCATTTATTCATGCAGTCACTGCTTGCTTCTTGTATGTGCAGTGACTGGAGACCGAACCCAGAAACTTGGTATATCTGGATGATGCTCTAATCAAGTGAGCCATCCCGTGGAAGTCATTCTTTCTTTTCCTTCAGCAATGTTTAAATGCTATCTATAAATGAAATTTTCTTAATTTCATTTGTTCAGTGAAGGTGTACAGAAACACACTAAATTTTGTTGTTGATCTTTCACTCTGCAAGTTCACTGACTACGTTTATTAGCTCTAGCAGGTTGAAGGTTTTTTGGTGAATTTTATAGCATTTTCTCTATATAGAATCATGTCACAAGGCCAATTCCTAAATGAAAATTTGTTTGTATCTCATAATGTTCATGTTTAGTTCCATAAAACATAGGACAAAGTGACTTCAACAAACCTATGGTTTCAAAAAATGCACTTCATGCTTTCAAAAGACTAAATGGAAGGCAAAGTCAAACAATCCCTCAAGTGGATCTTACGAAAAGAATGAGAATTCTCAATTGGCAAGCGTATTTGTTGACAACAGAAATCTGCTTAGATATCTGGTTATAGCTAAATTCTTTCACGAATGTGTACAGTTCTCAGCAGTCAAAGTTGTTGTTAGAACTTTGGTGGCCTAGGTAAATGCAGTATTTGCCTCCTCCCACAACCACATCAAAATTACAAATAAACTCCAGAGCCACCTGAAACCTGGCTCACTGGAGTCCTGCGGTCAGGGAATTAAAGAAGCCACACTGAGACTAGCAGGAGGGGCGGAAGGCAGAGACGCTGCCGGGGCTGGTCGCACACCCACACAGGCGGATTAATACCGAGAGGGATAACTACTGCAGAGGTTCCCTCTGAGGAGCTAGGGGTCCCAACCCCACACCAGGTCCCCCAGCCCAGGGTTCCAGAGCCAGGAAGAAAAGTCCCCATAACTTCTGGCTGTAAAAACCAGCGGGGATTTTGGCTGAGTGAGACAAAGGACTTCTGGAGTCTCAGGCAATCCCTCTGAAAGCGCCCTTGCATGAACTTATTCGGACTCAATCCCTCTGAGCTCCGGGGCTGGGGTAGCAGCTCGAAAGGAACCTAAGGCATATGGGGAGGAACTGAATTGTTCAGCATCAGGGATGAGAACTGTGGGGGACAGCTTTCTCCCAGGCAGAAGTGTGAGCAGAGGCCATTGTTCCTTTGATGAGCCCTCCCCTCACAGAACCAATAGGAAAGCATCGTATCTGAGATGCCATTAACCTGGCTATCACCCCACCCACCTTGTGGGCCCACCCAAGCTGTTTCCATACAAATGGCCTGTCAAGGATTATGCTTCAGATTTTCCTAAAATCTCTCAAACAAGCATCATCTGGCCTCAGCACCTTTCCCTAAGTGGTCCCAGGCCCAGCACAAGCAGCAGCCGGCCTTGGTTCACAGCTTGGCCTTCACCTGGGCATTTCCTGGGAGGTCCCAGAGCTAATGCACCCAGTGGACAGCTTCAGACCATGTTAAAGCATCACCACCCAACCACCTCCACAAGCAACACATTCAAGGGCAGACGCAGCGGGCAACAGAGCCATACTAAAGTAAGTTCTGCTCTGTAGGGTGGGCCCTTGCATGGCTGACCCTCCATGGTAGTTAGAGGTTGATGCTGCAGCTAGCCCTTGCAGGTAATCGGCATGGGGGTAAATCCCTCCCACTGACATGCCATCAGCAATCAAGCTCAATTATAAGAGGAGAGTGCACACAGCCCACGAGGGGGTGGAAGAGGGACACAACTTGAGTGCCAAGCTTGGGTGACAGGGGAGGCTGTGCTACTGGAACCTACAGGACATCTCCTACATCAGGCCACTCTATCAAGCCTGAGGGACATAGCAGCTCTATCCAATACACAGAAACAAACACAGGGAAGTTGCCAAAAAGAGGAGACAAAAAGACATGGCCCAAATGAAAGAACAGAATAAAACTCCAGAAAAAGAACTAAACAAAATGAGACAAGCAATTTACTAGATACAGAGTTCAAAACACTGGTTATAAGGATGCTCAATGAACTTAGAATCTCAACAGCATAAAAAGGACCAATCAAAAATGAATACACTACTGAAATGAAGAGTAATTTACAGGGAATCAACAATAGTGTAGATGAAGCCGAGCATCAAAACAGTGACGTGGAATATAAGGAAGCAAAAAACAACCAATTAGAACAGCAAAAAGAAAAAAGAATCCAAAAAGTGAGGATAGTGTAAGGAGCCCCTGGGGCAGCTTCAAGTGTATCAACATGCGTATCATGGGGGTGCTGCAATAAGATAAGAAAGAACAAGAAACTGAAAGCCTATTTGGAAAAATAATGATAGAAAACTTCCCTAACCTGGTTAAGAAAATACACATACAAGTCCAGGAAGCTCAGAGTCCCAAACAAGATGAACCCAAAGAGGCCCATACCAAGACATACCATAATTAAAATGCAAAAGCTTAAAGACAAACAGAGAATCTTAAAAGCAGTTACCTACAAGGGCATGCCTATTAAGACTGTCAGCTGATTTATTTTAAGAAACTTTGCAGGCCAGAAGGGACTGGCAAGAAATATGCAAAGTGATGAGAAACCAGGCCCTACAACCAAGATTACTCTACCCAGCAAAACTATCATTTAGAATCGAAGAACAGATTAAAAAGCTTCCTAGATAAGAAAAACCTAAAGAGTTCATCACCACCAAACAAGTATTATATGAAATGTTAAAGGGTTTTCTTTAAAAAGAAGAAAAAAATGATAAAAAAATCTGAACAACAGAATGGCAATACACATTTATCAATCAATAAATCAATCAATCAAAAGTCAATCTCTGTAAAGGCCTATAAGGCTCTCTACATTCTCTCCCTAACATCCATTCTGTTACTTCTCTGCCCTCATCCTTGTGTTCTCACACTTGTCAAGCACAGTCCTGCTTCAGGGCCTTTTCACTGGCTGTTTCCTCTGTCTGAAATGTTCTTTCTCAAGATAGCCACTTGGCTAACTCCTTAACTGCTCTCAAATCTTTGTTCAAATGCTCAAATGTCAGCCTAGCACGTCTTCCTGTTTCAAATTCCATCCCCTTACTCTAAATATCTCTTAATTTGTTTTTGTTTTCCTAAAGTACTTATACCTCTCAATATTAGATAATTTAGTTTATGATTATATTCTTGTTCATTGACCATCTCCTCCCACTAAAATGTTTCACAAGAGCAAAAAAACAACAGAAAACCAAAGTTGTTGTTAGAAAACAGAATATATTCCTATAGCCATTACTGATAATGACAGAGATATTTTTCAAAGGCATTTTAAATTCCCAAACATCCAAACAGAGGACAATGAAAAAAGGCTGATATCACCAGGTTTAAAAAAATCAATACATAAATTCACCAGTAAAATTTTTGAGAAATGAAAAATCTATTGAAAAAAAATCTGAAAGGCTTAATCAAAATTAAGACAAAGAAAAATAAAGATACAGTATTAATAAACTGAATCCAATTTCTCAGTGTCAGAATGTGATTAAGAATACACTCATACTTACAGAAATTTTGCTATGTAGAAAACGGAAGAAAAATCAGTCCTCAGCTACTTAGAAATATAAAATGTCAATTAAACTGTTATAATGAAATTCTAAAAACTCAGAGCTCTGGCCAGTGTGGCTCAGTGGATTGGGTGCCAGCCTGCAAACCAAAGGGTCGCTGGTTCCATTCCCGGTCAGAGTATGTGCCTGGGTTGTGGGCCAGGTCCCCACTTGGGGGTACGTGAGAGGCAACCACACACTGATGTTTCTCTCCCTCTCTTTCTCTCTCCCTTCCTCTTTAAAAATAAATAAGTAAAATCTTAAAAAATTTTTTTTAAAAGAGCCCACATTCATGATATTCTTTAAGATTAGTAGCTCTCCAATGAATTTTATGCAAATATCATGTTTTAGAGCTTTATAAACTCCTAGAAAGCAATGCTTATTCAAAGTCTGACCTCTTAGATATGAACAAACAGCATATTAAGAGACTATCAGAAGAGGAGAATATATTAAGAGACCATAAATAATTAAATTTGGTGATAATCAGGAGCCTCTACTGTATAAGTGGCACTGTGTTAGGTCCTGGGGTTAGAGAATGAACAAAATCGACTTAGATCCTATCTTCATGATTTATCCAATGGAGAAGATTGCCATAAATAATGACAGGTGTAAATAACTTACTAGGAAAACATTAAGGTTCCAAGGAGAAACGTCAAGCAAGAGGGTTTGGGAATACCCTTGAGCACGTTTCCTTTAAGTGGAGATTTGAAGAATGAGTAGGAGTTAGCAGGGCAAAGGAAAGAGAAGGCTCAAGAGAGAAAATCCTACAGACAAAAAACATAGGAGAAAGTTTAGAGTAGAAATGGCTAGAGTAGAAAGAGAGCTGTAGAGTTGCAGAGGCCATAATAAAGGAAAGAGTGGAACAAAACAAAACCAGAAAATTCCCAGAGTCCTGATGATCACGGAGGATCTGGTGGGTAATGCTAAGAGTATTGCATTTTTTTGTTTGTTTTTGTAAATTGCAGTGTTTTAAGTAGCACTGTATATTCCCTCCCCTATTGTACCGATAAATATCTTAGGTGCTTAAAGAACAGCAGGGCCAACAGATGATTAATTTCATCTGGCAATCAGGGTTTCTTAGCATAAAGTATATTTTATATGAAGGTTAAAGTGTCTACTTACAGTATCAAGAATTTCTTTGGTATGAGCTGCTGACAGGCAAAACCTGGCTCTGGACTCAATAATTGGGGTAGCGGGAAATCCCACCACAACTACTCCAATGTTCCGCTTTAGCATCTCCCGTCCAAAGGCACTGTGAAAAGAAAACGAGAACCCAGGAAGATTCATAAAGCATTCAGTACAAAGGTCTTGCAGTGTGACGAATGATCTCAGCTCACGAGTGACAGGCACTGGATACTTCTATTAGGAATTTCCTCTAACTCCTTTTAAAGTAAAAATGGGCAGTTCACGGACTTCTTTTACTCAACCCTAAAGTGGTTGTCTCCCAGTTTCCTTCACAAAGGTGAAAGAATGTAGTTGGCAGAGAGCAACTCTTAATAGGGCTTGCCTGAAGTAGTGTGCATTGGTGGCCTCAGTGTCCCAGGCAGTAACAGTGGTTCAGAGGCTTCAAAATGAACTTGAGTTTAAATCCTGGTCCTTGAAAAGTTAGGCTTGATAGTTTAAAAAGAGTCTTAAGATTATAAGGACGCAGGGTGTCTGTTGTACCATGGACAGCTTCCTGCTGGTAAAATGGCCAACTACAATTAAGCCCCCCACCCTCCAAACAGGCAAAGCTTTGCTTGACTTGGGCATCTAGCTGCCTTTGGAACTCAGTGTTCCCTTCGGTGTCTGTGAAGCCAGCACATCCCCAGGCTTCAGCTGTTTGATCACCCAGCTCTCATTTAACACTGTACCCTAAGGCAAACTGGTGGCACGTGACCTTTCTTCACTTCTGTGTCTTGTCTAAATAACACAGTTTTAACTTTTACGTAAATTACGTTATATTTACTAACTTACGTTTTGTCTTTTTTCCTTTTTGATTTACCTTATTCCTTTTTTTACTTTTCCCTTAGCTGCTTAATTTGTTTTAAAATTTAAAAATCTCATGCGTTTTAGTTACATTAGTAACTAATCACGTCAGCGCCGGCTTCCCCCACTCCCTCCAGCAACAGTGCATGGTCTTCCATGTACCTCCTTCATGGCAGAAAGAGCCTGAGCGCTCTGCATCTTCAGCTCACGTTCCCAACTGTCCAGTGCTTTATTCCAATTCCGCCCCATCCTCTCTAAGCCTTAATTATAACGTACAGTCAGCTTCACTAAGATAGAATAGAATCCTCTCTAGAGAAAGGGTTCTAAACAAAGTCAGTCCTCCACACTGAACAACTCTTCAAGTTTATTTGGTAATTCCATTTCAGGAATGAGGAAAATCCTACACCTCTGCTTGGTTCATTTCTACCATGGCCTCGGAAGGCCACAGGCCAACTGCCCATGGCTTCCTGTTGAAAACTGAACTCCTTTTCTTCTCTCAGTGAGTACCTTTGCCCAATTTCCCCCTCATTATCATCTTTGAAATTGCCATATATCTAGGTTCCCTGACTGAAGTCTTCTTCCTACTCACTTTAGTAAACATTCGCTGAGTGGCCTCTGAACGGTAGGGACTGTAGTGGGCACTGAGGATTCAAAGATGAATGGAAATATTTGCTACTTTAATGACTTCAATTAAACCGTATCCAATTTTATATTTAAGATTCTGTCAAAACTCACAAATCCAGATTATTTTATATCTCTGGTACAACTTTGCATGTAATTATTTTGCAAGTTCGCTTCATATTTACTTTTCAAATGTCTCCTGGTTTTCTTATACACTGGAAGCCATTCCAGGGCAAGGTTTCCCATTATAGACCCTTGCACAACCCAAAGAAGCTGGTGCAATCTGCGCATCTGCTAACTATGCAGTAACACGCCCTGACCTCGTGGCGCACTACCCGCGCCCTCGGGCCCAGCAGCGCTGCAGCACCTCTCACCTCCTCGTTATCCTTCCACTGGAGAAGCATGTTCATGCCTTCTGGCCTTTGCACAAAAGCTTCTTTCTCCAAGTGGCTAATGCTCTCAGCTCCTTTAGGCTCGGATGTTTTCTTCCCTTCCCACTGAGGCCCACCCTGACCACCCCATTTAATACTGTAAACTGCCTGTCCCCAGGGAATGTGCAATCCCCCTATGTGCTCTGCATTCCCCATAGCACTTAACACCTTCTAACATATGATGGCAATTTACATTTGTCTGACTCTGTGCCACCAGAACATGAGCTCCACGGGAGAGGGATTTTTATTGTGTTTCGTTCGCTGATCTATCGCAATCCCCCTAGAAGAGTGCATTAAACTCAAAGGTTTGTTTAATGAGGGACTAACAAGTTAACATACTGTATTTTACAAACTGATATCCACTCACCTACGGCATATTTAGCAAATAAAGGTTAACATAATGAGGGCAAGACTATTTTCCCTGACAAAATACCTAAGCCCGAGTCTCACTCATGGAAGGAAACCTTAAGTCTAGAGAGAGCAGCCTGTAATCTGCAACAAAATGTACCCAATTTTGGCTGGCATGTAGAGCATCAAAGGCACCACCGGAGAATCTTCATTTCCATAGATGATGAAGCCCATCTCTTTCAGACGTCTCCTGAAATACCTGGTATTTTCAGCTAACTGTTGTATACACTCTTTGCCTAGAAAATAAGAGGGAGGGGAACAAAATAATACTAAGAAAAAAGGACTGGAAAAAAGATTCTATCAATCAGCCCTATGGTTTGTTTCTTCCTTTCCAACATAAAATATTTTTGCACAGCAAGCTGTATGAAATATAAATATATCGTGCCTTGTATTATCATACGAGGTGTTGACAGATTTTATAATGTAAAAAATAAGTTTTCAACTAATATTTCTATTGCATATTAGTATCCTCAAACTTTTTAAAAAAATATTTTATTTATTTTTAGACAGGGGAAGGGAGGGAGAGAGGGAGAGAAACACCAATGTGTGGTTGCCTCTCACACGCCCCCTACTGGGGACCTGGACTGCAACTCAGGCATGTGCCCTGACTGGGGAATCGAATGGGCGACCCTCTGGTTTGCAGGCTGATGCTCAATCCACTGAGCTACACCAGCCGGGAGTATCCTCAAACATTTTCATCAATGCCATCTCATTTAACACTCTACCATTCCTTTGCAGTAGGCGATATATTTATTTTCATCTTCATTTTATAGATAAGGAGACTCTCACAATGGTACTGACTGGCTTCTAGTCACATGGCAATAAGTGGCACAGCTGAGACTAGATTCTAGGTCTCCCAACTTCAATAGTCATTCCAACTAACTGTGCTGTGATTAATTTTACATACACATAAGACCAGAAATAGAGCTATTTAGAGCCCTAAATTTTCATCTTCAGAATTTGATTTTATATTACCATTTCCCTAAAACTCCTACCAGACAGCACTAGCATATCCATAATATATAAAACCATATTTTTAATCCCACTTTGTTCATCTTTCTTACAACAGAAATAAGTTAAAACACATTTTTCTAACTACTGACTAAATATCTGGCCTGTTTTTTGACGGTATGGTAGGTCAATCTATGAACAGATATCCAAACAATTGTTCTGTTAATAGAGAGCAAACCATAAATTCAGAAGATCAGCTCCCAAAGGACTAAGAACTCTTTTATGGTCTTAATGGCAAACACCTTCAAGTAAGAAAAGTTCTGCAGAGGTGGGCAGAAGAGGTTACAGGGGAAATAAATGGTGATGGGAGGAGACCTGACTTGGGGTGGTGAACAAACAATACAATATACAGAGGATGTATTATAGAACTGTACACCTGAAATCTTTAATTAATTAACCAATGTCACCCAAGAAATTCAATAAAAAAGAAAAAAAAAGGTTTGCAGTCATTTTCTCATATATATTAGAAAGCCAGCAACTTAATATTTAAAAAAACACAAACGTCATATAGTTCAAAAGATAAACCAATCAATCAGAAATACAGGTGGCTAACACACTTCCTTAGAATTAGAATAACATATCATCACTGATGGGAAGCTACTCTAGATAAGTTTGCTACAAATAACCCCAAAATAATACTGTTTATGTAAATAATTTCAAGTTGGCCAGAGAGTAACACTCAAGCCTAGATTAGCTTAGGGTGAAGTCTAAGGAACATCACTTAAATTTTGACAAGTGTCTTACAAATAACAAAGCCGACATTAAAGTGTGTTATATTGAAGTATTTTGAGAAGTGATGAGCCATGTTTTCCCCAATTTTCCCCTAGAAATAGCAATATATGCTTACTCTATATTTAGAAGAAGAGAATATAACTTCCTGCCGTGATAGTGTATCAGTGACAGGATTATTTTCCTGCTTTAAACATCAGAAAACTGGATGAAGTAGACGATACAATGGTTTTCATACACTGAGCCACAGGCAGTGCAGGACTGTGCCGCCCGAGCCTTTGGGTTGCCCCGTGCTGCCCAGAGCAGGTCCCAGGCCGCTGTGCAGGGAAGGGGAGCCTAGTCTCGTCAGTGGAGGACACCAGAGACAGGAGTTGGAGAGGGCAGGTGGCTAGAATTTGTGAGGCAGTGTACAGGAGGGGCCGGGGTGCAAAGAGAGAACTCTGGGGATCTGCAGGAGGGTCTCCTGGAGCCTTGCAAGAGGAAATCATCAGGTGCCAGGGAAGATCCGCCAGAAGGCAGCAGACTGAATAGTTCCCAGTGCTCGTATGGAGCTGGCAACAGTTTATATTTCACCAAGAGGGAAGGACCTCAGAAGGGCACCGCACTAGGTAATGGAGCTAAATTAGCCTGAGACTAAAAGTTGCTCTGGACCCACTCTAAGGAAACTTAAAAGCAAGTCTCAGAAGGATCCAATTAATTCCAAGAACAAAGTCCAAAATTACCAAAAGCATACAACAAAATGTGGCACCCAAGAATGTATAAATTCATAATGTCTGACATATAATAAAAACCTCCCAGGCATTTAAAGAAACAGGAAAATATGACCCACCACTAGGAGAAAAGTTAATCAACAGAAATAGACCAGAAATAACAGAACATTAGCAGACAAAGATATAAAAATCCTATTAAAAACGTGCTCCTGCATTGAGAAAGGTAGAGAAAGCATAATGGAGAAAGAAAATATACAAAAACAACTGACACACACAACAATGCTGACGAATCTCAAAGCACTGTGTTAAATGAGCCAGTCACCAAAGGCTACACAGCGTGGGACTCCACTCACAGGGAATCTAAAAAAGACATCACGGTGACAGAAAACAGATTTATGGTTGCCAAGAAGTGAGGAGGACTGACAGCAAAGGGGTATGAGGGGACTTTTGGGTGTGACAAAAATACTTTATACCTCTACTGTAGTATGGTTCCATGACTATACATTTGTCAAAACTCACAGAATTATACACTTAAATTGAGGAATTTTACTGTATGTAAATCATCTCATTAAAGATGGTTTCTAAAAAATTAATCATTTGTATATTGTTGTACAGTAATTTTTCCCACACTCGCTTCATCATTTTGCAACTTGCTATTTTCTTATCACGAACCAATTTAAAAATTCCCAAGATACTTATTCCAGGAATATCAAAAAAGAAGAAATGTTAAGAGACTAAGGCCTTAACTTTTCCACTAATTGCATATTTTAAACGTTTTCTTTAATGAAAGGAAGTGGAAATATCATCATCATCATCACTGTTCCCTGATAAGAAGAGTCCCGAAGGAAAATACACTTAAAACAGACACACATACACAACCTGAAGATACTGGGAATAGGTATTTAAAATCCCCAACTTATATATCCTTATTATTACTGAATAGTGTTCCTTGGTAAAGATATAACACAATTTGTTTATCCTTCATATGTTAATAAACATCAGAGTTGAGATTATCAACTTTCATTTTAGCAGCTATAAATTCGTATTAGGAACAATTCTCTCCTTAGGAAAACACCAATGCAAAAATATATATGTACCCTATAGTCTCTGCAGCATTATTTACAATAGCCAAGATACAGAAACAACCTAAGTGTCTATGAATGAATGAATGCATAAAGAAGATATGGTATACACACAGACAGATACACACACACACTGGAATACTACTCAGTCATAAAGATGAAAAATTGCCATTTGTGATAACATGGATGGATCTTGAGGGTATTATGCTAGGTGAAATAAATCAGATGGAAAAGGACAAAACCTGTATGATTTCACTCATGCGGAATATAACACAAGAAGTAACCAATGAATACACAAAACAAAAACAAACTCAGATACGGATAACAGAAAGGTGGTTATCAGTGGGGAAGTAGGGAGTTGGAAGATAAAATGGGTAAAGGAGGCCAAATGCATGGTAATGGGTGGAAACTAGACTTCTGTGGTAAGTAGGAAACAGAGTTTACAGATATCAAATTATAATGGTGAATACCTGAAATTTGTTATTAACTAAAGTTACCTCAATAAAAAAAATAGTTTTAGAAAGTTTAGCCTTGTTTAAAAAAATACTAACTCTAAAAAGTCTTTATCCCTGTCTCAGAAAGAACACAGATGGTAACATAAGAGATCAGCATTCTTTTCTACTTTTCATAAATAAATCTTTACTTTTAAGTGTGATAAAAAACATAAAAGCAATTTGGAGTAAACCTCTGCTAACCTCTCTTGAACTTTATAAATGAACCACACTCTGTGGTGGTCTTTTAAGACTTCATCAATATGTTTTGTTAAAATGAACCCATTTTTAGAACCTCTTCCGTAAAAATCCACAGCCTGGCATGAAAGAGAGAAAAGTAAATGTGTGTAGTTAATTTCTCAGGAAACGCAGCAGGTATCTTTAATAGGTCCTTTTTAGTCCTCAACTTCTTTGAATTAAACTTCACGCTCAGGGAGGAAGTAATGAATATGAAGTTAACAATAGGTTGTGATGGAATCATAAGATTTAACTCTTTGAGGGAAATGGAAAGGCTATAGAGTGGAGGATGGAGGTGTAAGAACCATCACAACTATCTACCTTCTGATACCTTTAAATCACTTTTACCAGACAATATTAGAGAACTACATGCATTATCCACTACAGAAGAGATTTTGAAGTTGTACAATCTGTATTTCAGCCATTTTCAAAAGGAATTATTTTAATTGAGTCTTAATCCCAAATTCTCAGGATTCTCAGCCATGTAATCTTAAGGGTTGAAGGAGCTACTGTATTATTACTCAAATAAAATTCCCTAAGCCCTCCCAGACAGGTATCAGTCAGAACAGATAGTGTTCTATGAGCTCTTGGGACTGGTACAAAGTAAGGGATACCAAAGGCAGGGTTTTGTCTTAAATGGCATTAGTGCTATCTACTCAGAATTTATGCTTCAAAGAATATAGCATGTACTCACCTGCTTAAATAGCAATGTTAATTTTCAATTTAGCCGATGAGCTTTTTTATATAACATGACATAATCAGCAAACTGTGTTTGAGTCTGCAACTTCAAAAATAACATTTATGGTGTTAACTGAAATCTTTCAAAATAAAGGACAGAAATATAAACGATGTTCAGGCACAGTTGCTCCCTTAATTCACATTATACTCCATTACACAGCTCCTAATCTTCTTAGGTTTCCTGGATATGCTGATATAATCTGCCTTCCTGGGAAAAATAGAATAAAATTACTGCTACTCTTCAGACTTATACTTTAAAGTTAATTATAATGGGCTGGAAAAATCTGAAATCAAAAGCATTTCTTTCCCTTCCTTCCTTTCTTCTTAAAGGTCATAATCTCAAAGCAGATAAGGGTTTTCTCAATTTAGGATCCCCAAATAGAACAGATTGTCCCCCAAATGGTTTCAGTTAGTTTTCTGAATTAATACCAGTTAAGGGATTTGAGGTGGGGTAAAATATGGAAAAACACTACCATATCCTACCCAAATACTGCCTTGTTCTAATTTATACTACCAAAAACATTACATTGTAGATATTTCATATATCTTTTCATATTTTGTTTAATAAAATGTTAACTGTCAACCACTTACTTTAATCATCTGCCCTAAGTATTGTTTTTCCTATTTGAAAAGTTACTTTTTCTTTCTCTCTTTTTAAAAAAAGATTATTTATTTTTTATTTTTAGACAGAGGGGAAGGAAGGGAGAGAAACATCAATGTGTGGTTGCCTCTCGCACACCCCCTACTGGGGACCTGGCCTGCAACCCAGGCATGTGTCCTGACTGGGAATTGAACCAGAAACCTCTTGGTTTGCAGGTGGGTGCTCAAGCCACTGATCCACACCAGCCAGGGCTCGATTAATAATCTTAAATATATACAACTACAATTTAATGATCCTTTTCTTGAAATAACCAAATAGACAAACCAAAACCCAAACAAAACCATATAGTTTTACAGGAATGGGCTCAGGCATTCTCTTAGCCTTTGTTGTTTAAAACAAAGTGGAAAAAAACACTGAAATTTTTGGTGCTGGTGTTCCAGAAATTTTTAAGACTGGGGAAGTGTTATGAAAACAGTGCTTCAGAATTAAAGGCAGGAAATGAAAGCATAAAGGGCTTGGGCCTTATTTCCTTTCCTTTTTCCTTTTAAAATAATCAGATGAATGAATGCACAAATCTGACAATGTTGGCCATTAAAAAAGTGTATTTTCTATCTGCGCATCTACTTGCATTCCCATAAGGTCATTTCCCCCCCAGGTGTTTTAGTACTAGGTTTTTCTTGTATGTATTCTGCCAAGAGGGAGAGGTTGATGGAAGCCGGGCACAGTATTAGTAACAAGTCTTGTTCTGACAGCCTACTGGAAGACCACTGTTCAGGAGAGCTATGGGATGTAATAACTTAAACTTAAACTAGGGTGCACAGACTATTAAACAAAGAAAAAGTGAAAATGACATCACGGTAGTACTAAAGTATGAACCAATGTGTCATGTTCACTGAAAAGGTCAATTTGGGATTTAAAAAGCTTAAACATCTATGGGTAAGCAGAATATCAAAGTATAACAAAAGTTCTCCTGAAACTGTAGGGAAAAAGTGTTTTCTAGGAAGACAGGAACCGGAAATTCTGAAGGTCAAATATGCTCATACTGGGAATAAGTAACAATTTTCTTCAGACTAACACTTTTGCTGAATCAGAACACAAGGATGGGTTCATTTGAAAAGTAGAGGGTATGACTTCCATTTTAAAAGTGGCAAAACTGAGCAGAACAAGTATTCACAGAGAGTTTAAGGAAGGCTGATCTGTATCAGGGCTTAAGATGTTCTTAAACAAATAGACTTTATGTAAACAGAACATTCCTTATATGTGTAGCCATATCCTTTAATAGTGGGAATTGCCGGGATTCCTGATTTTACTTAATCAGAAAATCAGAATTACAAAAATAACTTTTATTTCTTCCAAGAAAGGGGAAGTAGGTTGACAAGTGAACATTTATATTTGATACTAACAGTAACAGATTTCATTCATTTCATATATATGTATTTGCTAGAGAGATACAGGAAATAGAATAGTATAATGCTGATTATATCAAAGGCAAAAATATCACCAGGAAAATTACACAGAAAGGGGAGAATGTATTGTGTGCTAGACAACCAGACATTTAACAAGTATACCCTGAGCACCAACCCACTGTGTACAGACACTGCTCCAGGCCTTCGTTATTTCATATTACAAAAATGATACAAAAACTCCTTCCAACACGGAGCTTACTTTTTATTGTGGAAGATGGACAACAAAAAAGATAAATGTAGGGAAGTGGGTAGGGCAAAGGGGAGTAATGGGGGGAAATGGGGACAACTGTAATTGAATAACAATAAAATAAAAAGAAAAATTCAAAAGACAATGAAAAATGGAATACAAATAAAATGTATCTGTCAACAAGGAAAAGAAAAAGAGATAAATGCCTCACTCAAGTGGCATTTGAGAAAGGACCTGAATGAGCCAAGTGTTACCTCCATAAAGCACCAAGGCTGGAAGCAAGAGCATGACTGGCATTTCCAAGGGCCAGGTAAGCCAATGTGGATGGTGCTGAGGGAGAGTGGAGAGAGTGGGCCAGATTACAAGGGCCTGCAAGACTGGTTTTGACTTTAAGAAGCATGTGAGCCCCCTGGGAAGGTTCTTAAGCAGAAGATTCATATTATATCCTATATTTTAATAGGATCACCCTCAGTGCTATATTTGGAATAGATTCAAAGACAGAAGCAGAGAGCATGTGGGAAAGATGATGAAAGTTTGGACTAGGATGGTAGCAGTGGATATGAAAAGTGGATACAGAAGATAGAGCTGAACCTTTAACAACATGGGTTTGAATTGCACAGGTCCACTTAAATGCGGTTTTTTTCAATAAATATACAGTTGGTCTTTTGTATCCCATGGTTTCACATCCTCAGATTCCCACGGATGTGGAGGCCAGTTTATATAATGGACATGAGCATCTGAAGATTCTGTGGTGGCGACAGGGGTCCTGGAACCAATTCCCTGAAGAAATCGAGGGATGACTGTATTTCAAAATTAGACTGAAGCGAATCTTGAATCAGAGGGAGAGACCAACTAGAGTAGGCAGGAAGGGCATCATGGAGTCATAAAATTTTATAGGGACTCTGTGGATGGATGTCTTCTAATCCTAATTTTCGGCACTGTTTATCGTAATCCTTCCAAATCATTTTTGCTTGACTGATTCCTGTACAATGTCTGTCTATTAAATCCAGGTGAAAGTAGAAAGGAATCTAAGCTAAGTAAATAAGAGTAGCGATACAAAGAGGCAGACAGGTTAAAAGATACTAAAGAGAATAAACAGGCTCTGGTGATTGAAAAGGGGATAATGAAGGAGGGAAAATATAATGGGGATTTCTGGTTTAGATGACTTCATGAATAGTGATGTTACTATCTGAGAGAGGGATCATAAAAGAAAAAGCAGGTATGAGGGGAAACAAATGGAAAGGGCAAAAAACTTTTTTGGGGGAGCAAGCATTTATGGTCTAATGGCTTACAATTTAAGTAGGTCAAGCCTACTGCTTCTAAATTTGGGTTACATATTAAAAGTTAATTACTTTTGGGGGCGATGAAAAGGTTCTGGAGATGGATAGTGCTGATGGTTGCAAACACTGTAAAATGTACTTAATGCCAATGAATTGTAGACCTAAAATTGGTTAAAATGGTGATTTTCATGTTATGTATATTTCACAACGTTCACCCATTAGAGGTTGTTTTTTAAATTTGAGATATAATTCCCATACAATTTACCCATTTAAAGTATACGATTCAAAGTTTTTTAGTATATTTATAGAATTGTGCAACCATCACAGTAAATTTACAACATTTTCATCACTCCACCCCCAAGAATGAGCACCCATTAGCAAACAGTTCCAATTTCACCCCAATCTTTCCAGCCTATATGTCAGGTTTAAAACAGTATTTTACAAATGCAATATAATTTATCCCACAATCACTTTTTTCCTATGTAAACATAAGACTTACGGGATAAATCTGAGGGAAAAGAAATCCATACTTAAAACTCATTTTTCTGCAGTTTAGATGAAAATCACAAAAACCAGTAAATGCAATTTGTTTTTTCATTTTTATTTTTAAAAAATTTCTACTAATGCTTATGTATTTCTAATCTTCAGACACTCCAAAGGAACCAAGAATACTGTGAAAGATGAAGGAAAGAGGTAACAAAAGTAGGTTATGGAAAAATTCCTGGCACACTGTAAGATATGCCTTTACTTTGTACTTCATTAATTTGCTCTTGTTTATAATTTCATGTTTCTGTTCTTATGCCTTTCATGTGTGGTCTTGTGCCCTCAAAACAAACTATAAACTCTGAGGGCAAATACAATTTTCCCTCCCCCGCTAGTACTTCCCCCAAGAACACACAGCAGACATTCAGGTTGAAATATTGAGAAAATGAAAACCTTTTCATGTGTTCAAACTAATTTAAATTCCACAACAGAATTACCTATATTCATTAATTAAGACAATTAATAAATATCTCATACACAAAAAAAATTCGGGCACTGGACACCCAGGTTCAAATCATGGCTTTGGGTAAGCAATTTAACCTCTCAGCTGCTTCACTTTGTACAAGAGGGAGAATTACGTATAATATTTTTTTCTGAGAATTTAACAAAAAGCACATAAAACTGTGCTCAGTACACAGTAAACACAATAAATGCTCACTATTATTATTTCCCTTGATTTGTGTGCTTTTCCCTTAAAATTATGCCATTCATATTGTCTTCCACACAATACTACACGTTCGAACCCTGTGGCTTGCCTTGGTTTTCAAAGATGAAATAAAAACTCTTACTTTCCCTTATTATTTCTAGTTCTTCATTTTTTAATTCTTTAGCAAACACTTTTTCTTAACAAGATTTTTAAAAAAGATGTTATGTATTCTCAGGGAGAGGGGAAAGGAGGGAGAAAAAGGGAGAGAAACATTGATGTGAGAGAAGCATCAATCGACTGCTTCTTTGTGTTTATTGCCATTTTATTGTTTTGTTTGTAGTTTTAATCTTCTTTTCCTTACATAAGTCCATTTAACATTTCATATTATAATGGTTTGGTGATAATGAACTCCTTTACTTTTTTCTTGTCTGGGAAGCTTTATCTGTCCTTCTATTCTAAGGACAGATATAGCTTTGCTGGGTAGAGTAATCTTTGCCATAGGTCCCTGATTTTCATGACTTTGAATTATTCTTACCAATCCTTTCTAGCCTGCACAGTTTCATTTGAGAAGTCAGCTGACAGTCTTATGGGGACTCCCCTGTAGGTAACTGAGTGCTCTTCTCTTGTTGTTTTTAAGATTCTCTTTATCTTTAACCTTTAGCATTTTAATTATGATGTGTCCTGGTGTGGGCCTACTTGAGTCCACCTTGTTTGGGACTCTCTGTGCTTCCTGGACTTGCATTTCCTTCACCAAATTAGGGAAGTTTTCTTTCATTATTTTTTCAAATAGATTTCCAGTTTCTTGCTCTTTCTCTTCTCCTCCTGGCGCCCCTATGATGTGAATGCTGGAATGCTTGATGTTGTCCCAGAGGCTCCTGACACTATTCTCAGTTTTTGGATTCATTTTTCATCTTGTTCTGATTGGTTGTTTTTTGTTTCCTTATGTTCCAAATCATTGCTTTGATTCTTGGCTTCATCCATTCTACTGTAGATTCCCTGTAAATTGTTCTTTATCTCAATCAGTATATCCTTCATTTCTGCCTAGGTCTTTAGTATGCTGTTGAGATATTAAGTTTCTTGAGTGTCCTTATAACCAGTGTTTTGAATTGTGCCTGATATATTACTCATCTCCATTTTGTTTAGTTCTTTCTCTGCAGTTTTAATCTGCTCTTTCATTTGAGCCATCTTTCTTTGTCTCCTCATTTTGGCAGCCTCCCTCTGTTTGTTTCTATGTATTAGGTAGAGCTGCTAAGACTCCATCTTGGTAGCATGGCCTAATGTAGTAGGTGTCGTGTAGGATCCAGTGGCACAACTTCCCCTATCACCGAAGATGAGTACTTGAGGTGTGCCCTCCATGTGGGCTGAGTACACCCTCCTACTGTATGTAGTTGAGCCCTGATTGCTGTTGGCAGGTCAATGGGAGGGATTTACCTAGGCCAGTTAGCTGTAAGGACTGGCTGTGACCAGTGACCACCAACCTCCACTGTCCGTGGAGGATCAGCTGTGCAGGCGCAGGGTGGTGGTGTTCCAACGTAGTCGATAGCTGTCCACTGGTTCTGGTTTTTCCCAGGTGGTGCAGGCCACGGTCAGCCATCCGGGACCACCTACCATGAGCTACAAAGCAATCTGCAGATGGCTGCTACTTGTGCTGGGCTTGGAGGTTCCTAGGCAAAGCCAAACTGTGATCCAAAGTTGGCTGCTGCTAGTGCCAGGCCTGGGGCCACTTAGCCAGAGGTACAGGATGGGGTTGGGGTGGGGGCTAAGGGCTCACTAAGGCTGGTTGTTGCTTGTTTGAGAGGATTTAGGAAGATGTGAAGCCTGAGCTGAGACCAGCCATTCATATGGAAAATTTACTGATAACAGCTTGGGTGGGGCGGAGTCTCAGAGATTCTCCAGGGTGGAGGAAACTTGTGTGAGATAGGCTGATGGAGTCTCAGATAAAGCCTCCACCTGCTGGCTATGTGGCTGTCAGGGGAGGGCTCAGAAAAGGGACAATGGCCACGGCCCGCCTTTCTGTTTGAGGGAAAATGTTCCCCAGCTCTCGCCCTGATGCCAGACACTACGATCCCTCCCCAGATGCCACTGGTGTCTATTTGTCTACTACCCTGGTGCTGGAGCTCTAGGGGGTGAGTCTGAGTAAGTCTGTGTGAGGCCCTTTAATAGGTACTGCTTGGGACTCTAGTAGTTCATTTCACCAACTCAAACCCTGCTGATTTTTCCAGTCAGAAGTTATGGGGGTTTATCTTCCTGGTATTGGAACCCTGGCCTGGGGTCCTGGTATGAGGCTGGGACTCCTCCCTCCCAAGATATTCCTCCCGAATTTTTATCCACCACATGTGGGGACCAGCCTGTCCCATGTCTCCATCCTTCTCAGAGACCTAGGCTTTTGCCTGATAATCAGCAACCCACCAGGCAGAAGACAGTAGCCTGGACCTGACTAGAGGTCACATGTTATCCGGATCAGTGGCAAGCTAAAGATAACATCTTGATCTATGTGATACTTCAGCTGCTCACCCCTAGAGTGGAGTGACCCGCTGGTTTTGTGGGACCTGACACAGGCAGATGGGAAAAGACCTCAGAGTTGTCCTCAAGATCTGAAGAAATGATTTACTACCCTCACCTCTGACCAATGAGCAAACAGCACAACCCTGAACCACCTAACCCACAAAGTCTTATGATTTTGCCCTATATAATCTGTAACCTATACACCATCAGGGATTTAGCATTAATCCCTTTGTCTTAAGCATTAGTGCCCTGTCTATGGACTGGCCAATTCAATACTGAATTATTTTTCTTTCTATACTGCAAACTCCTGCCTATGCATTTCTTTGGGCCACTGCACATGGGCCTATGGAATCAGAACACTGAGACCTCAGAAACACTTCTGTTAATGCCAGTATTTCTTCTAATGACTGTTTTAAATTACTGGTTAATATGTCCAGGCTGCAGTGACATCTATGATGCTTTATACAACATCAAAGGCCTTAACTAAGTAATTCTGTTTTTCTTTTCTTTTTTATCCTCACCCAAGGACATTTTTTTCATTGCCTTTAGAGGAAGAGGAAAGGAGAGGGAGAGGAAGGAAGAGCGAGAGAGAAACATCAACTGGTTGCTTTCTCATATGCATCCCAACTAAGGATCAAACCCGCAACCCAGGTTATGTGCCCTAACCAGGAATCAAACTTGTGACCGTTTGGTCTACAGGACAGCGCTCCAACCAACTAAGCCACACCAGCCAGGGTGTAATCCTATTTCTTGATGATCATTACTAGCTATGTCTTTCTTTGAAAACACCTCCAGAAGTTACAAAATGTGTACTTGAACACCTGGCATAATCCATTCCTCATTTGTCATAGCTCTATTACTTGCACAGATGTCAAAACTGTTACAACATTAATCAGTAGAAAGAGAAGACAGCATGGAGTACACCATCAATGCTCAAGGTGGGATAAAGAGCTCCTGCCTGAGTATCTGTGTTCTGGGAGGGCAATTCTCATTGGTCAAAAGTTTGGGGGAGGGGACAATTGGTTAGATTCACCACACAGCTGATCTTAAAGAGGAAGGGAGGATAAAAAGAAGCAGTAACAGAATGCCTTTTGTTTTTTAATGAAAAATACTTTGGAGAGAATTAACTTGGGAACACATCAACCTTATACGGGGTGCTATAAGATGGAGGTATGCTGATAAAATGCAGCAACAATATGGAACACTTCACTTATCATAATGACAAGTGTCAATTTAGATATTTATCACTTAATTAGGCATTGTTAGCACCCCATTTATGGAGAATTTACAAGCTGAGGGCTCTCTCACAAGGTGATTTCCCTCTCTTTTGCTGTTCTCAGGCACTATTAAACACTAGGACAAGGGAGATGTTCTAATAGAACTCATCTATTTTTTGTTCTTGCCAAAATTCTTGAGTAAATTTATCTAATGACCTTGTTATGAAACTGTCCTCAATAACTGCTGAAAAGGCAATAAATATGCTCATTTCCTTCCCTCCCAAAATAACCAACTATCAAACTCTCCTAATCAAGTGGTATTTATAAGCTATTGCTAAAATGTAGTAATAAAAATTATCTGTTCACAAATACATGCACAAGAAGAAATCTATGGACTATGTGCCAAACAACAGACACTGGTTAGTGAGATCACAGTGAACTATTTACTTTCTGTGACAATGTATCTGTAATTTCTGGGTTTTTGAAAATGAGTATGTACTGGTTTTATAAACAAAATAAGTATGAATGAATAGATGAATACATTTAAATGTGGTATTAAAAATCCCATACTTGTGTGGTAGGCACTTAGGCATGAGCAGAACAGGAGGATGGGCCAGGTATAGGTCACCTGGGCAAAAAGCCCCAGGTGTCTAGCAATGGGCAAAAACGTGAAAACAAAGACCTTCCCCCCCAGGGTAACCTTTCCTCCTCTTACATAACACTGGTGCTATGGTTTAGATACCCTGACCTTTCATATCGCTGGTCATGTGGTTCAGACCCTCTCCTGACCTTTCCGATCCTGACATGTAGCTAGTCATGTGATAGACCCCTTGGAGGAGGAACAAGGGGCCTAAGGAAGAGTGGCCTCACAAGACTCCCTTGTGGGCCCCTGCATGACCACTCCCTTGAGCATTAACCTCTAGGAGTAACATCCAGGCCTCAGTCATGTTTCAGCTCTGGGCCCGGAAGAGCAACAAAACCAGACAAGCGATGCCATGGCTGACACCAGAGCCAGCTGCACTGACTGATGAACACCTGCCCTGGTGGCAACCAATCAGTGGAGACCACAACTGTGAAAAGATACACCAGTAAAGCTGACGAATATTCTACTGAGATCCTCCCCTGGGACCTCCCCTAAAATCCGTACCTTTAAAAGCCCTTTAAGATGGAGGACCCACCCAGCCTGCTCTCCCTCTCAGGGAGCACAGCCACGTTTCCTGTCCCACTTCTCTTTCCTCTCACAAGCATTATCTTTACCTTTCTCTCTCCTACGCTCCAAGAGCCCTTCCTTTACCTCTGTAACTTGTTTCCTGACCCCATTTCTTCTACAGCTCACTTCTACTCTGTGACTTTCTAAATAAACTTTCTCTTATAGTTTGAGTCTTGGCTCTGAATTCTTAGCCAGGACTCAAGTACTGAGGTTGATGAACTGAGTACCAGTCTGACACTACCAGTTCAGGATCCTTAATATTCATGATATATACAGCTGTGTATACACATGCTGCATTAGAACTCACAGTAAAACTAGATAGAAAGAATTCCAAAACTAGACAGAAAGAATTATATCAGAATATAAAAAACATATCTTCATATTTGTACAGATAGACACAAACTTCATATCCATCAGAGTTTTTCATTAGTCTTTTACTGTTAATAATTAGAATCGTAAGAAAATTCCCAAATTAATTCTTTTTGTTCTTCTGGGCTGTTATTAAAGATCCATTGTCTGGTAAATTGTCAAAGATATAAATGGCAAGTATGGGCCAATTAAAGATCAATTAATGAATAGAAACTAATAAAATGATGTTAACTATCAATATTATAAAACCGTCCACATTCCAAGAGAAACAGTTTAGAACTCAAAGCTCGGTCTTTACTGCCAAGCCCAATATGGAGGGGGAAAAAGCTGACAGATCTAGAACAGTTTATTTACTCATTTACACCTATTGAAGCTATAAAACTCTGAAGACAAATTTTAGTATTCAAAAAAAGTGTACTAATCAACTGAGAATACTGTGATAGCTAATTTCATGTGTCAACTTGACTGGGCAGCAGGATGCTCAGATATTCGGTCACACATTATCTTGGGTGTGCCTGTGAGGTTGTTTTGATGATATTAACATTTGAATTAGCAGAATGAGTAAAGCAGACTGCCCTCCTTAATGTGGATTG
The DNA here is from genome assembly GCA_004026545.1 of Mormoops blainvillei. Lineage (NCBI taxonomy): Eukaryota > Metazoa > Chordata > Mammalia > Chiroptera > Mormoopidae > Mormoops > Mormoops blainvillei. Next base: position 212,044 of record PVJD01000657.1, read on the forward strand.
GTCTCATTCAATTAGTTGAAGAGCCCTCCCAAATAAGAAGGAATTCCTCCTATCTGACAGTTGAGCCAGGACATCACTCACATGGAAACATCAGTTCTTCTTGGGTCTCCAGTTGCTGGTTGCAGACGCTGAGACTTGTCAGCCTCCATAGCTGCAATTCCTTATAATATCTCTTTCTCTCCCTTCCCCTCCCTATAAAAATACTTCCCAGGAAAAGTGCAGCAAATGCTTTATGATGATGATTAGAGCTTTGATGCCTCAGAAAGCTTAGAATTTTCTACAAGAGATAGCTATCTAGTCATTTGACCAAGTTACTTCAGACCCAATGGGACTTAGAAGATACTTAATGGAAAAACATTTTCTTGAATAATGGTGAAAAACCAAAAATTTGCCACCCTAAAGCTGCTTTTGGGAATATTGATTTTAAGCTATTATTAAGAAACGAAAGACTCAGGAGGAACTTCTGGCACTCCCCTGTTGCCTGACCAAGAGAGTAAGACAGAAAAACTGCTTCAGAAGGAATCCTTAGAATATTCACCTTCGTGTAATTTAAATTAAGTGTGGTAAGTAAGAGGGCTTCAGGCTGGGACCTTTTAGGTAGATACCCGCGCCCCCATCTCCCATTATTTCTGAGTTGCCCAGCAAGAATTTTCCTGCCATGTTTGTTCTACTCTTCTTCAACTATCCATTCTCACTTTTGAAATCTAATCCTCTGTCATTCTGGCCTTTTCCCCTTTGTCCAGAAATGTCATATATACCCAATGTTGTCTGCCTTTGGAAATCATAATGCTTATGTGAATTTCCCATGTGCATGTATTAAAAATATGATTTTCTCCTGTTAACCTGTCTCTGTTACTTTATTAGCTCAGCTAGAAGAATTCAGAAGGTGTGAGGAAAACTATTAATTTTATCTTTCAGCCCCACACAGTTTTGGTGAGCCAGTCACGAGAATTCACTGGCTGGGACTCCACTAGCTCCCTGGACTGCTGCAGCTAGATCATGGATGACTGACCTTGTGGTGAGCAGTTTACCCTGTCAGCCTCTCTGATCCACTCTGATCTGCAGGGTTTGATGAAAGTTGGAAGTGGTGAGAATCTTTTTCTCTCTTCTAAATTTGGACTGGTAGAAGAAAATAATTGTGAAGCTAGTTTCTTGGGCAAATGCAACTCTGGTAAAGGCTTGAGTATCTTAGGAGACTTGACTTGGGGTGGTAAACACACAATACAATTACACGGATGATGTATTATAGAAGTGTATAACTAAAACCTGTATAATTTTATTAACCAATGTATCCCAATAAATTCATTTAAAAAAAGACAAAAAAAAAAAAAAAGACGTGAGTCTCTTATTTTCTATTGATCCCATTCTTTCCAAAGATGGTCTATTCCCTCCGTCAGCTGGATACAGCATATGTATCTGGCAGGTAGCCGATTAGGCTGTGGGTTCAAGCTTAGAGAATCTTAAACCATATTCATTTCAAAGGGGGGAAAGCACATGATTCCCTGACTCTTGGGATAGCTGTTGAAAGACAGGCTCCCCATATTTTTAAGGCTATTTCTGGGAATAAAGTGTTGGATCTATGAGGGCTGCATTCTTTGTACTCCTTATGGGAGTCTTACTTCCTTCTGTGGGACACAAAGTCCTATTGGTGTGATTTGCTACTAAAAATCCTATCATCACTGGCGAGGTGATGGACACCCGGAATTGAGAAAACATCTAAATTGAAAAATTTTAGAGTGCTCTCATATTAGTACAGTAACTAACCAGTAAGACATCCATAATAAGATGGGAACACAAATCAAAGTCCACTCAGACCCCTTTTATCCCCTTCTTATTTACCTTCAGATATTTGTAGATATGGTAAAAAAAAAAAAAAGGAAAGAAAAAGAAGAAAAAAAATTTAGAACACTGGAAATACAATTGCCCAGTACTTAAAAAGAGAAACAAATATACATACAGAAATATAGCTAGTCTTAAGAGTTTTGAATTTGCTTTTTAGCATTTTGGTTCTTACAAATGATAATTAGATCAATAAGAAGCTTTTTTTTTTTTTTTTTAACGCAGAAGGGAAAATAAAGAGATTTCCCAACAAGGTGAAAGCTTTTAAAAGGTTACTGAGATATAACTTTATGCAAATTGTTATATTTGAAAAACTTTTCAAGGATTTAATAACTGATCAGATATTTGTCAAAATTGGAAGCTGATTTTTCAAAGTCTGAAAGCAATAAAAAAATAAAATAAAATAAAATCTCAGCATCTCCCCAGGTCCTGGAAAAATCAGGACTGTAAACACAGCCCACAACTACCCGAGACTGAGAAAACCAAAAGAAAAACATTTGAAAAGGGGCACTTTTAAAATAAGCAGCTAAAGTCTCCCATTCCTGACCACCCCTTTCCCCAGTGTCCTTAAAAACTGTCAAGGGCCAATTAAAATATCTTGTCTTCTCTACAATTCTTAGTAATTCTATTTATGTGTAAGATCTGTTTTTGTGATATCTGTGTTTGTCCGTTTATAAATGGTATGGTGTTTTCTACCTCTGGATGATATTACTAGGTTGTAACAACTGACTGGTTTAAAAAATTTAACCAGTTATATAAATTAAGACTATAACAGAAACAAACCGAAATGCTTTTCAAGGTCATATGATTTGGGAAAATATTTGATATTAAAGCTGGTTTAAGTTTGGTTTGATTAAAAAGACATGACTTAAAAAAAACCTTTTATATATTTTTAGAGAGAGAGGAAGGGAGGGAGAAAGAGAGGAGAGAAACATCAAAGTGCAAGAGAAACATCAACTGTCCACCTCCTGTATGACTCAGACGGACTGAGCCCACAATCTAGGCATGTGCCCAGACCAGTAATCGAACCAGCTACCTTTCACTTTGCGGGATGATGCCTAACCAACTGAGCCATACTGGTCAGGGCAAAAGATATGTCTTTTAGAGTTACTAATATTAAACATATTTTGTTTAATTTGGGTTTACAAAAATAAGTTCATGTTATCTCTGTTATAAAATTTGTAAAGAAAACAGCTTGAGTAATAACTGACTTTAAAATCTCAGAGTTGTTATGAATTAATAAAAGGTTTTTAGGTAAAATTTTTGGGCAATAATTATATTACATACATGTTTAGAAATGGTTTTATAAGTGTCTTTAGTAATTTGAAGCTTTAAAGCTTTCTTGGCTAGCTTGGGTGATAGATGGTTGTTTACCATCTAGATTATTTCTGATGAGATGCAATAATATTGAAACACTTGTTGCTAGACTTAAGTTTACCTGCTTTTGGTTTTTTATTACACAGAAATTAAAATCTTGTATTTTATTTAAAATGCTTCTTTAAAAAACTGTAAATACATTTGCCAATGAAAGAGTGTTTCTAAAGGTTATAAAATGTGCTCATAAGTTTGCCAATCTAAAGAATGCTAATTACTTACTTTTTAGTTGTCATTAGAAATTAAGGTTTCTAAGAGTTAAGGATTCTAGTTAAAATAGAAATTATGTTTTTGGTAATGGAAGGTATAGGGATACATTTTTGAAGGAAATGAAAAGAAAGTGGTTTGTCCTAAAGTTGGTTATTTCTGAATGAGTTAAAAAGAGGGACGCTAAAAGAGATAAGGAAAATTGCAGGTTTGTGAAAAAGAAATCCTGAGAGGAAATTTTATTTATAGTTAAGCTGAATAAGACTGGAGTAAATTTAAGTAAATAAATTTAAATATCAAAAGTAAGCTGATGCAAAATCCGAGTCTGGTTCTTTCTCACTGCTAAAAAGACAGTTTTTCATGTATTCTACTCCAGATAAGATATTATGAAAAGTTCTCTCTCTAGGAAGCAACCATTCTATGTTTTATTAAATTAGTTTTCTGTTGTCTTGATCAGATCCTTGATGATTTAAGAAAATAATCTTCTCAATCCCAAAAACTAAAGTTTTGCTAACCTATATTTATGTTTGATACCTTTTGTTGTCACATTAGGTAAATAAATAACTTAATATTGTTTCATAATGATATATGTTAGATAAATTATGTTTGACAACCTTCCCAGGGTTCAAATTTGGATTTTTTCTTAACCTGGGATCTTGGAATACCTCAAAGACTTGTTCTCTTCTCTCCTTATAAAAATTTTAAACTTATTAGGCCTATTTGATGTGCTAAAATTACATGGGAAACTTTGTCAAATAAAGAAATAATAATCCTGGTGTATTTGTATATATATATTATTAAAATGGATTTCTAGAAATTATATAAAAATATCCAGGAGTCTATAAGTCCTATATAATTTCATTTATAATTCTAATCTTAAAATGTTAAAAGAAAAGCAAAATTCTTTGTCTATTGCATTATAATCAGATCTATAACCATGTCATTGTTTGGGGGTTTTTTTTTGGTCATTTAGAGACAGTCATCATTTGACTCATATATTTTTCCAAATATGTTTCATCTTCAGAAAGATCCATAGAGAGGATGGACTTATTCTAAAATACAGGTTTCTGAGAATAAATTTTCAGATCATGCCTTTAAAGTGGATTAAGATTTATAGAATTCTAAGGAATAACTAGATTCATAAAATGCTGGCAAATGACCATGATAAAACAAGAATTAATTATACGAAACTGAATAAACTAAGGATGGTTATAATTTTTATAACTTTTAATTTGAAATACTGCTTACTTTTATAAAAATCTCTTGTTTTACAGATACAAGGAAACTTGTTTTCTCAAAGCAATTTGGTAAATTATACCTTTGTAAGCAGTATTAAAACAACTTTCTCTCTACCCGATCCCTCCAGAATTTGGATAAGTAATCATTCTTAATAAGTATGATTATTTTCATAGAAGTATGGTTGTTTGCATGAATTCAGTAACAATCTGTTCTCTTCATAACAGGATATGATTGGAAACTGGTATTATTCTAAAGGCTTTGACTGCAATATCATGTTTGAAATGGTTAAGGAAACAGGACTGACTTTGGAAGCCAACAGAAGCCCCTTGGAGAAACAGCTCGGTACACTGCTTACATGGTCCATAGCGGCATTGCCAGGCAAGGAGCCAAGGTTGCTTTCCTGGGAGATAACAAAGGAAGAACTTCCAGACATTTTGGGGAACCTAAAGAACCTGAGGAATTCACCCAAATCTATAGGTTTTGCAGGCAAAGTCTGATGTGGCTTGGTTTCTTCGTTAGAAAAGTTCAATCTGGAGATCCCTTATGAAATTCCAGCAAAGCAGATTTAATATAGCTCATATGACCGATTGCTATTGTTGTTATATTTATGCAAATAATTAAGCCAAATTTACTGAAACTATACTTAGGCAATAAATTTGGTTATCTTTGATAAAATGAGCATGATTTTAGGAGAAGAAATTATGTTTCAACAGGAACTATAATACACAGTTATGGATATCAAATTCTAGTTCCATTACTTGTCTTCTTTTTTCAAACCTCACCAGAGGATATGTTTATTGATTTTAGAGGGTGAGGGTGGAGAGAGAGAAAGAGAGAGAGAGAGAAACATCTCTCGGTTGCCTCTTCTACACACCCTGACCGGGGACTGAACCTGCAACCTAGGCATATGCCCTGACCAGGGATCAAAATGCAACCTTTTTGGTGCGTGGGATGATGCTTCAACTAAATCAACCACCAGCCAGGGTTGAACTGGAATTATTGAGAACTGAAACTTTTTTTTCTGAGCCTTACAATTATAAATTGTAGCTAGGTAACATGACATAAACTTCAGAGAAACTATCACAGTTTATGCTTAAATAATCCAGTGACTGATGCTGTGTAAGCCACAGTTTACCTGAGCAGCTGATGACATCTCAGACATTCAAACTGCAGCCAGGAGAATCTATGGGATTGTCACTGCCTGCATTCATTCTAGCAAAAGAACCTTTGAGCCTTACATCTAGAATTCTCCTCCGCTGACAGCCTTAGAAACTGGTTTATAATCTGCTCACATCATGAACATTATTTTCTTTTGTTTTCATAGACATACCTCTTATTACATACCTGACTGCTTGGTCATACAATACAGGCCTCACTTTGGGAGCCCGTCTGCATCACTGCCTGCTGAAATAAGATTCAACAATTTAACTAAACTGACTTATGCTCAGGACTGAATGACTGGATCAATGAAATATGGAGCAATCTACCAATTTAGCTCTGGGAATTTTTTATTTAACTTTTATTTAATGTTTCTAAGGTGGAATTGAAAGAAACCAAAGTGTTTTGGTTTTTTTTTTAAAGATTTTATTCATTTATTTTTAGAGAGAGGGAGAAGGGAAGGAGAAACGGAGAGAAACACCAATGTGTGAGAGAAACATCAGTTGCCTCTTGCACGTCCCCAATCATGTGCCCTGACCAGGAATCGAACCCCAACCCTTCGCTTTGCAGGATGATGCCCCACCTACTGAGCCATGTTGGTCAGGGCGGAAATCAAAGTTTTGCTACCCTTAAGCTGCCTTTTTGAGACACTGATTTTAAGATGTTTATTAAGAAACAGTACTCAGAAAGAACCTTTGACTCCTACCCCTTTCCTGCCCAAGAGATTCAGACAGAAAAACCTGCTTCAGTAAGAAAATCTTAAGATAGTTTGCCTTAGCCCAATTTGAATTAAGTATGGTAAACAGAGGGCTTTCAGGCTGGGGCCTGCTAGCTAGATAGCCTCTGTGCCACGCTGCTTCTGAGTGGCCTAACACTAATTTGCCCATCGACTGTGTTCGTCTCTTCTCAATCACCTGTAAATCGCCCATTCTCACTTCTGAAATCTAAGAACTCCCATGCCCCCCTTTCCTCCTTTGTCCAAGATGTCTTTCATGTCCACTGTTGCCCCATTGTTCTTAGAATTTCATGCTTATATTAACTCCCTGTGCACTCCAAGTCTTCAGGGAAGAGAGTACCCTGTCACTGACGGAGGGGTTTTAGCAAACATTAAATGGCACACATCACTCAAAATCATATATAGTGACAAATATCTTAGAACAAAAAACTTTGTAGTCATGACTTCTGCACTTTCCTTTAAGAACGGAGTGTGCTAAATTAAAAACTGAGTAAGCAAAGGTAAAAATCTATTAATAGGAAATAGAAAACACCTTTCTGTAAGTAGTGGCAAACATGTGGTACTTGTTAGAATTTTGACAATTTTTGCTTATCTTATGAATCTTATGAGTATATCGGTACTGAAGTTGATTTTCATGCCTACAGAAATATACTGATAACTAACAAGGTTAAACCATGAAGGGACTTCTATTTCACAATGTTTTTTTCACACTTAGATGATACCTTAGTGTGTGGGCTGGGCAGAACAGGGACGAACTCTTAACTAAGTCATCAAATTTTCTTTGTTAAAGAAGCAGTCGCTCACTCAACTTTCTTAATTATCAACGGTCACTTTCTTTGATCAGCTCTAAAGTAGGGAGAGAATGAAGTCGATGGTACTCTCAGTTCTCATTACAGTACTTTCTAGGTCAATAAATTACACATATGTCACAAATATCCAGATAGGATGTATCATAAAGAGTAAAATCTCATGGCCTACTGGAAAGGGAAAAGAAAGAGGGACAAATAATGACAATGAACACCCAAATCAACAAGGTTCTCCTTGTTCTTTAACTTCTATCTGAACACCTGCAGAAATGTAGATTGAAATTAAGATCACTATGTCTAAAAATATCTTGGAAGTTCCAGATGGGACTGGAGAAGGAAGTGTAGAAGCAGGAGACAGAGTGGCACATGGATGTAAAGAGAAAACATCAGTGAAGCTATTTCTAAAACCACCCTATGTTGGAATTTGGATTTATCTGTTCAAGCTTTTCACATCATCTCAGAGAAAGAAGGATTACAGTAAGTACTTTAACTAAAAATGTTACCTAAAAGAAAAACAGAAGAAATATTAGTCAAAGGCAGAGTAGACTGATTTTAACAACATGGTCCCCTTAAGTCCCTTAAGTGCCAGCTAAATGGCACTAGAAATTTTCGTGCTTCAGTGAACTATATTGTTAAAGCGTTATTTATGAGGAACGTCTAGGCAGCAAAAGTCCAGTACACCTTTCAACACTAAAGCAAATGAATAGGAACTAGATCTACCATGTCTTCGAGACAGCTTCTATTTTGCTACACTGGGGACAAATATGAAAGTGTTCACTGCCCTGGCTGGTGTGGCTCAGTGGGTTGAGCGCCAGCCTATTAACTGAAAGGTTGCAGGTTCGATTCCCAGTCAGGGTTCATGCCTGGGTTGTGGGTCAGGTCCCCAGTTGGGTGCGTGTGAGAGGCAACCAATCCATGATTCTCTTGTACATCGATGTTTCTCTCCCTCTCTTTTTCCCTCCTTCCCCTATCTCTAAAAAATAAATAAGTAAAATCTTAAAAAAATAAAAGAAAAGAAAATGCTCGGGTTGGGCAATTGTCAAGCTAATAATGAACATCAAAGCGGACTCCTCTCCCTACCCTAGGGATACTGTTTTAAAGCATCCTTTGGTTTTTTCCCTCTGTACAGGAATGCATCCAAGTATTTCAAGCTGCTCACCCACATTACTACTGCTATTCTCTCATCTGCAACGGGAGCAGCCTTGTTCTTGGTTAACACCAAGCACTACACAGTAAATTCCTCTCACAAGCACCCTCCTTAGTAGTAGCTTAATCCTTTAATTAGTTTCAATGCCAAAAACTAGGATTTCCTGAGGACAGCCACAGGATGTGCGACAAGCAGCAGGGGCCAAGGCTTAAAGTTGTTGATTCAATATAATCAAGAGTTTAAAAGAATTGGTTGCTAATGCACAGCCAGAAACAGAGGTTCTTAAGCAAAAGGAAAAAAGGAGGCCAAGTACCTCTGAAAAATTAAGGAACTGAGTTTTAAAGGGTGCCAGCTCACAGCCAGGACAGAAAGTCTTAGTCTGTCCAAATATTATCCTACTATCCTCCTTCTGGCCTGGAACATATCCCAAGGCACTTTCAGAAAGAACTAAAGGGATGAGGAAATACATGTACTGTGGTCAAGTATCCACCTTCAGATGAAGAAGGTTATTAGCAAATAAGGCAATAAAGGTTGGGCTTGGAATTCAACTAATAGTTTTAGGGGTAGAAGGGAAGGCAATCGTTTCACAAAATGATTAGTATTGAAAATTTTTTTTTAAAGTGTATAGTGGGCAAGGCCATTTGTAGATTATGTTCTAGAAAATTTGAGATTCTGGATAATTAATAGTCTATAAAAAAGGTAAAACAATCAATAAAATATACTCCCCCCAAGTGAAACAAAAGTAATTCCAACGAGCCTTTAGAAGCCTGACTATAGGTCTCTGAATCCTTAGTTCTCGCTTCTCCCTTCTGTAGTTAGTTTTGAACTGTATGCCATGGATTCATTTAGCCAAGGATCATCAGCTCTAGAAGGCAGCATCAAGGCACCTGATTTCCAGAAACAATGAAAATTGGCAACTTAGCTTTACCACCAAAGTCCTGTTCCAGAACAGATTTCCCTTATTTCTTTTTTCAAAAAGAGATCATACATCTTGACTTCAGATTTCCTTTCCTTTCACCAATTACCACCAATCAGTAGAGTTGCTTTCAGTTCTCTTTGATGTAATCAATCTCAAAACACAGGACAACTCTTAAATCTCTTAAAAGTCACTTTGAGCCCTGGCTGGTGTGGCTCAGTGGAGCGCCAGTCTCTGAACAGAAAGGTCACTGGTTCAATTCCCAGTCAGGGCACACACCTGGGTTGCAGCCAGGTCCCCAGTAGGGGTGCATAAGAAGCAACCACACACTGATGTTTCTCTCCCTCTTTCTCCCTCCCTTCCCCTCTAAAAACTTTCCCCAGCCCCTATTACTAAATTTTAAGCTTTCCTGTGTGTGAGCAATGTTAGGAACCACCATACTAAAATAAAAGTACCTCTGACATAAATGGTCTATGGACAAAATTTGAGAACAGGGGCTTAAAAAAAGACACCTTAATGAGGTCCTTCTGAACCTTACTTTACTGCCAAAGTAGATAGCAGGAAGATATAAATATTTAGATAATTAGAAAAACCATAGGTGTCCATTTAAAAAAATTCTCTTCAGAAAGCTCTCAAATCTGGCAAGTCATCAGGATAGCTCGTTCTTAATAGAGAACAAAGTCCATCTGGCTTGTCACTTGTTTATACATGTTAAATATTCTTATAGCAATAAACAGCAATAAAGTTGATGAAATGGTAGGATCAAGTCTCCCAAAGTCCTCAGAAGTAATTCTGGGGGGAAAATGCAATGCCAACCATGTTAAGGTTTAGGAAATCATTTTTCAACATCAAGACAGCATTTGAGCTATTAGGTTCACAAATTAGAAGTGATAAGAACAACGAGCTGAAGTAATGACCACATGTTTCAGCTGAACAGCAAGTGAATATATCAAATTGTGAAAAAAATTTTTACATTTTTTTAAAGTTTAAAAGAAATTTTATTATTAAAAAAAAAAACTATAGTAATTCACCCCACTTCAATCTTACAGAAACTAGCCTGATTCACGGTACTTTAAGAGTTTAGTTTCTATATTTATCTTACCACATCTCCTAAAGGAGAGACATCTAGTTCAGGGCTCCTTTCCTGTCTCAGAGGAACATATTTAAACTCCTTATTTATGTTTTGTATTAAGAACAATATTTTACTAAATGAACAAGTCTACATTTGTTCAAAGGTTAGCTTTCAGCCTGCTTCCTGTGGGCATCTTAATAGCCAGCTTCAAACAAACTCTGAAACAAGACACAAAAGGAGAGACCACTCTTGTGGCAAAAAACTGTCATTAGCATTTGGATTTGGAAGAAAGAGACGGGAGTGGAAGAAGAAGTAGACAGGCCATGCTACAAAAGCGCTGATTACTCACAACTGAACCGCACTGTCTTTTGGAAAACAAGCAGACCAAAAGCCAGAAAATTAGAAATTGGTTATTAAATAGTCTATTTTAATAAAATGTTAAATATCATTAATGCAACTTCAGAAGTAGAAGCAGATGGAATTCAGGGAAGTACATTCTATTGAAAGACAAGATATTAAGAAAACCTGTCCCATTTGTAAGCTCAAATTTTTCCATCTGTAAAGTGGTCATACTGCTTGCTGCTATCAGAAGGCTTAGGCCATTGGTTAAAAAGTCCTATAAGCTAGACAATGAAGAGGCTACTTTACAAAAGAAAAATTCTTCTTTTTCTGATTGCTAGTAATTTAGTACATATCGTGCATAGAAAAAATCCACATAAGGAAAAAGACTGATAAGGAACATAACAGCATTAATATCTGAGTTTGTTTCATATAATTAGCTGGCTTTAAGAAAGTTTAAGGTTTTGGGGGGTTGGTGGGTGTGTGAGGAGGTTTTCAGGGAGAAGGAAGGAAGAAACTGAGAAAAGGGGAAGCTGAACAAAGGAAGACTTTATCTGTGGCTTTGAGATCAGTCCTTCCCTGGAATCCCGCTAGAGTAGGCAAGAATTATGTATTATCTAACTCTGTACCCCTTACCCGGGTGCCCATCACAGGACAGAGAGTAGATGTTTGATGAGATACACGTTGGATTAATGTGTAATAGAATATTCTTTAATGGTGTTCTAGGTAGTATAAAAAATTACAAGACAGGAGGGATCTAGTCTGACCCTCAGGATCAGATGCACTGCTAAACTGTACTGTGGCTAAGAATAAAACTGTGTTCACTAGAAAACCTGATTTTTTATATAGATGAATTTCTAATAGTAAAATGAACAAATTATGTAAAAAAGATAAACAATAATGAAGAAAAAAGGAAAGCCCAAACATTCCTGGGCTCAGGAAGTACAGGGCTTAGGAAGAGGGGTGCCCAGTCTCAAGCAAAGGAAAATTCCGCCTGCCAAACACAACAAGTGGGTGTCAGAAGCTGTCAGCTCCCCGCCGAGAAGCAGGAAATTCTCTTTGTGACCACCACTCTGAAAAAGGCTGTTTTCTGTAACAGCTCTGCCCCTCCAGCATGGGAATCCTGGAAGGTTTGTTTTTTTTTAAAGTTTTTCAGTTCTCCTAAATTTGTTTTTGACAGTTCCTGGGCTTCTCAATGTGATCATTTAACACCTCATTAACAAGTCTGTTATAGGAATTAATTCAAATGAGCCAAGCCTAATTTTAATTACACCTCAATCTGCCCAGGTATTTCCTTTTCTCCTAAACCGACACTGCCTGAGTAGGCCCAGTTCCTTTCAAAACCAAGAAGTACTAAAAGCACAGTTTTCTACATAGAAAGTTACCTGTCATCATTTTAAAATTTATCTAGTAAATGATCCCTATCTAGTTTATTTTGTTCCATGATTTGGTCATTCTGGCTCAACATTCAACTCTGCAAGAACCCACTCATTTTCTAGTATCTATGCATCAAGGGTGCATTCATTCATTCAGCAAATTTATTCATTCATTCAGCAAATTCAGCAGGTTCACTCTGCAAGAACCCACTCATTTTCTAGTATCTATGCATCAAGGGTGCATTCATTAATTCAGCAAAAGGCTACTAAACGTCAGACACTAAGCTGGGTGTTACCCTTTTTATTAACTATATCTTTTTAAAAAATGTTTATTATTTTATTTTATTTTTAGACAGAGGGGAAGGGAGGGAGAGAGGGAGAGAAACATCGATGTGTGGTTGCCTCTCACACGCCTCCTACTGGGGACCTGGCCCGCAACCCAGGCATGTGTCCTGACTGGGGAATGGAACCTACAACTCTTTGCTTCGCGGGCCAATGCTCAATTCACTGAGCTGAGCCACACCAAGCAGGACATATTAACTATATCTTTAATTATATCTTTGATGTGTTTAGTCCTTTAGCTAGGACTAAACACATCAAAACACAGCTCGGAAAAAGACAAGCACAATTTTATTTGCTTTGGTCAGACAATTAATTGCCTTGATTCATAAACAGATCTTACGGCTACATTTCCATTACTGGACCATGGATTAGTGATCTGTGAAGTAACAGCTAGAATTTCAAATGTCTAAATGAATTTGTTAGAATTTCCTAGGTTTCATTTTTTCCACCTACCAGCCTGTTCTAACTTAGTATGTCCACTCAAGACACAAGCACAACTTCCACCCACTGTTAACTTACTTTGGGTTCCTAGTCACATGTCCCCATCTTCTCTGGAAAAAGGACAGGAACTGGAGAGGACATGGGGAAAAGGTTGAGAGGAAGGAGAAAGGAGAATTTACAAAGAAGCAGGGGACAGGTCTCAACTTCCCTTGCATGTTGCAGCTTTTCTGAAGGCTCTACACTCCAGTCTCCAAAGAGTAGCATGCTTTCCCACAAAAAGGAAAATATTTTTTAATAATCAACTATACACTACTGTCTGTATATATGTCTAAGCCTTACTTTCAATCTTGTTTTAAGCAGGATTTATTTCCATATGTTATTAATGGACTCTGGAACCTAATAATAGAAAAGTTTTAATCACAAAAGTAACATATCTACATGGTAAGACAAAATTCTAGTAGTAAAAATATTAACTAAAAAAGTTTTCCCCCTTCGACCAGCCACCTCACTCCCAGTCTCAGCAGGAGGCTCCAGGTTCTGTTTCTGGCTCTCATGGTAGCTAGCACCGCAATGGTGAATAGTATCCTACGCCTCTGTTCTTGTCCCACCAACCCTAGACGGTATATAGATGCTCTTGTACTGCTATTACTTTTCACATTGCCTCCATTAATCACAACCAATTTTTGTAGTATCACTATTTTTAAGTCTTCTAGTGGCTAATTACAGAACCGTAAATTTAAAGACTACTTTTTAATTTCAAAATGTGTTATTTATACATTTAAGATAGTATTGGACTCTCCACCAAGTATGATAATAGAAACTGACACACTTGCATGCCCCTCACCTTCCTTCCCCCTTTCTACATCTCTGGCCTTCTTCTGGCTACTTTTAACATTGTCAAGGTTTTTGATATTGATGTCTGGTTTATAACCACAGCTTAGCTTTCCATGTTTTAGCTATAACTGATCCTAAACACTAGAAGCTAATTAAAAAGATTAAGAGTATATTATTTCACTGTATTTGTGTTAAACAAAAGTTTTCTAAGTGTCAAGGCTAAGTGTTTTCTCTTTTTTTAACCCCTAAAATCTCAAGCCAAATTTTAGTTTTGATTTCATTTTAAATGAAAGAGTTGTACAACATTTCATAGTATTATTATTATGAAACAACTATTTCAGATCCACTTGTTCTGATTTGGGGGAAAAAAAGAGAAAAATCATACTAAGCCCACAGAGAGAGAACATGAGCCACTGTATAAAGAACATATAGTGCCTTAAGTCCTACAGTCTGACATGGGCCATATCTTTGCTTGGAGTAGAATAGATGTTAATAGACAACCCTAAAAGCAACCGAAGTATCTAATGACAAACAAGTATTTAAAGTTCAAGTTTAATCTGCTTTATACTTATCTGTAAGTCGTATTTATAAGAAAGTATATTTAGCTGTTCTATCCTAATCTGGTTCTTAATGTTCTTCCAAGAATAAGTTTCTATATCGATATCATCAATGAGATTCAGAACCTACCTGTTAGAATGGAGCGAATGCTTTCCTAGCTCAGAACACTAGCTTACAAATGGTTGCTTCTGGTTACAAGAGGACCTGGCTAAGACGGTAAAGGCCAAACCAACTGTATGAAGATTTTCCCACTAAGAGAAAATGAGTAGCAGCATCAAATCGAATACTGCATTTATATTTAGAAAACTAAGTTATTAATCATAAATCTATTGCATATATTTTTTAGAAGTCACACTGGTCAGTATACATGAGGCTTCAATTCAAGAGTAATCCTGAAAGGTTGATCTTATCCTCTTTAGGTGTACAGAGTTCTTAATTTCCCAGAGTTTAAGAATGTAATAATGGACTAAATCATAAGTCATTAAGTCTTGTATGGTCTCACTTCAAGCACCAAAAGGTTAGTCACTGAATCCCTCACCAAGCATTTACCACACGCCTGCTACGTGCTAAACACAGTTCTAAACAGAAGGAACAGAGTGAATGAGATGGCCAAAACTCCCTGTTTTCACGTTACAGTCTACTTGGGGAAGAGAGAGAATAATTTCTAGAATAATTAAGTCAAACAATTATTGACTCTAAGGTCTTGAAACAGGCACTATTTAAGATGCAAAGGAGAGCAGCACATGAGTGTCTGCCCTCAAACGGACTTATAATGTGACAGGGCAGATGACATATACTTGCAAATATTTTATTAAAGGGTTAGTCAACTTTCATACATTCAGCTTTGGTATAACTCATACTTTCACACATTATACAATGAAATCCCTAAGCCTATCTACACAAGCTGACAGACAGACTTTTGAAATTTCTGCCCATTAATATTGCCTATTGACTAGAAGTTCATTTTTGGTAAAGTCTCCATCTTTCTGTAACAGCATTATTCTAATATTTTATTACATTTCATCCTAGTAACCAAAAATGTGTCTATTTTTGTGTCAACCTAATACTCTTACAAGATAAGACCGCCTCCTGTCAGAGCTCCTACCCTCCGCACAGCCTCTCCTCTCACCTCGCTCCCCACGCCACGCTCCACCTTTACTATTACGCTCTGGCCACAGTGGCCTCCTTGCTATCCCGGAACACGAGAGTAATAAAAGCACCAAAGTCCAGGAGACAGTTGCCTCCATCCGAGGGCGTTCTATCCCTGGATTTTCAGGGCTAAATCCTCACCTCCTTAAAGTCCTTGCTAAAATCTCAACCTTTTCAATGACCACCCTATTTAAAATTGCAAACTGCGTCCCCAGAACTCCCGATTGCCCACCTTCCTGGCTTACCTTTTCCCCAAAGTACTTACTACTTTCTCACACACAGCGCCTAGTGAATGATTAATAAAACTACAGTTTTTCCACACTACACTAATCTCTGGGGCTAATACAACAACCCACTATCCTGTGTCCTCAATACCTCCTAAGTATATACTTCACTTAAATGATCTGCTAATGTGCCCACTTCCTGTGGGTTCTGATTCACAGAGTCTAACATGTAATGAGATACTCAGTGTTTGTGACATTAATAAAATGCCATAACTTGAACAAAAGAAATTAAGTTTCTCTTAAAGCAGGCCGTTTCTATTATAAAAATCACACAGGTAATTAATTGCAAATGCCTCCTTTTAAAGGATACCTTAAGGCAGCCTTTAAAGGGCTCTTGTGTGATTCATACTTTTTTCTACAAAGACAATAAAAAGATGCATTTAAAGGTACCATAAAAATAAGTGTTACCATAACACACTCACATCTAAAATAGATCTGGCCAAATTAATTGAAATCAGGTGTCAGGCTTTATGAGAAATGGTATTTATGTCTACTTTTGGTTAGATTTTTATTATCCTGTATTTTGGAAGAGAAACAATGTAGCCAACAGAAGTTTGTCAAACTAATTCAAAGTTTTAGGGAGCAATTTAAAATATATATTATTTAAAAGCTGATAGTGGCAAGTTTAAAAAATGGTCATAAATTCTTTGACCCACCTGCCATTTGAGGTGGAGTCTGATGTCCCATGTCCTGCAATCTGGGCTGGCCTTAGTGACCTGCTTGTTAACAACAGATCAGAAAAGGTCACGGGGTTTCAGCAGGTTCTTTGGAATGCTAGCTCTCTGAAGCACCCTCTCTAAATACCCCAGTCATCATGCCATGAGGAGCACATGCCACATGGGGAGGACACATGAAGGTGCTCTGGTCGACAGCCTTAACCGAGCCTGTCCAAATCACTCCAACCCAGGTGACATGTGAGTGAAAAAGCCTCCAGATGATCCCAGCCCCGAGCCATCTGAGTCTAACCCAGTAACTTGGGTTAAGTGCAAGCTCCAGATACTGTGGAGCAAAGACAAGCCATCCCTGCTGTGCCCTGACCGAACTCCTGACCCACAGAATCGGAGAGCACAAGATGGCTGGTATTTCACGCCACTAAGCTTAGGAAAATGAGTGATAACCCAAAGCCTATATCTAATTATGATATTCCATTTTCTCACCACCTTGATTTCATCATTTAGTACAGACAGGTTATCCAGAGGTTGTGTGCCACACAGGGCCATGCTGTGAGGGAGGGCAAATAAATGATCCAAAGTTAATCCTTCAGTCACCTAAAGCTGTGTGCTGCTTTAAGGCTGCACACAAGTAAGGCTGATGCACCTATGGGAAGTGACTAGCTAAGTGCTACTAGATAAGACACAGACAGATAGACAGACAGCTATATCTCTGATCAAAGCACACGATTTCCAACAATACCAACAATACCGTACAGGAAGGAGGAAGGAGAGAAGATAACATTTATGACTGCTGTTAACAGGGGGCTACTCACAAGGCTGCATGCTGTGTTCACAACATTAATGAAATATTTTCTTTCTCCAGGAATCAACTCATGAAACTAAAAATGATCAACACTTTCAAAATCTATTTCCAAAAACCTCTCACTAGAGATAATAAGGATGTGTCACAGATCAGAAATAATGTTAAGGTAAAATTCTGATTAAAGTAAATGGGATTAAATCAATCGAAATCAGTCATGCCATTTTTTTCTTGTTTCTCAATGCAAACCAAATCAATCTCACTGGTGTTATTTAACTGAAAAGTGGAGAGCTCAAGGCTCAGAATGTGAGATCTTTTACGAGAGTAAATTGATTTTAGAAGCATTAAAAAAACAAAAAGTACAATTAAGGCATATCTCCTACTCACAATAGAAATACTTTTAAAAGGGAAAAAACAAAACGAAAAAAATCCAACTGTTGCCCTTTTAACTTTTCTGCAGTTAACACTGCCCTCTAGTGATAAAGAATAAATGTCAACTATCGGAAAGCAAACATTACACTTCATTGCTCATTTTCATATGTTTAAGTCAGGGCATCTAGTCTACAAAATCCGCCAAAGACAGAATAAACAAATTCAAGATGACCTTTATTAGCTACTGCAGGTTAAATTACAAGTTCTTTTAAAAGGCATTAAACCAAGGACACTAATTCATGGAAACAGCAGCTTTTAAATACAATGGGAATAAAGTATCACTACATAGTGAATTTTATTTTCATATACAATTGTGCAATTCAAGAAAGACCCCATAGGCTTATTACCTGTGACTTATAAGGGTAAGTAGGATAGTTACGTTAAAGCCTCGCCATTTGCAGAGAAGAAAATTCAACAGGCTTGTGCTCATGGCATGTGTATCAAACACAATGAAAAGTGTCCACAGCACCCTAGGTCTCACATACTCGCCAGCTTGTTGATTAGGGTACCTAATTCCCGATTTTAGGAAAAAAGCTCTAGAAAAAGAGTGTGTTTGGTTGCTAAGTATTTACTGAGCCCAGGTCATTTTCCAAGGAAAGAACGACTTACCAAGGGTGGTGCCATCCTTCCCCATGATGCACTCCATCGAGGTGATGATCTGCTCCACGACAGGAGGTGACAGTGATGTGGCGTACACTGCGCTGTGAGAATGTGTTCGCAGATAGTCTATCAGCTCCTGGGGAGTTCACAGAGGCAAGTCATTAGAGGCTATGCCTGCACTCAACTGGCAATGTCACTGTCAACCTTCCAGGGGACAGAAGACGCCTCCCTTCAACAGCACTGGAATAGGGACACTAATGTGAGAGGCAACATGGTCAAAGCACAGTCGGCAACTGGGTCAGACACATAGCAATGTCCTTAGGCTTTTAGGTTTTGTTTTTTGAACATGCAACAACATGGAAAAATGAGACCCTAATTTTAAAGAAGCCCTCTAAATTTGGAGAACATATCATTTAGTGTTATAAGCAGATCTACAATGCTGAATTAAACAAGAAAGTGTTTTACTTTTGGATACAATGGTTTACTTGTAAGTACAATATTACAGAAAACATCATCTGCATCTTATCCCACGTCTGCAAAGCCCATCTTTGTACTCCCAAGTCAGAGAAACAAAGTTCTCTAAATCAATTTTAAAGGCATTAAATATCCTCCACACGAAGATTTTTAAAATGATATAAACGTGACAGAAATTTACAGGGTGTTTCATGAGAACAGTAAGCCTGCAATAAAGAAAAAAGGAAAGACCTTGTCTGTCAGATACAAGGTTTTCAAAACAATCAGTTGTCCATTCCTAATCTGATACCTTCTAACTTCACTAAATCTTTAAATATTCACACAAAAAAAGCTTATGTACCAGAACGCAAAATGTAGTTTTTTTTACAGTGTTATCACTTCAGAAATATTCAAGATTGTATAAAACCCACAACAGCATAAATATACCGTACCTAAATAATCTGCCAGAGTATTATTTTTCTGTACTTTGGTTTAGCAACGGATCTTACCAAAAAGCAATCAACTCTCCAAAGTGCGCTGGGCCCCATTAACAAAATCAGAGGTAAAAAAAATATATCAAACTTGACTAAAACCACTGATAATGGATATTCATAAAAGGCAATCAATTATTAAGAGAAGGTCCATGCTTTAAGATTTCCAAAGTTTTAAAGAAGAATTAAGGACATTTGTGAGTACCCTATGTGCCACATACAAATACTTAATATACATTGTTTTTTCCCTAAAACTAATTTTTAAAAAATCACTTTTTAAAAGTGTACTCCTCAGTGCTTTGTAGTATGTTCACGGAACTACAGAACTTCCATCATTACCTACTTTTTAGAACATTTTCATTACCTCAAAAAAGAAACCTCATGCCCATTAGTAGTCACTTCCCACTTCCCCCATTCCTTAGCCCCTGGCAACCACTAACTTTCTTTCTCTATGATTTACCTAGTCTGGATCTATCATACAGAAGAAATAATATAATATGTGAGCTTTTGTGACTCCCTTCTTTAACTTAATGCTTTTGAGGTTCATCCATATTGTGGCGTGGACATATGTTACTATTCTTTAAGCCCTTACTACAATCTTATAAGCCGGAATATTTATCTCGGTTTTACTGATGAGGAAATTGAAAGGTTAAGTACTTTGCCCAAGGTCTCACAAAGTTAGGGAAAGAGTCAAACCCAGGCCTCTGCCTCCATGGTTCAAACATTTCTACCATACCACATGCCTCGAATGCCTCAGAGTTCATTTTATACTTTTTAATGGAAAAAAAAAACAACAAAGCCTTATAATACACCAGAGCTAGCAAAATAGCCTTTTTTCTTCCTATATCTATGCTCACCCACAATGCATTTGAGTCCAAGGGCAGGGCAACTGGTCTTTCATTCCAAGCGGTTCCTAACGACTTTGAGACTGCGAGCACAACTCAAACCCGGCGAAAGGCTGTGGCAAGCAGGCAGCGCCTCTGTGTGTTCTTTCATACAAGAGGGTATTCTCTGTCTCAAACTAGCATGTAGTTTAGAGTGAAGCTCAAATAAGAAAACAACAAACAATGAACAGAACCAGCCTTTGGTGCATCAGAGTCACTCTCCAGGCAGCTGAAGTGTGGTCCTGCTGGTGCGATGAGTCTAAGCCACAAACAGATTCAGGGTCCCACATCCCACTTCGGGACAATGTCTGCTAAATGAGAATGACCAAATCTAGTAGCTAGTATCTTTATCCTTAACTGCCCGATTCTCATGGTCCTCTTACCTTCTTGCCTCCAATGTACCCTCCAGAAGCACCGAAGCTCTTGGTGAATGTTCCCATCAAAACATCCACGTCCTCTGGATCCAGGCCAAAGTAATCCACCACACCTCGACCTGTCGGGCCCAGAGCCCCGATGCTGTGAGCTTCGTCTAGATACAAGTACGCCTTGTATTTCTTCTTAAGGGCAATCACTTCAGGAAGGCGAACAATAGATCCCTCCATGCTGGCCAAACAGTAAAAAATATATACACTGAGACTTCTTAACTCTCAAAATTGGGAGCCAGTCACTTTATTAGTTTCTTAAGTTTATTGCTTTCTGAAATAGTCTAACAATTCTGCCTGTTGTTTTAAACTGGCAAAGTTAAAAAATGCTGTGGCCATGCAGGTGTCTCGGGGAAAGGAGACTGGGTCTTTAAAAACAAGTACCAGAACACAATTAACCTTAATTCACCACAGAGGAATAAAACTCACAGCAGATTCTTCGAAAGTTTGTAACTGTAAGCAACATTAGACTTTGTATCAATCACTGTGTATGCAACTGAAATTATACAGAATGAATTTAAAAACATGAAGAGGTAACAAAATAAGTGCAAGGGTTGCAAATAGGTAGCCAAAATATTTCTTAAACGTGTATACACTTTGTTTTGACGTATTAGAAAACATATTCCAATTCTTGACCCTGTGTATAAATTCCCTCTACAAACAGAAATGTAAAGGATCCACGTAGAAGGGGGATTTGGGGACCACGTAGCACGATGGAAAGAATAAGACAAAAAGACTTCTGGTTCTAGTATTTACTCTGCTTCCACGTATTTTAACAAGTCATAAACACTGTCTCCTTCGTTTCTAGAGGGAAAGTGAAGTGAAGCTTAAAAATTCTAAGATTTCATGGGGCCCAATCAGAAAGATAAGTATAACAAAGTAGGATTACCTGTATATTCCCTCCACAAGGATTAGAATCTTCTTCCAGGGCCTTCGAGTACGAGGCTGACCATACACGATGGCATCTTTCAATAGCTTCTCTAGGCTTTGCATATCTACAGGACACACAAAAGACTGTCAGCATAACGTGTCTTCCTCTTTACTGACTTTCAATGCAAATACACATTTCTTATTCAGGAAGCATGTCTCAGATAGCAAAGGACATTAACAAAATCAAAAAGGAGCAGAAAAAGATAGGGCAAAA
Source organism: Mormoops blainvillei (assembly GCA_004026545.1). NCBI lineage: Eukaryota > Metazoa > Chordata > Mammalia > Chiroptera > Mormoopidae > Mormoops > Mormoops blainvillei. Next base: position 233,760 of record PVJD01000657.1, read on the forward strand.
TGAGGGAGCTACTTCTAGCCTGAATGAAAATCTCATTTAAAATGTAACGAATGGTCAAAACCACAGAAACTCAATAAATGACTAGCACAGTTGAGTAAGTTGGTTAGCAGGCTTACAAAATGACCAATGTTTCATGTTAAATACCTTGCCATTCAGTTAGCTTTTTTTGTATTTAGAAAAGCAAATGTATCTTTAATCCTAGTGAGTCATTTAGAAATACCGCATTAAGAAGACTGAGCAAGAGTATGAAAAACTACTACAAATATATACACCTCCTAAAAAGCAAATATGGGGGGAAACTTCAAAGTACATGCCCATTTCCTCTCAACTAAGGTATTCTTAATAAATACTTCTTGAATAGCTTTGTTTTGGTAATGGGTTAAAAATACACCAGTCTGGTTAGTGTCTTAGGATGAATTCCTAAATGCACAAATCTCTGTCTTAAGCAAGCTTGACAACTGGTTGAGATTGTTCCATGTTTGATTTGACCTGCTATCTGCATACAACCAAATTCTTGTGGCTGTGTTGGTTCGTAAGGTGGTTAACAGGCTCAGGAAACAACGTGGCTGGTACTACCATTAACGAGTGTTATAATTTTCCTGTTAAAGATATATGCTTTGAAGGCCACTGACTACACACTTAAGTTTTTTGCCCTGAAACACTGTCTTTAAGAACCGTGCCCTCCACCCAAAATCTATGCAACATCCGGGGTGTACTTTTAACGAGCGTGGGAGATACCCCATCATTAAATCTGATTTTATAGTCTTCAGTGCTCCTCACTGAAGGAGGGGGTCACAAAGTCACATGATTTTGCTCTTTTCATAAAAAAAGACTTTGGTAGAAAAGAGAAATAAGGTAATAAAAACACATACCACCAACACAAATAAGATGGCCATAGGCTGTGACGGTGTTTACACCTTCAGTTATTCACAAGAACACAATCTGTCTGCTACCTAACCCAGAGAAGAGATGCTGCCAAAGAGGTCTGTCTGATCTGAAGCCGCTAGTCCTGCTGCAGAGGGCAGTATGTGGCAATCAGCAAGAGCGAAGTAAAAATGTATTCAATGTTTTAGTTTCTTCTGTTTACATACAGAAAAGAAGAGAAACATAAATATTGATTCAAATTTTTAGATGAAAGGAAATATCTGTAGTAGAATGCTTAACCATATTACCAACTTAGGGAATAAAATCCAGTGTCTCTCTCATACTATACTCCCCAAATCACATGTCAAAATAAAGATTTAAATTAAAAAATACCACAAAACTACTAGAAGAAAATAAGGGACTAACCCTATTATCTTTGAATATGGAAGGTATTAACATAAAATCCAAGTCATAAGACAATAAATGCGACAACATAAACATTTTATTAAGTCTTGCACAGCAAGACACTGAAAACAAAGTTAAAAGTAAAATAAGAATTATAACATAAAAGATATAGGGCTCTCACAATTAGTAAAAAGGAGAAATCACTTGAAAATGGCCAATTTACAAAGAAATACAAACACAATACTGTATAAAAAGTTGTTTGAGCCCTAATAATCAAAGAAATAAAAATTAACATGTTATTCAATTATGAGAGTAGAAAAGATTTAAAATGATTCATAAGGGACTATGTTGGCTTGTGGGTCACTATTATGTTGTTGAGTAAAAATCTGCACGATGCTTGGAGGCAATTTGGAAAAGTACAACAATATTTGTGCCCTTTTAACCAGGCATTCTAAGACTGCTAGGAATTCATCCTAAGGCACTAATCAGACCACTGAGCAAAAATGTGGGTACAGGTAGTTCCATTTCTAGTAGAAAAATTTAGAAACAAACTGAGAGATGGACCGAATAAGGGCATTTCCAGACACTGTCTGCCTCTCTGGCATTAGGGGAGGAGGAGAGGCAAACATATTGCCTAAGGAAGTTCACAGAAAGAGCAGGTGCCACAATGGTAACAAATAAATAAATCCGATTTACATAAACAAACTGCTATTTGCATCATCCTCGTTGTAAAGCATTTTAGACAAGACAAAGACAAAAGGAAGAAAATTACCACTTATAAACTCCTACCCAGGGAGCACGAACTTAACATTTGGGTGTGTAATCTTCTAGACTTCTGTCTGTATTCTGTGCTCATTTTGGTAAAAGATGGTATTAAACACACAGTTTGGTAATCTGTCCTCCCCAGATGTGTTTTAACTACAAAAGTTACACATTTTTATTGCAAATAATTATTTTAATAATACACAAAGATATTTCCATTTAGGGAGAAAGTCGGCTTAGTTCCACCTTCCTCTGCTTTTACAGTGTCTGTTCACATCTGTACCTCGGTATCTGCACGTTGCATTCTAACTACTGATTTGTCTATAGTCTTCATTAATTAGAGATCCTTGATCAGGGAGCCTGCTTTATTCATCTCAATACCCCTAGCGTTATGGCAAGATACACCATCGACATCTAGAAAGTCAAATAAAAGGAGAACGTCATATTTGTCTCAAAAGGCTTCCTTCGGCCTTTATTTTTATTAGCATGTGGAAGACAGTAACTTTTAAAAGACTGGACCAGGATGACATTTTAAATGTTGCTACTTCAGTTTCATTTATATTTTCTATTATTAATGTAACCAATATTACCACTGTCACTAACCCAAAGTACACTAAACACCAGGGCCTGCAGCAAATTGAACAACAAACTCACTGTTGTGTTTGAAGATGCGAATGGTTGCTCCTGAGAGTCTGGCTCCTAGCACCAGTGATGCATGGTTCAGTTCATCACTCAGAATCAGGCAACCCTGCAAAGCCACGAGCACAGGAAGTAAGAAGCTGGGGGTAGGGGGGTGAGGGGAGGAGTTTCACTACACAAATTACCAAACGCTAAAATCATTAATAATAATTACACCTTATTAAGGAAAGCCTGTACAAAAGCAAAGCTATCAATTTCAAAAAGAAAACAGGGGTGTGTGTGTGTGTATGTATATATATATATATATATACATACACACACACATATATAATTTTTGCAAAATTAATGTAGAGGTAGATGCAAAATTCTAGCCTTTTAATGTAATTTCTTCATCCCTGAGATGGACATAAATATTCAGATATATAGCAACAGATTTTTATTTATACCTAAAATCTGCTCTATCAGATAGTGTCACAGAGTTTGTTTTGTTGGTTTGATGGAATTTCCTAAGTTTTGGTATGATGTACTCTTATTCATGGAAAAAGTGTTTGGGGGTGAAGGCAGCTGAAGGGTAAATGCCTGTGGAAACAGTGCATTCTTCCTCTCACTCCTAACCATATCCAGAGTTCAATGAGGGTCCCGTGTATTAATCTATTCCTAAAATGACATGAAGTATAGGCTTAGTTTTGCCCTTAAAAATCACTACACAAGCTTTACTTTAAACCCATGTAAACATGGGTTTCTGCTAAGGCAACAAGAAAAGTCTGAAGCTCTCTGGACTTTTATTTCTTTCCTAGTTCTCACTCTTCCATATCTCATGGAGGCTCCAATCTATAAAATCTGAACTCAGAAACAGGTTTTTCTGTCAATAATGGCCTCAAAATAATCGATTAAATGTAAAAAAGGTATAGAAAGTATTAACATGCTCCCAGGAGAATAAAAGGAAGAGAGAAGACATTCATTCATTCATTCATTTGGGGGTATTCCTGGATGGATACTTAAAGTTTTTATTAAGATAAAAGAAGTTCCCTAGTTAAAAACATGCAGATTAAAAACGAAGAGAAAAAAAGTTGGAGGTACCAATATAGTCTGATGGTTTTTTAAATTTATGTATCTGTACACATGCATACCAATTGATATGTGTATTCATGAGTTAGTATACACGCATATATTTTTCTAGCTCTGTCCACTGAGGGGTGAGAAGCATTGATACTCCAGTAGCAATATAATCACCAGACCTAGGTTTTGCAATATATTTTCCAGTAAAAGGAACCAGGGCTCAATGGAGAATTAAGTGCTTCACCCCAAGGTTATGATAACTAAAAAAAGCCTGGTGCATCTTGTTATGCTACAAAGAAAGTGCTTTAGGAAAAAAAAATGGCCAAAACTGGAACCACTTGAGCAACATATTTATGCAAGATACTAACATAAAGGAAAGCTTACTGAAAGGTATACAGGAACTCTTTGTACTCTCTCGCAAGTCTTCTGTAAGTCTAAATTTATCTTTGGGGGAAAAAAAGTGTTAAAATTGAAAAAAAATGAGAGAAACTGAGAAAAAAATATAGAGAGGCTGAATTTCTCTTCTGCAAGTCTTCAAATCCTAACGACTCTTGGCATTCCACTGCACTTTAAAAAGGATCCTTTCTAAAGGATCCTCCTTTCCCTCTATACAATTTTATTTTCCTCTCTTTCCATTTAAATTTTTTTCTGGCAAAATCTGAAATATAATTGTTCTTTATGTTTATCACCTCCTCTTTAGACAGCCTTATTCACCATTTTTGTGTATCAATCTGTTTTTTTTGTCTAATATACTACGAAGCTCTATTATATTCTTTGTTCAAAAATAAAAATTATACATCAGCAGTTAACATTTAAATGTTTAATATGTTTCAGGCATTATGTTAAGGGTTATTACTTTTAATATTATAATATTACTTTTAATCCTCACAACAAATCTGTGAGGCAGATAGTATTAATATCCCCATTTTACATATGTGGAATCCAAGGAGTTACAAATCTTGCCCGAGGTCACAGGCGTGTAAGTGACTCAATAAAAAGCTTCTCCTTCTCTAACACATGCTCTCAGTCAATACACTGCCTGCCTCTGACTTTAAGCTGAATAATCAATCACCTCACAGAGAAATTTAGTACCAGATTTAAAGAAATATTAAAACTGGATTAGTTGCTTCCTTGAATGGCTTAAATTACATTTAATTACATTTCAAGTATAATGTTTGATTTGCACAATAAATGTTTAAGGTACTACCTTCTGTGTCTGTATATAAGACATCTAATTCTAGATAGTGATTTTTAGAGTTTGTGAACGCACAGGAGAAGCAGGATGAGATTATTTCACCCTGGTAGTGTAAAAAATTCTAAGAAATTCCAAGTAAGAATCTCAAGTTTATGATGTCAAAATGTACCACTGTCAGTGTGAAGTCAAAGGACCATATATTTATGTCTCTCAAGAAATTTGTCCACTGTAGCTCAGGGGTTGAATTCACCAGCACAGAATTGCTCTCAACAATCTCAACACCCTGCTAACGTCCAAGGAATGTGTGGTGATGCGCCCTCTTCCAGCCTACTGCTGACCATTTTTGTCTTCTCTCTCTTCCTCCTGGTCGGTCTGGCTAGAGAGCTACCCGTTTTATTCACTTTCTCAAGACCCGGTTTTGGTCTCACTGATTTCTCCTATTATCCATTCTCTCACTCACTGACTTCTGTATTTACCTTTACTCTATCCCTCCAGTCTTGGGGTTTAATTTACTCTTTTTTTTTCTAATTTTGTATGGTAGAAGTTTAGATGACTGATTTGAAATTCTTGTTTTTTTCCTAATATAAGCATTTAAGCTTGTATATTTCCATCTGTGCATTGCTTTAGTTTCACTCTACAAATTATATTTCCAGTTCAAGTATTTTCTGTTTTGCCCTTCTCTGACCTATGAATTACTTTAAAGTGTGTTATTTACTTTTCAGTTATTTGAGGATTTTCCTGATATCTTTGTGTTACTGATTTCTACTTTAATTCCATTATGGCTAGAGAACATATTTTTGAATAACTTTAATTCTCTTAAATTTGTTAAGGCTGGTTTAATAGCCCAGAAAATGGTCTATCTTGGTAAACGTTTTGCTGCTGTTGGGTGAAGTGTTCCATAAATGTTAAGCTGATTAATAGTGTTTTTCAAATATTCTATATCCGTACTGATTTTCATTCTAGTTCTATCAATTATTGAGAGATGGATATTGAGATCACTAATTACAATTCTGTATTTGTCTGTTTCTCCTTTCCGACTCAGCAGTGTTTGCTTCATGCACGCTGACGCTCTATTACTAGGTGCCTACGCATTTAAAATTGTTATGTCCTTGCCCTGTCCAGTGTGGCCCAGCTGGTTGGAGCATCATCCCATAGAACAAAAGGTCACGGATTTGATTCTAATCAGGGCACATACCCAGGATGAGGGTTTGATCTATGGTCAGGGCATGTACAAGAAGGCAACCAAACGGTGTTTCTCTCCCACATGAATCTCTCTCTCTCTCTCTCTAAAAGCAATGAAAACATGTCCTCAGGTGAGGATAATAAATAAATAAATAGTTATGTCCTCTTAATGGAGTAACTCCTTTATCATTACATAATGTTTCTCTTTATTCCTACAAATATTCCTTGTTCTGGAATCCCTGTATTAATATAATCACACCAACATTTTTAGATTATTGTTTGCATGCTGAATCTTTTCCCTCCTTTCACTTTTTACTTACCTGTGCTTTCAAATTTAAAGTAGGTTTCTGAAGGAAACCTACTCAACTTTGTCCAATCTGACAATCTCTGACTTCCACAATGCTTGGAATGTATAAACCACTTACTTTTAATGTAACAGCAACATAGCTGGGTTTAAATTTCCCCTCTCGCTATTTGTTTTCTATCTTCCCACATGTTCCTGGGGAACCATATATTTATATAACTGAAAATGACTTTAGAGTTAACCAGTTCAAGTACTTCATTTTACAAAATAAATAATAATAAAAAATAAATAATCGAGGCTCAAAAAGGTTGTGACGTTGTTCACAGTCCCACAGCTAAATCTGACCATATAGCCAAACAAAAACTCTAGTCTTCTGGCTCGTTAATCCCACTGATTTTTTTCAATATACCATTCACAGATATCACTGATAAAGCGAGAATAAATAACATCGAGGAACTGTTCAAACTGACAGTGCCAATCTGCTAAAATGTGACTTACATCATCTCTTACTGCTTCTCTCTACTACTGTCCCTTTACACACTCTACCCACACAATCTACATGTGTGTGTATATACATTGCTTTTAACCTACATTATTAATAACCTTTATTAACACACACACACTTTGTCCATTATCTCTGAGCAACATATATTACAGTGAGAACAAATATGTATTTTCAAATTTTTCTATTTAGGAAAAAACTACCTATTAGATAACTTTCCAAACTAAACATTCTTTCTTCCATAATTTTTATGAGGTTTGATTTACTTACATCTCTTTAAAACTGGATGAAATGAAGAAGGCAAGAGTCACCTAATGGACGAGGAAAGGGTCATGGCTTCCAGTAAGGAAGCTTCAGGTGATGTTAGGTCTCCACAGGATATACTCACCAAAAACCCTGTGACAGAAGTATCTTTGGGTAACAATGCTTAGACTAAAGTTTACAATAGTTTCTGGCTTGCTCTGAATGCTTTATAAAACAATAAGATATATACAAGGGAGTTTTCATTAATGACAGACTAGGTCTTACTTTGCTAACAAGGGCGGGAATGTTCATTGAATTTGTTGCAAATCCCATGCCATATGCCATAGCAGCTTCTACTCCCAAGAAACTTGCCACAAGCTTTTCTAGTTCTTCATGCTTGTCCAGGTTTCCTGTGTGAAGAAGTTAGTGAAGTCAATATCACCAAATCCCAATTTAAGAAGTGTTCATTACTTATTCAAAGAAATCATAGAGACAAAATGGTGGTGTACGTAAAGGAGGTACTCACTTCTTGCCACAACCACATTAAAAAAACAACTGAATTACAAAACCACCATCATTCAGATGGTACAAATCTAGCAGAAGCGAAGTCCTACAACTAAGGATTTAAAGAAGTCACACTGAGACTGGTAGGAGGCGCAGAGATACAGAATGGGTGGGTCCCCCACCTACAAGTGGTGAATAAAAGTCAGGAGGGATATCTCTACTGTTGAGGTCATCCCTCAGGAGAGAGGGGTCCCAGCCTCCCACCAGACCTCCCAGCCCAGGGTTCTAGTGCCAGAAAGAGAAGTTGCCATAATTTCTGGCTGTAAAACCATAGGGGATTGTAGCTGAACGAGACAGAAGGCTTCTGGAGTATACCAGGCAGTTCCTCTCAAAGGGCCCACACATGGACTCACTGGGACTCACTCCAAGTTCCAGTGCTGGGGCAGCAGATAGAAAGGCAACAGGAACACACAGGGAGGAACCAAACTGTCCCACATCAGGGCAACAGCTGAGAAGGAGCTTTCCCCCCAGACAGAAATGCTGGCAGAGGCCACTGTTCCTTTTCTGAGTCACACCCGCCCCCACCCCCAACTCCCACAACCTGGCAGGCAGGTGCCATAAATGAGTATCCATCAACCCAGCTAATGTTATTTGCCCGGCCCTGATGATTCTGCCCCACCTAACTTGTGAGCCCACCAAAGCTGTTCTCAGGGGCTTTTCTATATGAATGGCCAGTCTTGGCTCAGGCTTCAGACTCTCCTAAAATGTCTCAAACGAGCAGCATCTGGCCTTGGCATGCCCCTTATCTCTCAATAAGTGGTCCGAGGCCCAGCACTAATAGCAGCTGGTCTTGGTTTACAGCTTGGCCTCTCCTGGGCACCTCCGAGCTCATCACAAGTAACAGCCATCTGCAGATTGCTTTATAGCTCATGAACACAGGCAGCAGCTAAACTTGGCCTGAACCTCCTGGGAGGCCCCAGAGCCAGTGCACCCAGTGGACAGCTTCAGACCACACTGAAGCACCACCCAACCACCTCCACAAGAGACATACTCAAGGGGCAAACTCAGTTAGGCAGTGGGCCCCTGCACAAATGATCCTCCATGGTGGTTGCAGCCAGTCCTTGCAGCCAATCAGCCTGGGGTAAATCCCCCTCAGCGATGTGTCAACAGCTATCAAGGTTCAACTACAACAAAGAGGTGTACACATCCCATAGAGCGGGGTGCACCTGGAGTGTCCAGCTCAGGTGAAAGGGAGACTGTGCCATTAGACCCTATAGGACACCTACTACATTAGGCCACTCTACCAAGACAGGGAGACATAGCAGCTCCACCTAATACATAGAAACAAACACAGGGAGGCTGCCAAAATGAGGAGACAAAGAAACACATTGCAAATAAAAGAGCAGAACAAAATCCCAGAGAAAGAACTTTACGAAATAAGACAAACCATCTCTACTAGATGCAGGGTTCAAAATGCTGGTTGTAAGGATGCTCAACGAACTTAGCGGAAGAGTAGGTGAACTTAGAGAAAACTTCAATAGCACAAAAAAGGATGTGAAAACCATAAAAAAGAACCAGTCAAAAATAAAGGATATGCTAACTGAAATGAACAATAATTTACAGGAATCAACAATAAATAGATGAAGTCGAGAATCAAAATAGACATTTGGAATATGAGGAACCAAAAAACACCCAATGAGAACAGCAAAAAGAATAAAAAAATGAGCATAGTAGAAGGAGCCTCTGAGACAACTTCAAGTTTACCAACATTCACAATATGGGGATGCCAGAATAAGAAGACAGAGAGCAAGAAACTGAAGATATATTTGGAAAAATTGTAACAGAAAAATTCTCTAACCTGGTGAAGGAAATAGATATACAAGTCCAGGAAGCACAGGGTCCCAAACAAGATGAACTCAAAGAGACCCACACCAAGACACACCATAATTAAAATGCCAAAGGTTAAAGACAAAGAGAATTTTAAAAGCAGCAAGAGAAAAGCATTTCGTTGCTTATGAGGGAGTTCCCATAAGATTGTTAGCTGATTTCTTAACAGGAACTCTGCAGGCCAGAAGGGACTGGCAAGAAATATTCAAAGTGATGAAAAGCAAGGGCCTACCCAGCAAACTTATTGAGAACCAAAGGACAGATAAAGAGCTTCCCAGACAAGAAAAAGCTAAAGGAGTTCCTCATCGCCAAATTAGTATTATATGGAATGTTAAAGAGTCTTTTTAAGAAGAAGAGGGAAAAAAAGGAGCAAAATATGAAAAATAAAATGGTAATAAATAATAAATGCATATCTATCAACTACTGAAACTAAAAAACGAAATAAATGAACAAGCAGAACAGAAACTCATAGATACAGAGAACATTTTGATGGCTGTCAGACAGGAGATGGGTTGCGGGATGGGTGAAAAAGGTGAAGGGGTTAAGAAATACAAATTGATAGTAACAGAACAGTCATGGGAATGTAAAGTACAACACAGGGAATACAGTCAATAATATTCTAATAACTATGTATGGTGCCAGATGGGTGCCAGATTTATCAGGGTGGTCGTTTAGTAAGCTACATAATGTCTAATCACTGGGGTATACACCTGAAACTAATATACTATTCAAGTAGTTGAAAAAAAAAAAAGAAATCACAGTCTACATGTTATAACCTGTTCAGACTAGGGTATAAAGGAGTCAGTATTATAAAGAGTAACGGCTCATAAAGATCACAACAGTTAAACTCAGACTCAGCACCTGTGGTAGAATTTCTGTAAGAGGATTGCCAACAATTTCTCCCATTCCTGTTCACACATGGTAGTTTCCAGGTCTATGCCTAAGAGGCCCCAAAACATTTGCTTTTATACTTTTGAAGTCAGCTGTCACACATACCAATCTAACTAGTCTGTTATAAAGAGAGACTATGTGGACAGGGAGGGGCCCTGAAGGATAAAAGACTAAGGGGAGGGTGTGGTCAGCCCTCAGCTTATCCCACTGCCCAGCTGAGATGCAGATGTGTGGGTGAAGCCATCTTGGATACTCCATCCTCAGTCATAATGACCTACCCAACACTACATGGAGCTGAGATCAATGTTAATCTCTCACCAAACTATAGAATCAATAAGCAAATAAATGTATGTTTCTGTTTTATGTCACTAAGCTTTGCAATGGTTTGTTACATAGGCAAAAGACAGTTTAGCACCTTCTCTCACTTTGATCTGACTGGTAACTTTCTATTGTGATTCTACATCAATACTCAATTCCTTAAGGACCGAGTGACACCGATCAGTGAGACTGGCTACATGTAAAGAGAAAACATGTTGAAAAAAAAAAGATTGCTGAACTTGGATGCTACGTGTCTCTAAAGCTTAATGAAGTCATTTAACCCCTATGGGCCTCGGTTTCTCATCTGGTATATACCAATAATAATATCTGCTCTATCTACCTAGTGACATGTTATAAGGATCAAAAGAGATACTATGTTCAAGCACTTTATAAAATATAAAATGTCACAAAGAAGTGTGATTATTCTTGTTGTCAATACTCCCTTAACCACATCATTGGGGGCCCTGAGTGAGAACCCAGCTGTACTTGCCAATCTCTAGATCCGCAAGAAACAACAATGAATTGTTGTTTTAATCCACTAAGGTTTGGTGTGACCCATAGTAATAAATATCCAGAAGGGTGCCTTATAACTTCTATGGTTGTCAGTCTCTGGAACCAAATGGAAGAATCTGGAATCTTCCTTTTAACTAAATAAATGAAGTCTCTTACATGAATCTGTTATCCCTTCCATTTTATAGGCTTGTACTACTAATAAAAAGAATTAGCATTTATTGAGTATTTACCATTTTACAAGCACTTTACATGAATTAGCTTACTTAATTCTTAAAACAGTCCTACAAGGCAGGCATTATTATTAGCCCTAAATTACCAGTATAGAAATAGATTAACTTTCATATGCTCACGGGTTCAGACATTAAGTGGTGCTCTTTAACCACTATATCATTTGCAAAAGTCAATATTAAAGTTATAAATGAAACAATAGTACAGAACTTTTCTAGAGATACTCTGTATGTATAACAATGGAAAAGATAAATATGTCTCAAAAGTGTGTTGAAAGCATTAAAATCATCCATCAATTCAGAACAATAACACATTCTTTACCTGATCTAAACTACATGGCCAAGTATGTATCTGGACATTTATATTCTAGTTCTCTATAGGTATTATTCTCTCCTGAGTAAAAAAGTTGAGACCATCAGCTAGCCAAACACAGCCTGCACTCACCAATTTCCTGCCGAGTGCTGCACACACCAACGCCATACTCCTCCAGGACTCTAGCAGCTGCCTCTTGACATGATCCAGTATTCCGTGCAAATCCAAGATAGTTGTAAGAACCCATATTTATAACACCTTTAATTGTATTCCCTGTGTACCTGTATTTCAATAGCAAGAAAGTTCATGGAACCCATGAGCAAGTCAAATGCTTACATGTGACAACAAACATCATGGCAACACAACAGGACGCACTATACATAGGAAGTAGAGAGAATATGGTCTAAATAAAAAGTAGTTCAAACTTACTACCAGGAAGTGCAATGAAAGTTAAAATACCAATTTTCATTTGTCAATAATTGATAAAGACTTAAAAACTGACCATATCCAGGATTGGCCAGGACAGTTTCATGTAGATAAGAATGTCAGTCAGTACTTTTTTTAGAAGGCAATTTGGTAGTACTTATCCATTAAAAGATATACAGGCTCTTTGACTCAGCAATGCAATGCCTATACAACTGACCATTGAGGCACTACACAATTGACCATTTCCCTTCCCTAGGCACACAAACCAGTAATATTCCAAATTGTGGAAGCTCAGTGTGGCCCCCCAAATGAAGATGACTTGGTTCAGAGGTCCACGGAGTGAGGACAAGAAATAAATTGCTGATCTTTTAACTTGAGATTTGGGGGTTTTTAACACAGGATGATGCAGCCTAACCTGCTATATCCTGCATACATCAATATTGTAGAGTACTAAGTAGCTACTACAAATAAGGAGCGTGCTATGAATATACACAAGGACGTTACTGATATGTTAGCAAGTAAAAAACAAGGTGTAATATCATTTCTGTATATGATGCCATTTTTTTAAATTGAAAAACTACCTGTGTGTAACCCTAGTACACACACTGTCCCACAGAAAACATGTGGAGAGATAATATGCAACAAACTGATAACAATGGTTACCTCTGGGAAGTGAGGATTTGTGGGGGAATGGATTTACAGAGGGACAGTGGTAAGTTGTCATGGGGAACTTTCAATTTATTTGTATTGCTTGTCTTTAAAAAAAAAAAATGACAATGCAATCGTGTAATACTTGAGCTATGTAAACAACAAAATAAAATTTTACAAATATAAAAAGTTTCCTGAACTACTCAATTCGTTTTAAAAATATTCCATATATCCTTGAATCATTTGAGAAACCAAAATATCCAGAAATAAATTCAGATACTTCATTCTGGTAAGTGGCGCAATAGAAAGGACAGTTTGTCCTTTGTTTTGTTTTACTAGGTCAAGTTTTGTTTTCAACTATAACCCAACACAGTATCAAACTAATAAAAAATGTATTTTAAACATCTCAATAACAATGAACAATATGCAAAAAAACTAATTATGTTATAGTGTGCTTTTAGCTTCTGTTGTTTTGACAAAATACAGTCTAATTTGCAAAACAATATTTTCTGAAGTGAAAAAATTCACTTTTTGTCATTAAGAAATAATTTCCCAAACAAGACTCACCTGAATGACCAGTTGTAATCATAAGACTCTCTCTCCATGATGTCCACCCTGGCTCCAGGCACACTGCAGATGGGTCGGTTCCAGTTGTCTCTAATCCTCATGTAGAGGTTCCTGGTATAAAAGTTTTCAAAATCCTGATACAATGACACGAAGTCCTGGTAACAAATGGTGAAATAGCATAAATTTAACTGAGTCACTTTTTAAAACTTTACAACTTCCCTTTTCATATTTCAAGAGCACTTGGAGAATGAGAGGTCAATTATACTGAATTAACAGATATGGGAAACATTTTTGAAAGGCACAGATTCTGTTCATTTTAAAACAATTCAATCAGGGAAAAGTCCTGTAGCGTTGACAGTTAACCTATAAGAAATGCCCACAAATAACTATCTGACTGCATGAATACAGAGCCCAAGAATTTAACTAATAAAGTAAAACTAATAAAGTAGGTCTCATAAAAATAAAACTTGGTTGTACAATTCTGTCATTAAATGGTTTTCCTCCTAGTAAACTCAAAAAAACTGCTCTTCTGTCCCGCCTCCCCAAGTGAAACACAGATGTGGGGAAATACCCTCAAAACCCCTATAATTTCAGTTTCAAACAAGGAAAATAATTCCAAAATTAAGATTCCATTCTCGGAATATTTTCAAGGATCAAAATGAAACAAATTCAAAGAAAAATGATAAACAAGAAACACTAAGAAGTAGCTTAAAAAAAGATCCCGATCTCCTGTTTCTTTCCTTAGTTGTGAGTTTTAATAAAAAAATTTAAAAATAAAAGATTCTCAAAATGAATTTCCATGACCACAGACTTTAAAGCCTTTCTTTCCTCCATGAAATTGTTATACCAAAATTAAGTCTGTAAAAAAAGTCACAGTGGAGCTAAAATGAATGAATGATGTGCTATGTCCCATGTGGTCTGACCACTGCTTAGAATACACATGGACCAGACCACATAGAATCTACTTAATTCCTGAAGGTAAGGGTAAAACAAAGGCAAAAACCCAAACTGTATTACAGTTTACTACAGTCTGAAAGCCACTGAGCTGCTAGCCCTCAGGTCCAGGCTTGGTGCCAATCTAAATTAATCTAGTAAATAAGCTAATTGAAGACATTCAAAGTTTAAGCCTTATTTTAGTTAAATGTGTTTCATTGCCAAAGAGGGCTCCACATGCAACTTTAAAATTAATAACCTTCTATGATATTGAATTCGACAGTGCCTACAAAATAAGCCTCACAGTAGATAAAATTTGTTTACAAAAGCCCAGTGGAGTCAGAAAGTAGTCTTAGGAATTTGCAGTACCTGATACCATCTCTCTTGCAACTGGTTTTAACATTTATATTTCTTTAAGAGAATATATTTATAAATGACCTATCTATCACAATTGGAAATTTATTACTTAAACAGTATGTGCCTTTTGATAGTCTCCTTTTCCATCAAGAATATGATGAATGAGGCTTCTGGTCAACACGACCAAGTAGGTAAATGCGGCACTGGCATCCTCCCGTGACCATATCAAAATTACAACTAAACTACAGAACAGCCATCACTGAGAGCTGATTGAAATCTAGCTGAACAGAAGTCCTACAACTAAAGATGTATAGAAGAAGCCATGACGAGACTGTTGAAAAATAGAAAATTATTTAAAAAAATAAATAGAAGTGCTGGACTAGAGCAATGCAGATGGAACAATCCAGAAGAAAGGATGAATGGAAGATGCAAAGGAGAAGGGATGAGCCCAGGTGGCAGAGAAGGAAGAGGGAAATGAAATCCAGAGGGGACCTGGCCTTTGATCCTCAGCTGGAGGAGAGAATGAGGGCAGGAGCAGACTGGTCAGTTGCACAAATTTGTTGGTGAAAAGGGAGTTCTGGTCAGGGGTTGGGGTTGGAGCAGAGTGCACCAGGACACTGGAGGGGGAGGGTGTGTGAAATACTCGTGCAGGAGCAGGGAAAGGAGGCTGCCTACGGACATGACACCAGGTGACCAGGCTCTACTATGGGAGTTACAGTCTAAAACTGGAAAGCAGGTTTCACACGTCCCATGTGAGGAAAAACTGCAGTTTCTCAATCAGCATTTTAGGCTACAGTTGGCAATGGGGACTTACCCAAAGAACAATCATTGATGATCTGTCTGCACAGAAAAGTATCAACCTCAGGACGAATAATAAGTAACTGCATATCACCAGTATTTAGGATCTTAATACTATATAAAAACTTTTAGAAATCTTCCTTTGACATCCTTTGTTTATCAACTTTTATCAAATCACAGACAACATCAAAATGTCCCAACAGCCATATTTCATATCTAATGTGAATTAAATTGTGTTGTTCCCCATCCTCCAAAATTCCTATGTTGAAGGTCTAGCCCCCAATGCGACTGTGTTTGGAGACAGGGCCTTTACAGAGGCAGCTCGTGTTAAAAGAGGCAAAAGGGTGAGACCCTAATCCAACGAACTGGCAATAGCATAGAAGGAAAACAGCAGAACTTGCTCTCTCTCAGAGCACTTGCACAGAGAAAAGGCCATGGAAGAACACAGTGAGAAGGCACATCTGGAAACAGAGGCCTCACCAGAAATCAACCCTGCTGGCACCTTGATCTTGGTTTTCCAGCTTCCAGAAATATGAGAAAATAATTTGTTAAAAAAAAAAAAGAATACGATGAATAAAAATTAGAACAGAGACATCCAAATTCTAATTAAGGACTCTCCTTTGACTGTTATTCACCATGGATTTATTTTCCAAAGGAAAAAACAAAAATCTTATCTCCAATCCTTAGTACTGTTTCAATAGAATAAATAGTACTAACTCTCCTTGATCTCATTTCTTTATAACCTTTCTAAACACTGCACATTAATGTTAAAGGCATTAACTCAAATACTTGAGAGAAATACTCTATTACAAATTTTTATCAGCAGTGGAGAGCAATATTTTTTTGTTTTTACAATATAAGCATCAGAAGAAACTTAAGAGAATCTTGTCCTACCTACCATTAGGGTTATCTAACTCCAAGACAGAAAAAGGCTAGAATGAGGCAGACCTTTGGGTAACCAGGGACAAAGTTGTTTGTGATTAGTAAGGAAGGGATGGGTTCCAATCTCCTAAAAAAAGATTGCCAAGGTCAGGGAGTTCCACCTCTTCTTTTCATTAAATGATAGAAGAATTGAGTTCCCAAGATGGGAACACATTCACTGGGAGGAATGTTAAGATCAACAAAAGGTGGGGCAGAATTATAGAAGAGGATTCCCTTTGCCCCCGAGCTAAGTTCCAGGATAGCAGCTTTAAATGCAGTTAAAGTTAGGTAGCGAGAGCTGAATGGCGGCTAACAAACTCCCTGCAGCCTGGCAATGAAATAAGAAAGGAGGCAGGAGAGGGTCACTATTTGAGGTTCCAGTTCTAGGCAACATGAATGTCTGTTTCCAAAAATATCTCATATACTTTAAATATTCTAGGACTAGGGTTAAACTACAGGACTTATCTTTTCATTCACTCATTCAAATACCTTTTTTTGGACACTCAATATATGTCGGATTTTTGGCTAGACTCAGGACACATTAAAGAACAAAACAGTCTTCTGTGCCCAACAAATGACACCCCCAATAATTCCTGCCTTCCTCCTCCACACCCCTAATCCCTCCCTCTCACTTCCCACACCCTCTGCTTCCTTTTCGGTTCAGTCACTGTGAACTGATTTTAGTCAGGGCCAACCCTAATACTCATTTGCTTAGTCACTAAACATTTACTGAGCAGTGTTTTCCAGGCACTAAACTAGGCATTGAGGGTAAAAATGAGTAAAGCCATCTCTACAGTCCCAAGGGTGTCACAGTGTAGTGGACAGACACACAAAGTTACAATATGTTATCACAGGTACTCTACAGGGATGCTTGCCCAGAGACAGTGCCCAACTGGTCAGTGAGTGGCAATGACAGAGTCAAGCTCTAGCCTTAAGGACGTGCTCTTCATGGGTACTTTTCCTGAGGATCTTCACAAACCTCATTATATTAGCACCATACATGGTAAGCAGAGAACACAGTACTGAGCTGAGACTACCCTCTGGATTGTTGGGCTTGAAGAACTCAACAGTTAACTGACTTCTAGCCTCTAGCCTCAACTAGAAAAAAAAAACAACACATGGATTTGTTTTTAGGGATTGGTGAACATCTTACCAAAAGTAATCTGAGGTCATCCCAATAATTAGCCAGTGAATATTCTTTATTGTTTAAGCCTATCTGAGGTGAATCTTCTAAAAAACACCCTACAGTGTTTAAAATAAATAAGTACCATATATTCTAGTGCCCATGTAGGGACACCCCATGTTCCACAAGGGAACAGGTTGGGTGCTACCACTTTCAGAAGCTGACTTTTGAACAGCCATGCATGTTTGTTAATAGCAATTCTGGCCAACACAGATGTACAAATACTTTTAAATGATGATGAATAAAGATGATGAATAGCAATAAGAGTTCTCATTCACTGAGCACTTACATGTCCTGCCAAGTGCTTTAAATATATTTTCTCTTAAATATCCCTGCATCCTCTTACAGAAACTATTACTCCCATTTTTAGAAAGGCAAAATAGTTTTCCCAGTTAGGGAGTCAAAAGCAAAGCCAGGAACTGATCCAGGTCTTTTGATTCCAAAGCCTGTGCTCCTAACCCCAATGCCATACTGCCTCCCATTCTGTGCTGCTGCTCAATCTGAAATTCTCTCTAAAGCATTCAAGGCACTTTATACCACTGGGCTACTGGCCTTCCAACACTCCCGGTGTTCTGCACACGTGCTTGCACACACAGAAACTGGAAGGCTAAAAACAGTATTTCCCAGACACCCTTACAGCAGGGTTGCACTGCACCTGTGGTGTAGGTCCTACCAGTGGAGACAGAGGCCGCTGTTCTACACCAGCACAGGAGATGAGCTCTAATGGGACTTCATGATGACAGCGCCAGCTAGATTCCACATTCCTGCCTCTACACACTGGCTTTGTGGTGGAGGAGTGGCTGGCTGCGGTGGGGCAACAGGACCAGTTTCCTAATTTGGGGTGGCTGCTTAGTTAGGGAGGGAGGCCCTAACTTCACCGCCCCAATGCCCTCCACAATGTTCTAAGTCCAGTTTCCTAATTTGGGGTGGCTGCTTAGTTAGGGAGGGAGGCCCTAACTTCACCGCCCCAATGCCCTCCACAATGTTCTAAGTGCTCAGTTCCCTGCTGGCCTGAATAGCCTTCTGTGATTTCGGTTCACTTCACGGACACCTGACTGTTTCAAAAGCACATTCTCTGTGATTATTTTTTGTGAAATAAACATTTAATCAGTTATTACCTGTCTTTTATACATTAAAAGAACAAAACCTGTTGAAGCCACAATTTGGTGATACAGCTGAAGCTGACTCTAGCACTATTCCAAATGGGGCCCAGTTGTAACTTAATAACTTTTACTTATTTTAGAGTCTAGGGCACAAATCTCAATATATCAAAAAGGCAAAACCGCTCTCAAAAGTGAACATTTCAGGCACACAATCACTGCTTTCATGTTCAGATGGAAACCTTGGAAAACATGCTCAGGAATGTTTCAGTGCCTTCTCAACATCAAAACGATTTAAAGCTCCACTCTTGACCTACTGTGCCTAGTGAAGGGGAAAAAATGTCAAAGTAAAAGTCTAGCAGTCAGTACAAAGTCTTTAAAGAACAAATCAGAATCATGAAATAGCTTTGTTTCTTCTATTCCAACTTGGTTAAGTAAAGAAAAATAGAATGGAAAAATAAACATCTACAAATGAGAGTATATGGTATTTAGACTCCTTTTAAATGGCACACTTATTTTAAAATGCAACACTCTCACTGAGGCAACTGGATCTCCATAAGACCGAAAAAAAAGGAACTTTGACCTAAATCTTACATTTCATACAGAAATTAACTAAAAAAATGAATCAAAATCTTAAGTGTAAAATATACAATACAACCTTAAGATCTTAAGAAAAACCTTCATACCATGATGGTCAGGATGTAAAATGATGCAGCCACAGTGGAAAACAGTTTGATGGCTTCTCAAAAAGGTAAACATGAATTTCCACATGACCCAGTAACTCTATTTCTAGTATATGCCCAAAAGAATTGAAAACATTTAAATGAGTACACAAATGTATATACCAGTGTTATTCACAAGAGCCAAAAGGTGGTAGCAGTCCATGTGCTCATCAGTGGATGAACGGATGAACAGAATGTGGTCTAGCCATACAACGGGACAGTGTTCAATCATAAAAAGAAAAGAAGCACCGATGCATGCTGCAAGGTAGATGAATCTCAAAACTCTAAGTGAAAGAAGCCAGACATGGAAGGTCACACAGTGCACGATTCTATTTGCACGAAATATCAAGAATAGTTAAAACCACACATTCAGAAAGCAGATTAGTGGCTGCCAAGAGCCTGAGGAGAGCCTAATGGGGAGTGGCTGCTTTATGGACATGGGTCTCCGTTGGGGGTGATAACATGCTCTGGGGTTAGACAGAGGAAATGGTTGCACAACACTGTAAATGTAGTAAATACCAATGAACTGTACACTTCAATATGGTTAATTTTAAGTTATGTAAACTTTTCCTCAAAAAGAAAAGCACAAAAAGTAAACACATTTCTCTATTAAAATAATTCCATCTCAAGTTCAATCTCTTCCTACCTTTCCATAGCTACTAGAAAAGAAAAAGGGTTCTGTTACTTTCGATGTCTCTGCCCCTTCTTCCATATTAGAGGATACTCCAAGCATACATTAAAATACTCAGCTTCAATACTGGCAGTCATCTGGCAGTCCACGGCGTGCAACCCTGCAGCGCCGCGAAGGACACAGGTGTGGATCTCCCACAGTGAGCACAGGGAAAGAAGCCGGAGCAAAGTGCGCCTGGGATCAACGGTTCAACTGGGTTCTGAATCGTCTGGTCCCTGTCACTGAACCACCAGGCACATAACTAAAGCCAGACTTCTGTAAGAAAAATGCACCCTCACTCTCCAACAAAAAGTATACTTTTAACACTGCTAGTATCAGTGAAGGGAAAGTAAGATGTGAGAAAGTAAAAACTCTTAGAAAATACAATTTTGGAAATAAAATGTGAATTATCAAATTCAACAATGCCTCCACAAGAAAATTCAATTAGTGAAAATCATATGTATAATGTTTCAGCCAGTTTAAACACACACACACACACACACACACACACACCCAGCTCTGCCAATCACAGTTTACTGGAAACTAAACACCACAGCAGCGGTAGAGAAGTAAAGCTGAATAATGTTTTTCCATGACTTGTGGTGTGAGGATAGGCTATCATAAGTTATGACTGCAAATCTATGGCTTCCCAAATGTCTCCAGATAAATTCCAGAGTCTATTGTCCAAAAGGACCATAGCTCCTATGACAAGGATGCTGTCTCTGAAAAGCCGACTACTGTGGTAATATTTCAAGACATTTAATGATGATAAACAGAATACTGTATACACAAGTCAGGCTAGTGAAAAAAAGGTCCAAAGTGTCTGAATTTCTATTACGGCAACATCTTTACTAAAAGAGGAAATAACTCCATGAGACATATATAGAAATGACTGAAATATGACAAGATTGTTTCAAAACTTAAACTAAGAATTTTAAAATCCCAAATGATTTCTGCCTGAAGAAATATTGAAATTGGAATCATCCTATGGTTAAAAGCCATTGTATAACTAGGAGTATTTATTTTATAAACCAACGATGTTGTCCTTATTTCCATTTAATGAAGAAAACTAGGTGAAATAACTTGTGAAAGGCTGTTAAGACTGGTGACTAAACTCTCTGAACCACCATTAATTAACAGCTTTCCCTACGGTTCATATAAGTCAAACAATAGTTTGTTCTTTCCTGTTTTTATGCTGTAGACAGGAAGCTACTTCCTTGCTGTTCTATGCTGTCCATAAAGGCATAAAATGAGATTTCAAGATTAAAGATACATACTTGTTTTCCCTACATCTAAAACTGAGTCATCTGTGTGTTCGTATGTTCTTTTATATTAGACGCACACACACACACACACAACCCTGACTGTAAATACATCAAAAGACTCAAAATTTTTGTTATTATCATCCCCACTCACCATACCATTCACATCTTAAACACTGTCTAATGGCCAATATGTGCCAAGCACTCGTTACTAGGTATACAGTAGTAAAGAAAAAGATAACAACAGGTGCTAAATGAGAAAAATGTATGAAATATAAAGTATGTTAGTGAAAAATGCTAATGGAAACAGAAATCAAAAAGGAAGGAAGATGTAAATGCTGAAGTCATGCTAAAATTTAGCTAGGGCAGCCATGGTAAAATAAAGAAGGAAAAGGAAGTGAGGTAATTATCCTTGATACTACCTGGAACAACTTTCCTGTCAGGGGGCAGCAAGTACAAAGGCAGTGAGGCAGGAGTATACTTGGTGTGTTCAGGGAACTGCAGAGGGGTCAGTGTGACTGGAGCAGATGAGCGAGGGGCTAAGCAGTAGCGGATGAGGTCTGGGTGATAATGGAGGTTGGTGAGTAACAGCTGATCTGAATTTGCTGATGGGCCAACACGTGGAGTATGACAGAAGAATCAGGAGTAACTCTAAGGTTCTTAGTTTAAGTAACCGGCAGATGAGAACTGTCATTCATGGCGATGGCGAAGACACCAGCTGGCCGTGGGCAAGTCGGGACAATTTTACACGTGTAAAGGTTGTGATGCCCATGGCGAGATGTCAGGTGGGCAGCTGGATACGAGGTCTGGAGTGCAATGAGTCAGTTGGTGCTTACAGATATAAATTTGGAAGTTATGAGCAAACGAAAGGTATGAAAGTCATGACAACGGATGAAATCATCAAGGGAATGAGTACAGATGACGCACCCATGTCAACATTTAGAAGTTGGGCAGATGAGGAGGATCCAGCAAGAGACAAAGAGAAAATAGCCAGAAAGGCAGAAGAAAAACTAGGCAAGTATAACATCCTGGAAACCAAGTGAACAAAATGTTCCAGGACAGAGAGAGATTGACACTGTATCAAACGCTGCAGGTACGCCAAAACAAGGTAAAGACCCAGAAAGGACTGGTAAGATTTCGCAACACAGGTGTCACGGCTGATCCTGAGAACTGTTTTAGTTGAAGGGGTGGGGGCAAAACCCTGACTGGAGCGGGTTCACTACAGGGTGGAAAGGGGAACACTGGAAACAGCTAGGTCAGGGAATTTTGCTCTAAAAGGAGGGAAGATCGTAGCAGTAGAGGAGAAAAAAAGGCTTTTTTTTTTTTTAAAGATGGGCGAAATGTCTATACTACTGGGAATGATCTAGTAAAGAAGGACTAATTGGTGCAAAGCAGACTTATCAGCATCCTAATGGTCAAAACTGGATGTTGACTGAACAGAAGAAGAGTGCTGGCCAGTCAACATGTTATTCCTAACAAGCTCTACAAGTGACCAACCAGATTTCAGTACAGTACCTTTTCGGTTATTTACTACCAAAGCTGTGATGGCATTTTCAAAATGCTTTAGTGAAATACATAAATAAAACCAAAATATAGCTTAATATCTTCAACATGTATTCTTGAGCTGGGATCTAAGAACTGTTGAGGGTTTATGGGTAGTCTCAGGGATCCATGAATTCAATGATCATTTTTAACTTTATTTTTTCATTTTGCTAAGCATCTAAAGTCAGTACCAGTTTAACACCCAACAGCACTCAATTTAAACCAGTTCTTTAAACTTTTACGTTCTCAGTTAATGGTAAAAAACAGTTCTAAACTGTGAATGCAAAGAGAAGCTGAATAAAGAAAGTAAAGCCTAAAATGCAAAAGACAAAAATGCCTTGCTAAAAAAAGTTACACTGTTGTTCCAAACAAAGAAGCCCTACAGGGGACAGGGAAACTTGCAAATCTAGTAATTTCACTAGTGCAAGAAGATAAGACAGTTAAGGTATGACAAAATTCTTTTAAAGGGTTTATTTTGGTCCTGGCCAGGGAGCTCATGTGGCTGGAGCATGACCTGTGCACCAAAGAGTTATGGATTTGATCTCTAGTAGGGCCACATATGGGAAGCAACCAACTGATGTTTTTCTCACACATCAATGTTTCTCTCTCTCCCTTCCTCTCTCAAATCAATATACTGTCTCCTAGGGTAAGGATGTCAGAAAGAAACAAAGGTTTATTTTGGATACAGCATCTATAACCAGTGGAGAAATCCCTAAATAAAAATAGATGGTTGCTCTATACTACAGAAAATGATTCATCAAAAAAAAAAAAAAAAAAAAAAAAAAAGAATTACTGAAATAAACTATGAGATGGATTAATCTCAAAAACATTATGCCGGCCCTGGCTGGGTGGCTCAGTTGGTTGGAGTGTCATCCTGGGCACCAAAAGGTTGTGGGTTTGATTCCTGGTCAGGGCACATACCTAGGTTGCAGGTTTGATCCCAGGTCAGGGTGAGTAGGGGAGGCAACCATTTGATATTTCCCTCTCACACTGAGGTTCCTTCCTCTCTCTCCCTCTCTCTTTCCCCTCCCTCCCTCTCTACAATCAATAAACATATCCTCGGGTCAGGATTTTTTTTTTAAATAGCTGGAACAAAAAAAACCACATTATGCCAAGTGAAAAACAAGGCACAGAAGATCACATGTTGTATGATCCTATTTATACGAAATGTCTAGAGACAGAAAGTAGGTTAGTGGAGGGGAGGGAAAGGAAGGAGCGACCGCTAATGGTAACAGGTTTCTTAATCAGATGATAAAAATTTACAAAATTCAGATCATGGTGCCAGCCACATACCTCTGTAAAAACCATTGAATTGCACATTTAAAACAGGTGACCTTTACGGTATGCATATTACATCTTAATGAAGTTGTTTAAAAAAGATGATGCCCTGGGCTCCACACATACCACAAAACAATGGAAAGTAGTGCTTTTTCAATCCGTAGAACTAAAAAGATAAACCAACTGATAATCCTCAGCTTAATACGTGAGGGAACTATACTACATTAATAGTTTCCAAAGATACTGCTAAAATGACAATCATCAAAATATCCTTATTAAGCTAGTTTTTGAAGGAGGTCAAAAATAAAATCCTTCCAGGAATCCTATGAGTATATTTCCATGAATTCCTTCTTTGTACCTTGAAAATTAAACAGATCAGGATATGGACATAAATGTGCCTTCCCACTATCCTATCCTTTCCATTTTTGAATATGCCATCATGAACAAACTGTAGAGGTAAAATGTTAGTTTAAAGTTTAAAGTTTAGTAAGTGTGTGGTAACTTCTTACTGTAATTTACTCCTTAGATTTCTAGTTATTTCCTATCTGACTATTAGAACATTTTCATTAATTCAAGCTTTTGCTTTATCTATCACATACATGTTTCTGGACTACTAGTTTCACCTCACATAGAAAGAAATAAATCACAGACTGGTAAAAACAATACTCTCATCCAAAACAGCACTATTAATAAAGGAATTAAGCAGCCAAGAATTCCAAGAATTTTATGCAATATGTATAAAATAGAACAAACTCATGCTAACTATCTCTATTAACAGGACTGTGTGATTTGGTTCTACCCAAAACAACATACTAAGTGATAAGTGAACTGGTAAGTTAAAAGATGTTAGCCTCAGAAATAGCTGATAGGTCTGCAAGCAATGGAGGCGGTATCTGATGCATTGTGTTCCAGGGAGGGAACGTCAGAGACGCAGATAAAGAAGTACTTAGGAAAATCGCCACTGGACTGCAACTCTTATCCAGTTAAGAGGTTAAGATGGCTTTTAGGGCACATAACCCTCTGTCTTCTCAGTCTTTTCGCTTACCAGCAACTGGATAAAGCATCAACAGAGATTCAACCCTTGTCTCTACTCATTGGCTGGGTAGTGTCAAGCAGCACAAACGCCAACTTTCTGGTTTATAACAAGTAGCATAAATAGTTAAAATGGGCTCTCCTTTGTAATGGAATGAGGAAGAAAATAAGGGTGTAGTTATGAACACCACTCACTAAGTGAAACTAGGAAGTGGCAGCATTATATTTGCATTTTATGATCCCAAGCAAGCACTTTCCCTCACCTCTTTCCAGTGTAACACTTTAAGTTTGCCTATTCCTGGACTATGTCTAATCGAGCATCAGAAAACACACAGGATCTCCCATAAGGCTGAATGATCCTTTCTTTCCCTCTAAAAAGTAATATTGCTTAATAGTTCCTCCAAGAATTATTTCCTGATTAACCCTATACTACTCAGTTTATTTTTTTATTCTAAATCAGCATACAATTCAACCACTATTTACCTGTACAGAGCTTTGCAAAGGCCCGTAAGTTCAAAGTCTTAATGTTTCTTCAACAAAATAGAAACTTATGAAAAAAATCTGTGTTCCAATTTTTTCACATGGAGTTAAGTACACACAGATAGCTCCAATATATAAAGTCATTTTACCCTGAAACATGAAACGAGTTCCTAAGACACTGTACTCATTTACAAAGTAATTCAGATGAATCACCTCCTTCGTGCTTTCCTTCCATTGACAGAGCACCAGCTGTGCAAACTCTATGGTCACTCTCCAGCTCAAAAATTGCCCAGGACTCCTCAATGCCTACCAAATTTCTTCATATCTCATTCAAAACACAATTTCTCATACACTCACATTCCAGGTTCTCCCAAACGCTCCTTGGGCCTTTGCCTACACTATCCTCTTGCCAGGAATGCTCTCTACACCACAATCGGCACACCCCGCACTCCCACTTCTACATGTGATTTATTACGACTATAAAGTGTGTTGACACTATGAGAGGTACCTGTAAATAAAGATTTTCTAGTTTGAATATGGGAATAAAACTTCAGCTCCCATCAGTCATTACCGCCACCAATACAGTCTAGTAGCAAAGTATTGTCTGTGAACACGTAATCGCCAGCATCACACAACACAGTCAGTGCAGAGTAAGCTCTTAGTTAGCATAAGTAAGCCATACCTAAGGGATGTGTAAAAAAAAAGTCAACATGCTGTGGATGCACACTGGCTCAATAGTCTATTTGGGATATACAAGGGTAGAAAAAAAGGAGGGTCAAAGAAGTTTTTAATTTGTTCTGGTTTTCAATGATAAAAATTAGTTCGGTCAGCAGGATCAAGTTCTGAATGCTGGGCCTTGCTTGCATCAGGTATTCAAAAAAATATCTTCTTAATGAAATTAACTTGTGGAGGCATTTCAGGGCAATGAGTAAGATAGCCAACTTACACTGCTAGGGCTGGGAAGGCTGCAGAATGGTTGAGATGAGAGAGAAAAATGCCTGGATCCTGAGTTCTCCCAGGGCCAGAATCTTCGATCAATATACTGATTGGTTTTGGCTTCCTAGTTGCTGGAGAGGTCCTTTCCTCCCCCATGTTTCTGGATGCCCCCAAGTGACCACAATCTATTCTCAGTGTTTACTGGCTCCTCTCTCAGTGGTGACCTTGCTGCCACTACATCTGCCTCTCTCCTCTAACACTCTGCAAAAGTGAGAGGTATGATAAACAGAGGGAAGCTAACTTCTGATTTCCTTCTGTAATCGAGTACACTCCCTGGGCTGGAGCACCAATTTCACATGCCAAGAACAAGTTTCTTTTTCATAAAATCAGACATTTCCACCCTAACTAAACTTATTTTATAGACCAGGTAACATGTTTATCATATGAAACTCTAGAGGCACAAAGGAGCATACAGAGAACAGGAAAGTGAATCAGGTCCTCCTCCTCAGAGACAGCACGGTCACTTCTGTTCACTATCACTAACACAAGGCTGTTTTCTACTATAAACACAGTAGTTCAGCCACATTCTGCTTTGGGGCTTGTTTGTTTGGGGACAGGAACTGATCTGTGACTCAGGCCTTTGTGTGTAATGTGTCTATGAGAAAACATATCTCAGTTGTGGACACAACTGTGGACAAAACTTGGGACACAAGATACCCTAAGAATCCTGAAACACCAATTCAAAAGACCCTATGCGCCCCAATTTCCATAGCAGCACAATTTACAATAGCCAAGAATTGAAAGCAACCTAAGGGGT
The DNA here is from genome assembly GCA_004026545.1 of Mormoops blainvillei. NCBI lineage: Eukaryota > Metazoa > Chordata > Mammalia > Chiroptera > Mormoopidae > Mormoops > Mormoops blainvillei. Next base: position 261,240 of record PVJD01000657.1, read on the forward strand.
CCAACAGTAAATGAGTGGATCAAAAACTATGGTACATTTACACAGTGGAATACTACACAGTAGAAGGAAAGAAAGAGCTACTACCCTTTGCAACAGCATGGATGGAACTAGACAGCATTATGCTAAATGAAATAAGCCAGGAGGTGAAAGACAGATACCATATGATCTCACCTATAAATGGAACCTAATCAACAAAATAAACAAGCAAGCAAAATATAACCAGAAACACTGAAATAAAAAACAAACTTGCCCTGGTTGGTGTATCTCAGTGGACTGAGCATTGGCCTGAGAACGAAAGGGTCACCGGTTTGATTCCCCAGTCATCAGGGCACATGCCTGGGTTACAGGCCAGGTTCCTGGTAGGGGACGTGCAAGAGGCAACTACACATTGATGTTTCTCTCCCTCTCTTTCTCCCTCCCTTCCCCTCTGTCTAAAAATAAAAAGTAAATAAAATCTTTAAAAACAACAACAATAACAACAAACTGACAGTAACCAGAGGGGAGAAGGGAGGGGCATAACAGGAAAAGGAGGCGAGGGGTCACCAAGGAACATGCATAAAGGACCCATCGACAAAGCCAAATGGGGGAAGGACTGAGGATGGGAGATGAGGAGGGGTGGGGCTGGGGAAAGTGGTGGTGGGAAAATGTTGACATGGGGATGATGGGATGGGATGCAGGGTGGAGGGGATAAAGGGGAGAAAAAAATGAGACAACTGTAATAGTATAATCAATAAAATATACAAAAAAAAAAGAAAAGAAAACAGATCTCATCTGAAAAGAACACAATCTTTTCAGATGACTGTGGACACAACTTGGGATACAATATGGTATTGTGAACCGAAAGAACATGGCTTTTGGCACTTCACCAACCAATGTCCACACACAAGCTCTGAAATGAGGCATCTTAGGAAAAATTAACTTATGAATGTTAGCTTTCTTATCCATAAAATAGGAATAGGCTCTTGTGATGATTAAATTAAAATATGTTAAATGCTTTATTTTCTCCATGCCTTTAACCTTGTTTTCAACTTTCTTCGTGGAGTGTTTTCCTTTAACTGCATCTGGGATATTTTTATTTTAATGTGTATGAAAATATCTAAAGAAAAAAAATGAGTGAAAATACCAAGATTTCTAAAAAAGGCTTCTATTTACGGAATTAAAAATCCTCTAACAATCACCTTTTGTTCTTCTCTTTCTGTTGCATGATGACACTTTTCAATTCTCCAGTGCCTCAGGAAATCTCGAAGATATCCGAAGAGGGTGAGCACCCCATACCCCACGTAAGTAAGCACAGCAACCAGCATTGGTGTTTCTTCAAAAGCTTCATTAAATGGTCTTTTATATAGTCCTCCATTTTGTGTAATGTGGTGGATCTGAAAGGGAGATTTAAAATGCTTATTTCAATCACACCAAGAAAGAAATTTCTACTTAAAAAGCTAAGCAGCCATTACAGATTTGTATAATTATACCTTCAGAATTCTTAGTTAAAAAAATAAACCCACTAAGATCTAAGCAGGGCATAACTTTTTTTCAAAAGAAGTAAGTTAATTCAGATGAATAGCAAACAAAGAAAAACAGAGGGAGAGGGACTCCGTCTGAGAACAATGCCTAACTGACCTCTATCGTTATTTGGTTTCATGAAATAGATCCTAAAATACTATGGTTGGAGAATACATAATTTCCTTTGTTCTAATAAAGAAAATAAGAACTATCGGGGGAACACTTTATAAAGTATACGACTGTCTAACTGCTATGCTGTACACCTGAAACTAATACAAAATAATACTGAATATAAACTGTAATTGAAAAAAAAAGAACAAAATTATAAATCAACAAAGAGAAAGTCTATCCTGAAAAGTAGTATATTTGCTTATAAATGAAGTGATCAAAAGTACATTCGGCCCTGGCTGGTGTGGTTCCGTGGAATGACTGCTGGCCTGTGAACTGAAAGGTCGCGGACTCAACACCCAGTCAGGGCACATGCCTGGCTTGCAGACCAGGTCCCCGGTAGGGGCTTGTGAGAGGCAACCGACTGATGTTTCTCTTGTACATGGATGTTTCTCTCCCTCTCTTTCTCCCTTCCTTTCCTTCTCTCTAAAAATAAATAAATAAAATTTTAAAAAGTAAACTCAGTTTTAGAATAAAATAAAATATTTGTAAATGTTTTACTGATCTATGTTCTTGAAGCCACTCAGCCATAGTACTCCAATATCTGCATTAGGCCCCTGTGAAAACACGTGGGTCATACCAGCCTTTCTTTTCAACGGTAACACAAATAAATTATGCACGAAAGTAAATTGCTTACTTTTGTGAGCGGTCCAGCATTATATAAGAGTAGAAAGTGAAATCCAACACAAGGAAAAAACTGTTACAATGATCAGTAATGATCACGAAATCATTCTGTCCCTTCATCTAAGTATCTATCCAAACACTGTAAGATTATCATTGGTCTGTTCATCCTTTGGGGTACTCAAATTTTAATACGCAGATACCAAGCCACTGTACTTCTGATCTCATAACTTAAACCTTTTTACTTTTTGGTCAATTTTAACAGAAATCTTATTTTACAGAAAAAAATCTACTAGAGAATTTTGTGTGTTAACTTTACTCTTATTTGAAACAAGTGAGGGCCATAAGGATGGTCAATCAAATTTACCAGGAGCATATCTTTCAGTTGAGCCCTGTACTAGAGTTAAGAAATGTCCAAAAAGAATAAAAGATTCTTGCCCTCTCAGACAACCTGATCAGAGAGATGATATAAAGTAGTAAGAACAAATTAATAAAAATTTACAAAACTACAGAAACATGCCCCAGGGCTAACTGTGTTTTAGAATATTGTATACTTGTATGAGTTTGGGAAAGCTACCTGAATGTTGGAGGCTGGAACAATTTGGAAAAAAAAAAAGTTTTATTTGACAAAGGAAAGACATTTGGATAAGAATGATACATAGAATGTACTGGTACTAATTCAATTTGATAGCCTAAAGAACTTAATGAAAACTATTTGTAAAACTAGTTTAAGTCTTCATCAATTTCTTCCCCAAAGGCATGTATGTCTGTGGCAATATTAAATACTTCTATGCAGAAGTAAGGTTGTAACATGTTTAGAAGAGAATAGCTAGAAATGAGCCAATATCTGAAGAGAAAATTATTCAAAAATCAACAATATAACCCATAAACTATTAAGCTGAACAAAATCAAAAGCACTCAAAACACAAGAAAAATAAACATTCTGATCACTTCTTTAAAAAAGCCAATCTAAAAATATTTTGCTATACCTGTACCCAACTCTCCTGAACTCTGAAATTGTTTAAACTATTTTCTCTGAATTGAACATAAAAGTAAAAAGTGAGGCAATTTTCAGAGCTCCTAAATCTAACAAATGTGTGGCAGACTTATACGTCAGGAATGCTATCCTCCTGGATTTGAGACACACCCAAACCAGCAGGACCAAGTAAATGCAAACAGCTGGTAGGACTGTCTTGGAAGGAGGAAGTTAAACCATTAGTTTGGTGTTATTTTTTATTTATTTATTTATTTTAAAAGATTTTATTTATTTATTTTTAGAGAGAGGGGAAGGGAGGGAAAAAGGGAGAGAAACATCAATATGTGGTTGCCTCTTGCGTGTCTACCACTGGGGACCTGGCCCACAACTCAGGCATGTGCCCTGACCGGGAATTGAACCAGCAACTCTTGGTTCCCAGGCCAGCACTCAATCCACTGAGCCACACCAGCCAGGGCTGGTTTTAAATACTATGTGATTCTATCACAGCCACATTTAAAATTAAATGCATTTCAAGGAATTGAGATTCAACTATGAAGGAATTTTTGGAATGTGGCCTCAGTCAAAAACACAGGTCAGTCTTCTGTTTCACTGAATCTGCTGTTGATTCAATGTAATGTATTCTTCATTTTGGGTATTATATTCTTCATTTCTGACTTTGTATGTGTGCATGTGGTTTCTTTCTTTGAGTTCTCACTAAGCTCATCTACTCTTCCCCTAAGTTCATTGAGCATCCTTATAACCAGTGTTTTGAACTGTCTTTGGTTGGTTGCTTGCTTGCTTCATTAGTTCTTTCTCTGGAGATTTCTCCTATTCTTTCATTTGGGGCATGTTTCTTTGTCTCCTCACTTTGGTTGCCTCCCTGTGTTTGTTTCTACGTATTCGGTAAATCTGCTACATCTCCCAGGCTTGGTGGGGAAGCCCTGGGTATAGGTGTCCTGTCCCCCGGGCCACTTTAGATGGGTGTTCCAGGGGTGTCCCTTGTGCAGGCTGTATGTGCCCTCCTGTTGTAGTTGAGCACTGTTTGTTGGCACATCAGTGAGTGGGACTGGCCTTCAGGCTGCCTAGCTGTGAGGACTAGCCGGGGCAAGCTGCAGTGCAGGAGCTGACCCCACAGAGCGGGATTCGTTTTAGTGGTGCTCTGATGAAAAACACAGGTCACTCTGGTCATGCAAGGTCAGAATGGACAGGCCAACTGATATGCAAACCTCTGACAGCCGAAAAAGTCTTAGAACTCAGACAACAAAATTACTCGACCTTCAAGTACTGATGCTAAATGTTATCGACATTACTAACTTATACAATGTTCCATAAGGGAAAGCACCAGACTTATTTTGTTCATTACTGCACATCTAGCACTCAGGATGGTATTTATTAAGTGCTAACAAATAGTAAGTACTCATTTATGTTTCCTTTTACTATTAATAGTATTACAAAAAGTAGCACCTTATAGGATATTTGCTAAATGAATGAAAATACACATTATGTTCTTTGCTCTTTCAACAATAAGTACCATCACAGAAGGGGGTAAGTTGGTTGAAGTGATTATAGAATTAATATTAGGACATTTCTAGAACCCAGATCTGACATCTTTTAGTTCTCAGCTGGACTGGGGATCAAATTCACTCTAGACAAAACATAGGCTACAAACTCATACAGTGTATTTCAACATGAAAGTGGGCTCTTAAGGAGTCTTTCATTCATTCTAACTTGAGAATTACACTATCGACAAAGCAATCAAGAAAATTATCATTCCCTCCAGATTAAAAAAAAAACAGTGTATTCACATTAAGCAGAAAAAAAATGTGACACTGTCAGTGGCATTATTAACCATGGGCAGATTTAAGAACTCCAGTGAATACCGAGATGCACTTGCTTAAACATTAATATTATTTTTCGAGAAAATGCAAAACAAAGACAGAGGAAGAAATTTTTTCAGCCAAGATTATAAGTTCATCACCATAAAACACATTAGAGGACAAGGAGAAGGTAACAAAAAAAATCAAACTGGAAAGCCATTTTGTTCACATGCCTATAGGCTATCAACCATACTTAAAAGTAGCTGACAAGGCACTCCCAACCAAAGCAATAATGGGATGCAGTATAACAGAAAGATAAAACCATACACTAAATATATATGCACAAAAATCACCCGGAAGGAGACACAAGAAACTGGAGTGGGGAGTGGGAAGGAAGCATACTTCCTACTTATAACCCTCTGAACCAATTTATTTTTCATTTTTAACAAACAGTATGTATTACTGAATTTTTGTTCATAATTTTATTTTTTAAATGTTTAAGCTAAATTTTCTTGTTGATTTATTCACTATTTGGACTAAAACAGAGTTAATAAAAGCAACATATGCCTCTCATCATAACCTCAGGTCATGTCAGTCTATACAGTGTGTAGAGAATTCTCATCTACTTCTTTCATTCAAATGGACTTGACATGCTGATGAGTAAGTACAAATATACACTTCAATCTCCAATTTTTTCCCCAGCACTCCAAATTTATATCTCCACCTGCCTCCTATGTAGCTCCACTTAGACATCCCAAATTCAACAATTCTGAAGCTGAACTTATCTCACCATCTGAACTCCTCCCTCAATTAAAACCTGATCCTCCTCTCCTCCTGGATTACCTAGCTGGTTGACAGAATCACCATCCAGTCCACCCAGTCTCCCAAGTTTGGAGTCATCTTTAGCTCCACCTTATTTTCTGGCTTCCATCTAGAACTAGTAATGTATTTTCATGCCATAATTCAAGACCTTCTCATGAGGCACCAGGGAATTTCAAGAAGCCTGGAAATGTTCTACATCTTGAGAGAAGTATTGGAGACACAATATACTTACAGTTAAAAAATCATGGAGTTGTACACCTAGCATATTTTATGCACTTAACTGAATGTATGTTACTCCTCAATTTAAAAACAAAACTTCAATGCCTCTTCCTTCAGGGGACTACTGCAACATCCTCCTTCCCATCAAGTCTCCCTGCCACCAAGAGCCCCCACACACACTCCAATTACCCTTGCAGTCACACCAAATTTCTTGCCAGTTTTTCAAAAAAAGAATCCTCCCCTAGAAGGAGTGAAAATCTTCTAACAGTGATAAGTCAATGGCTGGTGTCCAATATTGAATGTTAGTTAGAATACGGAGGTAAACTCCAAAAGAATCTGCTAAAATAGAAAGTAGTGCCCTGGCTGGGTAGCTCAGTTGGTTACAGCATCGTCCGATACACTCGGGTTGTGGTTTGATCCCCAGTTGGGGCACATACAAGAATCAACCAATGAATGCGTAAATAGGTGGAACATGTCTGTCTGTCTGTCTCTGTCTCTCTCTCTCTCCCCCTCTCTCTTAAACCAATAAATAACAATTTAAAAAGAAAAAGAAAAGAGCCCAGGTCAAGTAGCTCAGTTGGTTAGAGCATTATTCCAATACACCAAGGTTGTGGGTTCAATCCCCGGTCAGGGCACATACAAGAATCAACCAGCCCTGGCTGGTATAGCTCAATGGATTGAGCATTGGCCTGAGAATCAAAGGGTGGTTGGTTCAATTCCCAGTCAGTGCACATGCCTGGGTTGCAGGTCAGGTCCCCAGTAGGAGGTGCATGAGAGGCAACCACACATTGATGTTTCCCTTTCTTTCTCCCTCCCTTCCCTCTCTCTAAAAAATAAATACATAAAATCTTTAAAAAAAAAATTAACTAATGAATACGTCAGTAAGTGGAACAACAAATAGTAAAAAAAGAAAGAAAGAAAGGAAAAGAAAAAGAGAGAGAGAGAAAGAAAGAAAGAAAAGAAAAGAAAAGAAAAGAAAAGAAAAGAAAAGAAAAGAAAAGAAAAGAAAAGAAAAGAAAAGAAAGTAGTTACCTCTGAAGATGGAGAAAAGGGGCAGGAGACTATATATTTCAAAACTAGCCTCCTGGAACTGCCTGATGCTTCAAACCAAGTGCTACGAATTCTTAGGTCCTACAGCACTGGCTATTTTGACTGTGAATGTGTACTATTTTCAAGACAAAGAAAGAATGACTCCAAAGGCGATTCAGAGGGGTTTCAGGGGGAACTCATCTCAGATTCAACAGTTCAGAGACTCTGAGTGGCAGCCTGGAGCACGGAGGGTCACAGGGAGGGCAACACATGACCTCCATACTCCAAGAGGTCCAGAGGGCAGGGCATCAAGCACCAAACCAAAAAAGATTATCCTTGAGCCTTAATATCTCATGGAATTTGCCTAGCTAAATTTTGGGTTTGGTTGGGACCTGTGAACCCTTTCTACTCTCTGATTTCTTGCTTTTGAAATGAAACTGTCTATCTTCTGCCTGCCCCACCATGGTATTTTTTGGAAGCACATAACTTACATGGTTTCACAGGCTCACAGCTGGGCAGGAATTCTGTCTCAGGATGAACTATCTCCAATCTCACACATATCAGATTTAGATGAGACTCTGGACTTTAGACTTCAGAGTTGATGCTGAAATGAGTTTAGGCTTTGGGGGCTGTTGAGATGAACTAATGTATTTTGCATGCATGAAGGACACGATTTGGGGGAAACCATGGGCAAAACATTATAGGATGAATATTTGTGTCCTGACCACTAAATGCATATGTTGAAGGCCTAAAACCCACCCCTCAATGCAATGATATTTGAAGGTGGGCTCTTTGGAGGTAATTAGGTTTAGATTAGGTTCAGATTAGGTCATGAGGCTAGGACCCTCGTGATATGATCAGGGCCCTTATAAGAAAAATAAGCTGAGATCTCCATTGACGAAAGGCCATGTATGTATACTATGAGAGAGTTGCCATATACAAGCCATGAGGACAAGACTAACCAAGAGTCAATCTGCCAGCACCTTGACCTTGGACTTCCTGACCTCCAGAACCGTAAGCAGTAAATGTCTGTTGTATAAACCACCCAGTCTATTTTGTTCCAGCAGCCTGAAGTAAGATAGATGTGAAGACACATAATGCATACAATATACTCTCAACTGGTTTAGGAAAAGATAACTGTGTGCATGTGTACCTGTAAAAAAAGAATGCCAGAGAATTTTCTTCATGGACCATTTGTAAGTCAGTTGCAGTTATAACTTACCTTTACCTTTTAATACTTCAGTGTGTATGTCTTAAAAACAAAGACATTTTCTCACATAACTACAGAACAATTATCAAAAATCATAAAATTGACAGAATACTAATAACTAGCCAGCAGACTTAATTTAAATTTTGCCAACTGTCCTAATGATGTCCTTTACAGCAAAAGAAAGTCCTGGATTGTGTGTTGCATTCTGTCTCTTTAGTTTCAGAAAAGAAAAAGAGGTAAGTTTTGATTACGCTGTAAGCTGATTTGGCTGGAATGGTTCTGAGCAGAGGTTTCAAGAATCCCATGAAAGGACACAAAGTAACTATGTAATTATGCAATAATGGGGAAGTAATTATTGGGAAACAGCATATATTTCCAATGTGAATATAAAGCCACATAAATATCTTCGTTTAAAGCAAATAAACACATTCCTGCTGAATGTGACAGTAGGATGACAGAACCTGCCCTTTCACCACTGAAACTGCCCACCTGGTAGACAATTTGGAACATTACATAAAAAAAAAAATTAATGTCCAAAACGAACTACCCATTATTCTTCAACAATCAAAGGCCTGTTACTATGTCTCTTCCACTAAATAAACCCTATTCATTTCCAGTGGTATAGTCTGTTGTTCCTTGAAAGAAGTTCTGCTGAAACGGTCTTTTCTTGGAATTTTACTGCAATGTACTAGCCTCTCTCTGCTGCATACCACACATACTAGAAAAAATAGTTCAGAGCTTTGTGGCTGTCACACAAGCTATTCCATACTCTGAATGTGTATTTTCAGAAGAGTCCTGCTTTGAGGACAGGCAAATTTTGAAAAGTAGGGAGCATGCTTTTTTTCCTTGCAAACAGGATAAACTCCCTAATTTTTGCCAATTAAGTGTCTCATATAGAATGAACTGAAAAGTGCTTCCAAGGCAATCTGTAAACAAATTTATGTTTTGACATTACTATTTTCCTATTGAAAATTCCAGAAATGGAGACCTCAAAGTACACATGCACCGGGACACTTCAGTTCAGTGGCACCGTGTGAACTCTGGGCAACGATGCTCTGTGTGAGTGTGACCACTCTCACTTGCCACTTGCCACATCTCGGCAGGACTTTCCTACCGCTAGATAATCATCATGGTATGGCAGGTGGTTTAACAGTCAGGAGATCTGAGTACCCGTGTACCTCTGTAACAAATGCTACGCCTTCATCAGGGTTCTCTTCCGCCTCTAACAAGTTCTGGGCCTCCAACACCATGCCTTCCACTCTGCCCCTCCCCCACTCCACTCAGATTTTGGAAAGAGCACCAACTGGAGAGGCAACGCGGTATGCGTTAATTTTCCTTCTCTGGGAACATGCTCTGATGCCCAGGGGTGGGCCCCTGGTGGTCAAATATGTGTATTTTGACAGTATTTCCTGGGTCATAACTGATTGACACAGGGTAATGACCTATGCCAAAATGAACCCAACAACCCCTCTCATTGCGATTTAAAATTTCAGTGGGGAAAGAGTCTGAAGGGCATTGGACCAACAGTCCATAGAAAAGGTCAATAAACTCCTGCAACGAAGGTCCCAATTGCCGTGCCATTTCTTGCACTTCTGACTTTCTGAGATGGTTGTTCATCAGTTTCTCCCCGGTCTTGCTTTTTTTTTGCATACCTATCATCCTTACAATACATCACCCTTATGTTTAGCTAGAGTCAGTTTTTGTTGTTATCAACAGAAAGAAATCTAATGGACACAGATTCTATGTTAAAATCTCTTAGAACTTCTTTTTTACACTTTTTGGGTATTTGTATGTTAGCAGAGCCTGAAAATTTTTAGGGCTTTGGTAACTTTTTTTAAATGACTCCCAACTTTGTCAATGTTGTGCATTTGGAACACTGTTTACTATCTTATCTAGGATAAGGGACATTTGGTTCAAAATTATAAGTAGGTACTTCCCTATATTGAGGGACATCAGATTCGAACTGCCTGCTGTAACTAACCTCTTCTCAGGTTCTCATTAATGAACATGAAGATAGCGCCCCCCCCACCCCAATCAGAACTAGTATTTAAGAAAGGGCAACAGAAGATGACAAACAAAAATTCAGAGTGTCTAACTATACAGAACTTGCTCATAACCATTAAACAAGACTAACTCTTTCATGGTAAGAACAATCACAAACAAAAGGAAAATATTATATTATTTAACATAAGATTTCAGGAAAATCGACTATTTGGAAAAATAACTCTAGTTAGAAATTCTCATACCATACTGTGGCAGAGAGCATTAAACTGGCCACCCTGTATAGATTCTCCCTATCTTCCCTTCAGTAAGGGAACCTCTGCTTTATCTGGGTACATGACCGTCCAACCACAACCTCTATTTCCCAGTCTCTCCTGCAGCTAGAAGCAGCTTTGGTGTGAAATTCTGGCCAATAGGAAGTGAACAGAAGTGACGGGTTCCGGGGCTGGGTTAGATCCTCTAAAACAGAAATTGCTTTCCCTCTGCTTTGCTCTCCCTCGGCCTGTGGCTTGGAATGCAGATAGAGTGGAAGATTCAGATGCAAATGAAGACAAAACGCTAAAAGACTGCACAGCAACAAAGAACATACCTCATAACCTACCTACTTAGGACTACCTGTCTATCTTTAGACTTTACAAAGAGAAGTAATTTCTATCTTGTTTGAACAACTTAACCTTTTTTCTAACAGAAAGATTTTTTCTTTTGTTAAATTTATTTTTCGATTATAGTTGATACATAATATTATATTAGTTTCAGGTATATGACATAGTAATTAGACATGTATATACTTTATGAAGTGATTACCCCAATAAGTCTAGTAAGCACCTGAAACCATACAGAGTTATTACAATATCATTGACTATGTGTCCTATGCTGTACTTTACATCCTCATGACTATTTTTATAACTGGCAATTTGTACTTCTTAAACACTTTCGCCTTTTTTGCCCGCCCACCTAACACCCTCCCCATCTGGTGATCACTTTGTTCTCTGTATCTATGAGTTTGTTTCGGTTTTAACAAGTTTATTTTTATGTCACTTACAGCAACAAAAACAAAAACAAATATCAAAAACCAATATTGGGAGGTCTGCTTCCAGGTTGGAGTAAAAAGACAGAGGCAAGCCATCACTCTCACAGGACAACCAGATGAAACTATATAGGTTACTCAAAACAAGAAACTGTTTTAAGACACTGAAGAATTGTTTTCAATGCAAAGCAAAGAGCACAAGATGAACTAAAATTCCAGAGAGTGAAGAGCCTTTCCTTGGTAAGCTGAAATCGCTAGCCATTTTCTTTCCTGGGAGTATTTGTAGCGTTTGAGCGTGGCCTGGTAACTGGGCTTGCCACAGGCAGAAAAACTCCAAGACAAATAAAAACCAGTGGAGCTTATGGTAGCTGTACAGGTTGCTATGACAGACTGAATTCTAGATGAGCCCCAGACACATGGCCACTTTTCTGCACAGGACATTTACAAAGTGCTTGAGAAGCTGGAGGGCTGAACTAGGAAGGTTATTTGAAATCAACCACGACCTCCTGATGCTTAGAAGATAAAGTCATACATACTACAGGGAGAGCCCCCAGTACACACACAGTAATCCCATGCTTAAGACACTGTGCTCACTGAAGTGGATGAATCTACCCAAAGCCAACCCGATCCAGCTCAATCTCTGGTTAGATGGCACCTCGCTGTAGCTGCCTAAGACAGCAAAATGAGAAAAACAACACTAACTTTGGCCTCTGTAGGCCTTTTACACATAAGGTCCGGCAATCAAAAGCTTCTGCTTTCCCAGGAGGCAGGGGGAGAATATGAATGACTGAAAGAGAAGGCAGGGCATAGGCTACACATTCACCTCTCACTGTTTCAGTACTGCTAGTCTTGGAAAACCTCTCACAACTTGATCTTCCCTCCCTCCCTTTAATTTCACATGCCCAGAAGTGGAGATTCCTATTTAACTTTTTAATGTTTCTAAAACTGCAAAAACATTTTTGGACATCAAAGTCTCTCCTAGGAACCCAGAGCCCCATTATATCAAGGAGCTCAAAATCATCACCACCATAATAAAAAATATCATCAAAATCATCTCATTCTTTTCATTCATTCAATAAACACTTCATTTCTATTTATGTCAAGAACTGTTCTCTGTACTGGATACAAATAAAAGATAATCCTTGTCTTCAAGAAGTCTGCAGGGTTTTTGTCTTTTTTAAAGAGAGATGCAAGATCAACGTTCTTGTCATTTTTTTATTGAGGTATAGTTGACATATAACACTATATTAGTTTTAGGAGTACAACACATGATTTGATATTTGTATACATTGCAAAATGATCACCACAAAAGTCCAAATAATGTCTGTCACCATAGTTACAAATTTTTTTCTTGTCATGAGAACTTTAAAGATCCATTCTCCTAGCTACTTTCAATAAACAAACATAATTTTTGAGATAAAAGAGGATAAGAAAGCTATTTTAAAGAATACTGTCTAAAGGGATTTATATTTAAAGGAAAAATGTACACAAAGTGAGAAGCCTTTCTTTTTACAAGTGATCCTCAAGCTGCCTCACTCTTCCTCTTCACATACCTGACACAACCAAGAAAAGAAGATTAAGCAACCTGTCCAATTATAAGAAAGTTAAATTCAAAGTGGGGATTAGAATCCAAGTCTTTACATTTTTCACTTACTGCCATTTTTTAGTCATATTTCTGAGATTCTCTATGAATCAAATTTTCCTTTAATTATTTCAAAGGTATTACAACTTAATCCGATTGTTTTGAAATCATCAGTGGCTTAATTATAAGAATTGTACTTTAACTCACCCTTCATGCTTATTTTTGCTATTCATATTAGCTATATTTAAATAGAGATAAATGGTGTTATTATCAGTTTCCTCTGCTAAGAAAATGTCTGTTTTTAGGAAACTAGGACTAATTTATTTGTACTGGAAATAACTTGCCTCCTTTTCCTATACACAAGCCAATCTTATATAGGAGGCAGTAAAGATATTACCCCTTAGCTCAAAAGGCAGAGGTGTCCAACAGGTAGTTCTATTACAGTTTAATCAGTGATCCCAGGCCAGGTTTCTCAGCCCAGCTTCTTGGCATTTCAAATCAAGGTAAGAAAGGGAGGCAAGGCAGGAAGTCAATGCTGACAGGTTTTCTTTCCTTTGAAGCACCAACCAGTGTCTCACAGCTTAAATCCCTTGTAAGACGACGGGAAGGAGTGCTGCAGAAGTCACTACTGGCTATGCCGCTCCTTAAAAGAGCTAATATCAAGGTGATTAAATATACTACAGTGTGCCTACGCCACTTTCAGACCATTAGGAATGTCACTGGCCACTCCCTACTCTGCCTCACGAGCTCTCACTGTTACTAGTAAAAATGTTCAGTAAGCCCCTATTGTTTTTAAACAACTGTAAACCGAAAACACTAAAAATTATGCCTTGGGTTTCCTACTAGCACATGTACCACAACCTATTTCTCCTTTATGTTTATAACATTATTTTGGGAAACTGATTTTCATCAACCAGCAAGTATATATGAAATAACATACTATGATTAATATAAAAACAGAGAAATAAAAACATACTCAATACCTAGATTTATCAAAATTTACCAGTTAGCATATATGCTCTAGATATTTTTTCCATTAAATAAAACACTGAAGTTACCACTCATTCTTTCATACATTCCTTTACTCCATTAATACTTATTGAGGCCCTTTTATGAGCTAGACATGACCTGGGCACTAGAATACAGTAACATGCACTCCACTGAGAGAGTAAGAAAAGAAATAAGCAGAAAGATACACAGTTTAATGTCAGGCAATTATTAAGTGCTATAAGTAGAAAAAGTAAGAAGAGAGCATTATATTTTATTATTTTTTAAAATGTATTGATGAGAGAGAGAGATTTGTTGTTCCACTTCTTTATGCATTCACTGGTTGATTCTTGTATGTGACCTGACTAGGGATGGAACCTAACAACTCTGATGTATAGGGACGACGCTCTAACCAACTGAGCTACCCCACCCTGAACACAGCATTTTAGACAGGGACTAGCTGGCTGAAGGACATAATGGGCAGGCAGAAATCTACATGGAGTGAGGAAGAGACCAAAGGAAAAAACATTTCCAGGCCAAGGTAACTGCAAGGGCAAAAGCCCTAAGGCAGGCATGCGTGACATGTTCAGGGAAGAGCAGGAAAGCCAGCTCGGCTGACAGGCTATGAAGTCAGGGAGGTATGGGAAACTCAGATGATATAGATAGAGTCTCAGAAGCTGACAGACACTTTATATTCTGTTGACAGTGACAGGAAGCCTTCAGGAGAGTGTCATTAAATGACATGTTTAAGAAGCTCCCCAATCCTTATAAAAAGTTTGCCCTGGCCGTAGCCGATGCAGCTTAGTTGGCTGGGCGTTGTCCTGTAAACTAAAAGGTCGCCTCCAGTTCAATTCCTGGTTAGGGCACATGCCTGGGTTGCAGGCTCTAGGCTCTGTCCCCCTGGGGCGCTTGAAGAAAGCAAAAGGTAACCAACTGATATTTCTCTCTCACACCAATGTTTCTCTCCCCCCCTTTCTCCCTCCCTTCCCCTCAAAAATAAAAATTAAAAAAAGAAGTTTGCCCTGGGGACCCTGGACAGGTGGCTCAGTTGTTTAGAGCATCATCCTAATACACCAAGGCTGCAGGTTTGATTCCCGGTCAGGCCATATACAAGGAGCAACCAATGATTGCATAAATAAGTGGAAAATCAATCTCCCTCTCTTTCTAAAAAAAAATCAGTAAGTAAAAAAAAGTTTTTAAAGTTTGCCCTAGAGAAGTACTACTTCTCTTCTTCCCTAGAGGTATGAAAACTACCCTCAATTTGGTGTTTATCATTCCCATGAATTAAAAAAATTTCCTTTACTATATAAAATACACAGCCATGAACAATAAAGTATTTTCCTGCATGTTTTTAATCCTTAAAAAGATATCATTTTGTAACTTAACAGTGTGTATCTGAGATTTACCTAAGTTCATAACATAGATCAATTCACTTTTTCATTGACGTGTAGCATTTCATTGCAGGACTATGCCATATTTTTTTGTTGTTGATTTTTTGCCATTCTCCTACTAATGGACAATTAGGTTACTTCCAGTTTTTTAAATTATATTTTTACAGTAAACATTCTTAAACATATCTCCTGTGCCCATGAGCAGAGTTTCTTGGGAAAACCATGTGTTATGGGCTGAACTGACTCCCAAAATTTGTCTGTTGAAGTCCTAATCCAAATACCTCAAAATATGACTATTTGAAGATAGGGCCATTAAAGAGATAATTAAGTTAAGATGAGGTCATTAGCGTAGGTCCTAATCCAATGACTGGTGTCCTTATACGAAGAAATATGGACAGAGAAAGAAGACCATGTAAAGATACAGGGAGAAGAGGGTCAACTACAAGTCAAGGAGCACGGCAACAAAAGAAACCAACCTTGCCCCAGCCTTATCTCAGACGGTCTCCAATGCTATGAGAAAACACATTTCTGTTGTTTAAGCCACACAGCCTATGGTACTTTGTTATGGCAGCCCTAGTAAACTAATGGTATTCAAACTGTGGATTATAGCCAATCAGTGGTTTGTAATATCAATTTACTGTGTTTGTGATCAGGTTATTTTAAACTTTCAGTTAAAAACTTTCACTGAGTAGTCAAATCTCTTGCTACCTTCCTCTTAGAAGGATATGTGTGATTACTTTTAGTACCTACCTGGATAATCCTCATCAACGGAACCTTAATTTACTCATATCTATAAAAACCCTTTGGCTACATAAGGTAACATTCACATGTTCTAGGAATCGGGATGTGGTCATCTTGGGGAAGGGGCATTATTCAGCAGACCACAATTTTTTTATCGCTACTGAATTTATTGGGGTGACATTGGTTGATAAAACTATATGGGTTTCAGGTATATAATTCTATAATACAAGTGCTCCTTGACTTGTATAATGTATTGTGTGTTCACCACAAGTGATTCATGAAACTTTTGTTTTAGTTATATATGGATGTAAGTATAAAATATATAAAGTACATAAAATATATACACATTATGTATGCACTGGGTTGAGATATAAAAATGCTATTTCTTGGTGTGGGCTGAAATAACAAGGTCTGAAGGTCTCTGCTCTCATATCTACCTAGATACTTAGTAGAACACTCATTATAAATATGCATATTTCAACTTTTCTAGAAACTGCCAAATTGTTCTCCAAAGCAATTGTACCAATTTAGTAAAAGTGTCCACATACAAGTTCCCATTGCTAAAACACTGTGAACATTTAATACAGTCATTGCTTTCAAACTGTAAAAGATAAAAACAGTATCTTATTGTTGTAAGTTGCAATAACTCAAGAACTAGTGAGAAGGAGTATATTCATATATTTATCTTCCAATCAAGTTTCTTTTCCTGTGAATTTCCAGTTCCTATCTTTTGCCCATTTTTCTACTGGATTACATGTTTATTTCCCCATGTGTAGAAATTATCAAAAGGCAGACTCGTTTGCCACTAATGGTATTAAAAAATGAACCCCCAACACAGGGGTTATCTCAATCCTTTAAGGCCCTACAATACACATGTATTATTTCAACAGTCAGAAGCAAAAATCATTTTAAAACAAAAGGAAAAAATACCCACTTAATGTTCAAAATGGGTCTTGAAGGTAGTCTTAAAGACAACAAATGTTAAGCTAAACTTTCTGAGATTAAATGGGTCAAGAGCAAAAGGCTTACTTGTTTAATTGGTCACAAATACAAATTACATTATAGAAAGCTTCTTAGACGCTATTCACAAGGCAGCTGACTTTTGAGGCTGCAAACCACGTATTTAATCAAGGAGGGCACACCCACTCAGAATACACAGAAAACACAGTCTCTACCCATCCCTCTCAATTGCCTATTCTGCCAATACACATTGCTGCTTCCTTTTTTTTTTCTTTTCAGAAACTGAACCTAATTGAATCTCAACCAATTAACTATCTTGCTCAAAGCACTATGAAGTTCCTGGGGCAGCTGGGCCAACCTTAAAAAGTGGGCAAGTCTGCCTTCCCTGAATATCCTAGTTCTAAAGTACTATCTTAATAGTGATTTACGTATTAAATGCTTATCTCATTTCCCAAGAATTTTTATTAGAGAATTCCTGAGTATCTCAAAGAACTCTGGAATCTTTCAGATCCAGCCTGTAAGAACTGAAATGTTCTTCCTATTAGAACAAAAGCATTTGAAACAAAAATCCAGTCCAACAAGTTGTAAACAGTTACAACAATTCTGCAAAGCCTTCAGGTCTTTAAGCCTCATCAGGCCCTGCGAAACTTGAACAGGTACACTGGACCTTCTAGCTACTCCTCCTGTTCCTGTCTCATAAGTTCTTCTCAGAGTTACTGTTTCTGCTCAGTGGAAAGGAAAGCTAGTAGCTACTTAGTAAACTATCCTTCATTAGTTATTCATTTGCAACCTTCTAAGTACTGTATAAGTAGCAGGACCAGCACTTTGTTCCTCCTGTTTCTCCTGGCTTAATATTTAAAGAACATAATTTGTACCCCAATTCCTCCTTAAGATAGAATCTTATTTATTCTGGTGGCTAGAAGGCTGTCATCCTTCTAATATCTCAATAAAGGTACTAGTAAAGATGCCTGGACCAGCATGGCTCAGTTGGTTGAGAATGGTCCTGGCAAAGCAAAGGGTCACGGCAACAGGTCACTGGTGTGATTACTAATCAGGGTACACGCCTGGGTCACTGCAGGTCCTGGTTGGGGCGCATGCCAGCGACGATGGGATGGATTCATGGGGATGGATTGATGTTTCTCTCCCATTCTTTCTGCCCCCTACCCTGTCTCTCTAAAAATAAACAAACAAACTCTTCTTTTTTTAAAGCATTATTAAAGAGAAGAAAGTCAGGTTCAAAACTGTCTCAAAGGCAGATAATTTTTACCTTCTATACTTACTAACTAATAAAGAAGGTAAAATGTGTATCCACATCTCACAAGTTCTATAGAGAAATTAAAGATCTAAAAAAAAAGAAATGCCTTTAACAAGGAGCTTAAAAAAAGAAAAACCCACACTCTTAGAAATTAAGATCACTGAATACTGTAACATGCTGATGAGAAAATTTCCTGCAAATCCTCTAGAGGTCTTTAAAAATAGGTTGGAATCATCTATCAAGATTAGTTTTAGTAAAGTCCTACAAAGAGATAAAGGGACTGAATTATATAACCCCCTAAAGGTTCCTTCCAGCTCTAATTCTGCAAAAGCTACCAATTCTAACTCTTGCAAAGCTTCCCTAATGCTAACTGGCACCTTTACCTCCAATAAAGGCTAACCCTCTTATTCCTCTGAATGGCATGGAGAAAAAAATTACTGCTTTATTGCTCCTCCTCCTTGTGAAAACTGTATCTACTGTCATCGTGAAAAAACAGTAATGTCCTGGCCAGTGTGACTAGGTTGGAGCGTCATTCCATAAATGAAAGGCTGCACGTTTGAGCACAGGTCGGGGTACATGCCTAGGTTGAGGGTTCAGTCCCCAGTTGGGGCAAGTACGGGAGGCAACTGATTGATGTTTCTCTCACATGGGTGGTCCCTCCCCCCCAACCCTCCCTCTTTGAAATAAAAAAAACACCAGTAATGTCTACAACCCATGAGGATGGTTACTGTAAAGAAAAAAAACCTAATACCCAATACTCCTGTAAAGTTTCTCCTTTATTCACACTATTACCACATTCATGCCACTTCTGACACCAGGCTGGGGAGGAGGGTGTGCGTGTTTCCACACCATCCAGCGATATTTTGACAACAGCTCAGTGTCCTACAATTAACTCAATTCTAATGCTATTTACCTGGAGATAGCGTCACATCCCACAGGTTTAGGGGTCAGTCCCACAAGACTATCTATGCCCCCACCCCGCAACTTCAGATCCCAATCGCAAGTCTAGATTCTCACCTGTGCTTCTCACGACCAGCTATAAATCAGAGGTTCCCACGACTCACTCTTCTAGTTTGATTAATTTTCTAGAGGAGCTCACAGGACTCAGGAAAACTGTTTACTTACTGTTTACTTACTGTATCTTATAAAAAGATACGATAAAAGATAACATGTGGATGTCTAGTGTGAAGAGATGCAGAGGGCAAGATGTGAGGAAGGGGGGGAACGCCACTCTCCCAGCACCTCCAAGTGTTCAGCAACCCACAAGCTCTCCCAGCCCCATACCTCTGGGATTTTTATTGACCAGACGACTCCATTTTTAGCTCCTCTCCCCTCTCTGGAAAATGAGAGGTAGGGCTGAGAATCCCAAGCTTCTAATCATGGCTTGGGGGGCCACCAGCCCCCATCCAGGACCCCACCTAGAGTCACCTCATAGGACAAAACATCCAGAATACTGCAAGAGATTTAGGTACTCTGCAATCAGGAAGCAGGGTCAAAGACCAAATATGAGAACAAAACATGCTCTTAATACTCTTACCACTTAGGAAATCAAAAAGATTTTAGGAGTTCTGTGCCAGGAACTGCAGATATATACTCCTATTATCTCACAGCTACTACCAAAAACAAAACAAAAAAAACAACCCAAAACTCAGAAAATAACAAGTGTTGGTGAAGACATGGAGAAACTGTAACCCTTGTGCACTGCTGCTGGGAATGTAAAATGGTGCAGCCACTGTGGAAAACATTGTGGTGTTTCCTCAAAAATGTAAACTACCATACGATCTATATAAACTACCACATAACTACCAATTCCACTTCTGGGAACTGAAAGGAGGAACTCAAAAGGGATCTATTTGCACACCCACGTTCACAGCAGTATTATTCACAATAACTAAAACGTGGGAGCAATCTCACTGACCATTAACAGATGAATGGCTAAGCAAAATGTGGTATATATGCATATACAATGGAATATTATTCAGCCTTAAAAAGGAAGAGAATTCTGATACCTGCTACTACATGGATGAACCATGAGGACGTGATGATAAATGAAATAAGCCAGTCACAAAAAGACAAATACTGTATTATTCCACTTACATGAGATGGATTGACAGCAGTTAAATCGATAGAGACAGAAAGTAGAATGGTGGTTGCTAGGGGCTGGAAGAAGGGGGCAATGGGGAGTTACTGTTTATTGAGTACAGAGTTTCAGCTTCAGAAGATGAAAAGAGCTATGGGGATGGATGGTAGTGGCAGCTGCCTAACAATATGAATGTATTTAACACCACTGAACTATACACTTAAAAATGGTAAGGACAGTAAACTTTACGTTATGTGTATCTTATCACAACAACAAAAAAGGAAAACGGAAAACAAAACCAAACAGTAATGTCTGATTGTTTCACATGCCCAATCTACCATAAGATCCATTCATTAATCAACCTAATCTAAACCCAAATCCACAAAGTGGTAAGCATATACACACAGTCCGCGACTTATAATTGTTTCATTTAACGATTTTCTGACTTTATGAGGAGGTGAAAGTGATATGCATTCAGTAGAAGCCATGCTTCAGACTTTGAATTTTGACTTTTTCCCTGGCTAGTGATGTGTGATAAGACACTCTTGTGACGCTGGGCAATGGCAGCAAACCACAGCTCCCCATCGGGTACTTGACCACCAGGGCAAACTGGTGCTCTCCAGCGCAGTGCTAAATGCACTTTCGACTTCTGATGGGTTTACCAGTCTGTAACCCCATCATAAGTTGAGGAACATCTGTACATTCATCCTTACAAACAGAGAAACACAGACTCTGGAGAGTGTAAAGAAATCCTGCTCATAAAAGACAAATGTTGAAATATGTGAGGAAATGAAATTAGATGGAAATATCTTGGGTTAAAAAGCCATATTATAATATAAATCTGCTTTTTAGTAAAAGCAGAACCCACACCTGTGCACTTTATGTCTTATGTGTATTTTTATGGCAAACATATCCCCCAGAAGCTGCAAAAACAAAACAAAACAAAAAATCAGGGTTGGAGTACTAGCATATCACTTTAATTAAAACAAAAACAACTTTTTAAAACTTTAAAAGAAAATCCTCACCCAAGGACATGTTTATTTATTTATTTTTTTTAAAGAGAGAGAGAGGAAAGGAGAGAGGTAAAGACACAGGCATCCATCAGTTGCCTCCCACATGCACCCCCACCCAGAATCAAACCAGAAACCTAGGTATGTGCCCCTGACCAGGGATCAAACTCGCAACCCTTTGGTGCCTGGGATGACACTCCAACCAACTAAGCCACCCAGCCAGAGCAAAACAGAAACAACTTTGAAAAATATTTTAAAGATACTCTTGCTGTCCTAAGATACCAAAAATCTCTCTTTTGTTTAAAAGGAAAGAAAAACCCCCTCACAGACAATATTCCTCACATTAGTGTACAAAGCTACATACCTAAATTCTTTCTAGAAGAGCCCTAAACATTCTTTAAGGCATTCCACTAGACTGTTCTTCCAAATGCCACCATAGTGCCTTTAGTAAAATTTTTCCCTAAAATATATTAGGAAAAGTCAGCCAGATGTTTGAGTCACACAGATTTTTAAGTTTCATTTTAGTAACTTGATATTTCTTCATCATATTAGTTGGCAATCTCTGAAGAAACATTATGTTTACTAATGCTAAATTGTTAGGGATTAAGGGAGGGAGGACTTTGATTTACTACTAAATCAGAACATAACTCCTTTGTATTAAGTGGAAAGAGCCCTTATACACAAAGCAAGTAAAAATGTGGATACCTTTCTATCGATTTCCTTTCCCCTTTTAAATAGCCCACTCATTCACCTGCTATGTATTTTCTGATTCCTCCCCATTACGTTTCCCCGTTACATTCTATGCCACAATTTTAGCCATTTACATGGCTAGGAAACAATTCCTTCCACTGCTTATAAATGAGCCCATTCTTATCATTTCCTCTTTCATAATTATTCCTTTAAAAATGAAAACAAATCTACTGAACTTGTGTATTACATTTCCTTAGGCCTCACAACTTCAGGGGAGGTCAAGTCTCTCATAAGTATTTCCCCCCCCAACTCTTACAGTCTTAACTCTCTCAACATGACCTGGAGAAATGCTTTATTTTCTGTTTCACACCAAACACCAATAGGTCTATCTATAAACATCTACTGATTGTGGGAGGAGACGGCCAGATATTTATGTTAAAGCCCAGTTAAACCACAACAGTCACAAGCCTAGCACAGGAAACAGACTGGTTTTTTTGGGGCGGGGGGTGGGCTTCCTTCATATATGAACAAGGCTTATAAATATTAGAGTCAACTGCAATCATCATAACACTCTCTTCCAGCAACACTGATCTTGCATCCTTTCAACCACGTTTCAGCGGGCTATGGAAGAGAAATGGAAGGTTAATAATTACTGCCTTGAATTGGGAACTTCGCAAAATATTTCAGAACTGCCTGGACCTGGCTGGTGATTCAGCCTTGGTTAATTATGTACAGAGTCATCACAAGTCACCACCAGGTCAAACAATCCCCTTGGGTGACAGAACTGTTGCTCAGAGTCAAAGGGACAACGAACTACACCTGGAGCCGGAATGGGGTCTCCCCACTGGCTAAGAGCGTAATGCTTCTGAGGCACCCGACCGGGTTCCAGACTGAGGTCCAATGTCTTGCTTGCAGAAGGGGTAGGGTATGCGGTACGAAGCGCCTAACTACGTTTCCGCCTGGGACCTACCCCTCACTTTCTTTGCCTCCTGAGGACCCCAGGATGGTTCTCCTTAGAGGGCTTCAGGACTTGAAAAGGAAGCAACGCTCTCGAGGGCATAAGGAAGGAGACTCGCAAGAATCAAGAGCCCCCGAGGGGGTCCTCCTGGGTCCGAGGAGTCACCCCCTCGCCTCCACTGGAGAACAGCCCGCATTTCTGGCCAGATCGGGTAAAGTACCCGGGCTTCGAGCACACCTCAAACCTCGGGGAGGCAGGGAAGACCTCAGGCGTGGGGAGATGGGTGAGCCCCTGTGCCGCCCTTGAGGCTCCTGCTCGCGGCAGGCCCGGTCAGCGCGGGACACCGCCGCAAGCACACCTGAGCCGCGCCGGTCGTCCGCCCGGCGGGCGGTCATCGCGACCTCCCCCTGCCCGGACGCCTCCTCCGCCGGCTCCGCATGGGCGCCAGCTCGCGGGGTCCGGCCCACAGCCCCGGCCCGGCCGCCCGGTCCCACCGTACCTGGCCGGCTGCGGCGGCAGAGACGACGGCGCTGCTCCTCACGTACCCATTCCTCACTTCCCCGTTCGCCACGCAGCCGTTCGCCCGCACCGGGCGACGGCAGCAGCAGCCTCCGGGCTCTGGCCGCATGGTCCAGGCAGCACCAGGCGCAAGACAGACTCTGTAGGCGGCGGCTCAGGCAGCAGCCGCGGCTCCAAGTCCCGCTCCGCACCCCACCCACCTCCCCGAAACCGGAAATGGCTACACGGTGTCGCCAATTCCCGGGCGTCACATGGGGGCGGGGCCCACTCCCGCAGAGGCCCGGCCGCCCACTGAAAGACCGGGTGGGGGCGGGCAGGAGGGTCGTGAGCCTAAGGACCGCTGACCAATCTGGAGGTGGAGGAGGCGGACCCCATGCTGCTGCCTGGCCAGTCATGTGCGAGACTAAAGCGTCTCGCCGGTGTCCAGGGCTTTTGGAGGGATTCGTGGACCTGGCACCCGATTGGAGGCCCAAGTTGGGTGGTGGGAAAAGCTTGGGTGCTTAATGGTCCACATTGAGGAAGGGGCCAGGAAAAGTAGCCAATTAGAGTGTGAGGGATAAAAGGGGGCGGAGCCTGTCTCTAGAGCGGGCTCCCTGGTTCTCCTAGACAGGTGGCGCCCCCTCTCCCTTGCCTGCGGGTAAATTCTAGGTTTTAATCCCAGGCCAAAACAGGGCTCCTTGATTTACTTAACTGAGTCCTTTATGAGTGTTCATGCAATAGCCTTTCTGACTTTGTCTCACCATTATTCAGTATACGTTAACATATTTCTTTCCCCCTCCACCTACCAACATCTTTTAATATTTTTAAATATTATTTTTCGATTACAGTTTACATTCAATATTTGTTTGTATTAGTTTCAGGTGTACAGCATAGTGGTTAGACAATCATATACTTTACAACACAGTAAGAAATTGTGTTAATGTGTTTTCTTAAGTAATAATTCATATGTCTCTACCGTTCACCCTGTCCCTATCGGTGTTTTCTGTTCAATTTCCTTTAAAGAGCACTTCCTTGAAAGTAAGGAAACCTGGTCTCCTTCCAACTCCACCAATAACCAGAAAGTAAACCTTGAACATTTAACAACTTTGGGAGTCACATTCTTTTGAATGGAGTTAATACTTCCTGCTTCATAGGCTCATTGCAAGAATTATTTTAATAAAGCATTGTGGACCTGTCATGATACCTGGCCCACGCTAGAAGCATAATAAATACTGTATTATTTTCTCACTCCTTTAATTCTATCTTCCCACAGGGGTTAGAAAGAAAGGAAACGGATATACATTAGAGCAAGAGAATTTTGGTTATCCGTAAAGAATTCAGTGTCATATTTAAGAGTATGGATTCAAGTCAGGCTGGGTTTGAGTCCTGGCTGGATACTTAATGACAGAGTGACCTCTATATGTCTTCATCTGTTCCAAGTGGATAATAGGTGTCTTGAGGATTTAATGAGTTAATACATGTACACGACCTGGCAATTAGTAAACATTATTAAGGGTTAGTTATTATTAATTGCCGAATGTGCCTATGAGAGCCCCTGCATTCCTCCCCCCCAACCAGGAGCTTTAGAAAGGAGGTCTGACAAGTTAGCAATTTTGCATGATTTGGGAGCTAGACAGTCTAACAGCAGGTGGGGAGAGAACATACCCTCTTTGAGCCAACAAACAACATGATCTCAAAGAACCTAAGTTTGTGATAGATGTGTGAAGCTAAAAAAGAAACACATGGTTTGTGCCTCACATTCTAGTGAGAGACAAGATGTGTGTATCGTAAACAACAATAAAAGGCAATGATGAGCCTAGTCTTTCTGCATAAGAAGATTTCAGGGCAGAAATCTGGTTGGAATCATGGCTAAGGGATTTTAATTAAAATTTAGGTAGTGGACTGAATGAATTTGGAGAAGGCTTGAGAGGAAGATGTGGGATGAGCTTCATCTTGAGGGATGATCAGGATTTGGAAAGCTGGAAATGAGAAGGAAGAGGAGGGCTTTCCTGGGAGAGGGAACCTTCAGAAGCTCAGGTGTAGAAGTTGTAAAGAGCAAAGCCTTAAATTGGAGACTAAGAGTACAGGAGCCTGACTAGTTTAGAGGAATCTTGTTAGCCAATCGCTCCCTCCATTGGGCAGGATACCAGGTCCTTGTCTTATTCTGCCACTTACTCACCATGTGTGGTCTTGGACAAGTCATGCAACATCAGCCTTGGTTTCTTCACCGGTCTTAATGAAGTTAATACTTTTGTGAGCATCAGTGTTACACTGCACAAATGATCTGATGACCTTGTATGCCATTGCTAAATCACAAAAGGGATGCCTCAGAAGGCAGTAGGAAACACCCCATCCTCCATGTAAGCAGAAAAACAACTCCTTCCAGATGTGCAAGCATCCTGATCATCATTGTACCGAGTTCATATGCAAAGTTCTGTGCTAGGCACCAGGGTTACACCTCTTTCTTCCTCCAAGATTGCTCAAACCACCTCAGCTATGAAATCTGTCTTGAACTCCAGCCTCCCCACAAAATTAGTCACTTTCTTCTCTGTGAACGTTATACACACCCATGTAGCCATATATTACATTGCTTTGGGATTTTCTTTTGAAAGGGAGGTCACAGAGTGGTGAGAAACCAGAACTCTCTAGTTGGACAGGATTGGAGACCCAGCTCCAGCACTTAGAAGCCTGTGACTTTGGCAAAGCTGCCTAACCTCTATGTGACTCAGTTCCTTCATCTGTAAAATAGGACATACCTAATAGAGTTATGAAAATTAAATGAGAAAAATATTTAGTACTAGGGCCTGTCACATAATATTCAATAAGTGTTGACTATTATTAGTTGAATTAATGAATTATTTGTTATACGAATGAATGACTGAATGAATACATTTATACCCCAACTAAACAGAGAGCAGGCTCCTTGCGTTCAGGGAATTGTCAAAGTCATTTTTGGGTTCGCAGTACCTAGCACAGTGCCTGGCACATAGTAAGTGCCCAATAAATGATGAATAAATAAATGGGTGAACAAAGGAAAATTTGGCCCGGACTCCAAGGAGCCTTCTATCGCATGCAGCCTGTGTTCACTGAGATTCTTTTCTCTGAAGATAACATAAGCTGATAATAGAAAACTTAATCAAGAAAGGCAAATTTATTGGAACTCTCCCAAGGTAGGCAAGTGTTTATTGGAACCCAGAAAAGTATCTCAAACCTCACCAATGAAAATTATAGACCTAGCATCAACTTACTTCTGAGGCTTATCTCTCAGCAACATGGAACTTTCATATTTTCTAGGTCAGACTTATAAAGTTTCAGAAAAAGAGAAATCTGATTGGCCTAGTTTAGGATAAGATGTCTAATACTTGACCAGTACCGTTTAGCTGGAAGAGCAGCCCACCTGCACTATCAGATAGGGGTCTTGGTTGCACAAGGTGCTGGCTGGCTTACACAAAAAGAGATTCATTGGAAGGTTATTAGCAGCCCGGACCTGGTTGCCGGCTGAGCAACCAGGTTTAGAAAAGGCAGTAAGGACCTCAGTAGGGGTTTGCGGCAGAAACTGTCTAGTGAGCTCACCACCAAAATAAATGAGCCCCAGCCATCCCTTCCATCCTTGAACCACTTGTCCAAGAGTCAAAGTCCTGGGAGAGATCATCAGATTGACTGAGTTTAGATCATATTGATCTAAATGGGGGGACAGAGGGGAGGTGACACAGACAAAAGAAGGATGTGGTTTCTTTACCTTTCATGTGAGAGGTGCTTACCAGGGTTCGCCCTCCAAAAAAGAGGACACAGAATGAGGAGAGCATTTTCCCAAAAGGAAATTGCGGACCTCGGAGAAAAAGGGAACAGACATTGGATAGGCAAAAATGACCAAGGTTCACATTATCTGTTAAGATAGCAGATTTAGAGGCAATCTGCTTCTATACAAAGCCCAGGGCCGGACAACTCAGAGTTATTAATCTGATCCTGACTCTGAGAGCACCACTTGGTCTTCCCATTCTAAATACTTCATGCCTCATTCACTTTGGGCATCATGTAAGGTACTACAAATACACGGATAAGCAAAACGAAACAAAACAAAACTTGGTTTCTGTTCTCATGGAGCTACAGTCTTGATTTACAGGAAAGGGACCTGTTGTTTCCCTTTTCATTACTGCTAATCTAATACAATGAATGAGAGAGTCTACCTCTTCTCTCCCAGGGTTTCTGGTCGTGCTTTTGCTGGAAAATCTTAGATCACGTTTTTGAACCATTTTCAGTGGCAATATTTGCATCTACAAAACTGAGTCGGCCTAGAGACCAGAGTTTAGAATTGTAATATCGTTGCAAGGCCCAGGGCATTTTTAAAGGAATAATTGCATTCAAATAGGAAGCTTTAAGAGGAATGATGGTTTCTGATTGGCTCAGAGTGCCTGTTGAGCATCCACTAGAGTGATTTTAATCTGTGTCTAACAAGGCATTTGCAATTGGAGCTTGGAGATAAAACAGATGAGTGCTCCAGGAATAGGCAGCTAGAGCCTGTCTCTCAATGGCAGGTCTCTGCCCTTTTGTTTCCTGTGCCATAGAAGTACCTCGGAGCCTCCTACTCAATCGCCTTGCCCCACACTGCCACCCTGGACTTCCTGTGGGTACTCACGGGACTGACTGTTGCAATCACCCAAGGCTTTGCTTCAGGAAGTGGACTTTTACTTCTGGCTCCAGGAAGGAGGAGAAGGGGTGGTGCTGCAGATAACAATTATATGGTTGGTGATAGTATTAGTCAAGACTCTTTGAGTTGCAAGTTTTGCAACTGAATTCAAATTGGATTAAGCATAACAATGTATTGGCTTACATAACCAAAAAGACTAGGGGTAGATCTAACTGGATCTAGGTACTCAAACCGTGTCATCAAAAATCTGTCACCATCCTTGGTTTGGTGTCCCACTGAGCTGGGTTCACTCCTAGTTAGGAGGTCACTATGTGATGGTAAACGTGGCTCATGTTTGGCAAGCTTGCAGTCAACCAGCTTTAAAACCCCGGGTGAAGGAGTGCCTCTTTTCTAGAGTTCCAGGGAGAGTCCTAGCTAAGCTTCCACTGGCCCATCTCAGGTCATATGCTTCAGGCAGATGTTGAATTGATTGGCCAGGCCTGAATCTCGTGCCCACCTAATCCCCCACTTCTGAAACTCAGGTTCTGAGAATGGGAGACCAATGATTTTGTAGGTGAAAGAGATGGGTGCTATTACCAAAAAAGGGATGCTGGTCAGGAAGAGACAACAGATGTCCATTATACTGCTCATGTTGAATATTACAATGATAACAAGAATCAAGGGATAGGAATGCTTAGGAGACTCTCAACATTTTTGGAAGACGTTATAAGAAATACTAGTTTAAGACCCCTCCTCCTCCTCAAATCCAACCTCCAAAATTTAGCCCAAATTTATGTTTAAGGCAATTGAGAACTTATCATCTTCATCTTCACCAAATCATCATCCCAAAGCAGTTAATAAATATCCCCTCTGTATGTTGCTGTATAAGAAAAATAGAAATGTCATCTCTACAGAGTGAGTTTACTCTTTAAGAGAGCATTAATGATGACAAAGATCGCGTAGCCAACCACACCAGTTCTGAATATGTTATGTATTCCGCTTTAAATTACATAAATTAGATCATACTATGTGTAAAGTGTACCTCAATAAGAGGTAGCTTAAAAATGACAAATAAGAAGGTTCATTGGTTCCTAGGCAATGTGGTACATGCATCCTATGGAGTGATGGGATTTGCATATTTAAACAGATAGATTTAAAGTGAGGATGCCATTTCTTTTGCACTTCATTATAAACCCTTTTGCTGTCTACCCCATCACTCTCTATATTTACTTGGCAATGCTGCATATTCTTGGACAAAATAACAACTTCCTTTAAAATGGCCTTTTAGAGCTCTTCTCTCACCCTCAATATTTCCGAAATTTTTCTCATATGTTTTCCTATCCTGTACAACCCCCACAAAGCCAATAAGTTTTGGAGCTCAGTGTCTAGGAGAGTCATTTAAACCTGTATCTGAAACCAGAAAAGTCAGTGTTTGTGCTGCCTGTCACTACTAGAACCAAGTAGAGACAAGGACTGAATCTTTGTGGGCACTTTATTTAGATGCTGGCAACCTGAGAAGACGGCATGTTATGTGCCCTAAAAAACATTATAACATCTCGCCTCAGGCCAACCTTTTCATAAGGAGAAGAAAAGGGTAGATAAGGAGTTTGGGAAAAAGTTAATCAGGTAAGAGTTGCAGTTGGGTGGTGATTTTCCTAGTATTTCTTTATCTATTGATCAACAATTCTTTCTTTTTAAAAAAATTTATTTATTTATGTATTTTAGAGAGAGGGGAAGGGAGGGAGAAAGAGAGGGAGAAAAACATTGATTATTGTCCTCTCACACACCCCCCAATCCAGGACCTGGCCCACAACCCAGGCGTGTGCCCTGGCCTGCAAGTGAACTGGCGACCTTTCGTTTTGCAGGATGACAACCAACCCACTGAACCAGCCACAGCGGTCAGGACCTGATCAACAGTTCTTTATCTGCATCATGGAAGTTTCCTCCGTGGAACATGATGGCTCAGATGCCATCTCAATCACCAGCAGACCCCCTGGGACACAAAGGTTGAATTGCTTGTCAACCTCCTGGAGTCACATAGGTCATGAATTCCAGTTCCTGGAACAACAGCTTTTCACATGCATTAATTACTTAAGCCTATCAACTATAACTGAAGCTAAAATCTTTAACTCTTGAGTTCCCCTAGCATATTTATGAGTGTTATTCTATTGTTTATGCTTCCAGGGTATCTTAAAAGCCACATGACAAATTCTCTCAATAGAAGCCCTAAAAAGCATAGGAATTAGAACAAGGAATAGGGAAGCAACAGGTGTACCCAAACAGTTCACAGGGAAAACGGACTTTCTTGTACCTACTTTAAGGTCCTGACATTCTAGTATTTCCAAATATAGTGCACTTTGTTTTATATCAATAACACCTTTTAAAACATAGATGATATCTATTTAAATACAAACCTGCCTTTCCCCATGCTGACCATCCCATACTAATCCACCAATTTATATCTCATTTCAACTGATGGCTTCTGCGTCATCCATTTCACCCTCCCTCCACTGATGTATTTAGCATTGGGTTAACTGCTGCTTAGCTCTTGCCACAGTAATTGGTTCAGGGACAGACACAGGAGCTTAGTCGATTCAAACGTGGTAAGATTAAGATTTTGGTTCAATGGTTGGGGATAGGAAACCTATCTGTTCTCCTAGAAGACATGTTATATGAATTTGAAGTCTACAGCCACTGCAGCCACTTTGCTACCACAAGGAAAACCCAAGTAAGGATGACGCTAACATCAAGAAGTGAACAGAGTGGCTCACAGACATAGAAGGTGCAGCTCTGCTCACACTATGCCTAAGGCCTACCTTTAGACATTTCAATTATACTGAGTCAAGAAATTTTCTTTAACTGTTTATGCCAGTTGAAATTTTTAAATTTGGAACTTAAAACACTCTAACTCTTATAGTCCTTCAGCAGAATCTTTCTTTACATTATTGAGGTAATAATTGACATCAAGTAAACTGCATATATTCAGGTGTAAGATTTGATCAATTTTGTCATATGTAGATAACTGTGAAATTATCTCCACAATCAAAATAATGAACATATCTATCAGCCTCAGAAGATTCCCAGTGCCCTTTCGGAGTCCCTCCCTCCTTCACCACTTTCCTCTTCCCCCAACTTGCTGTCAATAGACTAGTTTGCATTATCTAGAATTTTGTATAATTGGAAGACTAGAGTGCTATAAACTAAATGTTTGTGTCCTCCCAAAATTCCCATTAAAATCCTAACAGGCAAGTTGATGGCTTTAGGAGGTAGAGCCTTTGCAGGGAGATTGGGTCACAAGGATGGAACACCATAAATAGGGTTAGTGCCCTAATAAAAGAGACCCCAGAGAAATGCCTTGTCCCTTTGCTCATGTGAAGTTACAGTAAAAAGACATGTTCACACCAGTCACTAAATCTGCTGGTCTTGATCTTGGGTTTCCCAGTCTCCAGAAGCATGAGAAATAAATTTCTGTTCTTTGTAAGACACTCGGTCTGCGGTATTTTGTTATAGCAACCTGAGCAGACTGAGACAGAAAGTTGATACCAAAAAGTGAGGTATACTATAACAAATATCTAAAATGTGGAGGCAGCTTTGGAACTGGGTAATGGGTAGAGGCTATCAAGTTTCAAGGAGCAAGCTGAAAAAACCCTACACTGTCATTAGAGGACCATTTAAGTGTGATTCTGGTGAGAGCCCAGAGAGTGAAGGGGAGAACTGCAGAGAAAGCCTCAGTCTTCTTAAAGAATACCGAAGTCTTCCTCAGATATGGACTATTCTGATGAGGCCTAAGACAGAGATGAATAACATACTATTGGATATCGGAGGAAGGGCCATTCTTGTTATAAAGTGGCAAGAACTTGGCTGAATTGTGTTTGTGTCCTAGTGCTTTGTGGAAGGTAAAACTTGTGAGTGGTGAAATTAGGTATTTGGCTGAGGAAATATCTAAGCAAAGTGTTGAAGGAGTGGCCTGGTTCCTCTTGACTGCTTATAGTAAAATGCAGGAAGAAAGAAATTATTTAAAAATGGAATTGTTAATCAAAACGGAGCAGAACTTACAGATTTGAAAAATTCTCTGCCCATCCCTATACATGTTGTAAAGAATGAGAAAATACCTTAGGGAGCGAGCACAAGGAGTGTGGCCAAGGAACCGTTTGGTAGGCAGTCAGCCATCTCCACAGGAACCGCTGAGCTATGTTCAGGACAGTGGAAGAGTGCAAAGGAGGGTCCACCGGCGCCTGAGGGGCAGCAGTGCGCTGGCTTCTCTCAAGTCACAGGCTCTGGCTTCTCGAATTCTGGCACCTAGCTCGTTGGCGACTCCAGGTGCAGCTCCAGTGGGCCCCCAAATGGAATCTTTTTTTAAGTAATTTTTTTCTATTATAAAAGCAACATATATTTAAATATAGGAAAGTTAGAATATGATATAGGCCCCAAAAGTGAAGAAATTAAAACCACTAATAATATATATTTTAAAAAACATTTTTATTTTTCAATTACAGTTGATATTCAATATTATGTTACTTTCAGGTATACAGCACAGTAGTTAGACACATTCATGTAATTTATAAAGTGATCACCTTGATAGGTCTAATTTCCACCTGACACAGTACTACAGTTATTATAATATTATTGACTGTATTCCCTATGCTGTACTTTATGTCCCTGTGATTATTTTGTGTTTCTTAATCCCTTCACCTTCTCCACCCAGCCCTCCAACCCCGCTCCCAACTGGTAACCATCGGTTTGCTCTCTGTATCTATGAGTCTGCTTCCGTTTTGTTTGTTCATTTATTTTGGTTTTTAGATTCCATATAAGTGAAAGTCTTATGGCACTTGTCTTTCTCTGTCTGACTTATTTTACTTAGCATAATACCACCTAGGTCCACCCATGTTGTCCCAAATGAAAACCACTAATAATATATTTTAATGTATGTCCTGCCAGGAACGATAAGCCAGAAAAAGAGTAGTTAGAGAAAGAAGATAAGAGAATTCCGGGCAAAATGAACAGCATGAGCAATCACCAAGACACAAAGCAGCCCAGAGTGAGGGTGCGCAGCACAGCCACTTGTTATTTCTGGAGCAGAGTCCTAGAGGAGTAGCCCCA
The DNA here is from genome assembly GCA_004026545.1 of Mormoops blainvillei. Classification (NCBI taxonomy): domain Eukaryota; kingdom Metazoa; phylum Chordata; class Mammalia; order Chiroptera; family Mormoopidae; genus Mormoops; species Mormoops blainvillei. The sequence continues at coordinate 294,509 of PVJD01000657.1, forward strand.
TAATGGAACAGAGCACTCAGTGTGTGCCATTTTATATTCGAGGTATTCGTGCACCCATCTGTGTTCACTTTCTCATCCACTAAGTAGGAACTAGTGAAACATGCTTGGTTTGTTTGTGGGGTTATTTATGCATCTTTTCTGTTCATGTATTAGTGTCCCAAAGAATCAGATCCAGTAATTCTATGTTTAGGTTCTGGATGGGCCAATGGTTCCTACTTTTCAGTTCTAAAAATAACAAATCTATGTATAATCATAATAATTAAAATCTGATGACAAACTAGAACTACAAGGTTGTTTTAACATCCGAAAAACTAAATTAATACATCATTTTAATAGGATAAAGGACAAAAACCACATGGTCATTTTAATAGTTGAAAAAAAAGCATTTGACAACTCTAACATACCATGATAAAAACACTAGGAATTGAACAGGAATAACAAACTAGGAATAGAATACTACTTCTCAATCTGATAAAGGGCATTTACAAAAAACCTAGAGTTAACATCGGTACAATCATTCTAAATGGTGAAATTGCTTTCTTTCTAAGTCCAGGAATGAGACAAGGATGTCCACTTTTACCAGTTCTATTCAACTTGTACTGGAACTTGTAGCCAGGGCAATTAAGCAAGAAAATGAAATAAAGGGCATCCATATTGGAAAAGAAGAAGTAAAATAATCTCTATTTGCAGAGGACATGATCTTATACACACAGAATCCCAAGGAATCCACTTACTAATTATTAGAACTAGTAGACAAATAGGTTGCAGGATACAAGAATAATATACAAATATCAACTGTATTTCCATATTCTCTCAATGAACTTGCCAAAAATGAAATTATGAAAACAATTCCATTAACAATGGCATCAAAAGACTACAATGCTTAGGAAAAATTAACAACAGAGGTGTACGATTTGTACACTGAAAACTACACATGCTGTTGAAAAAGATTATGATCTAAAGAATGGAAAGACACCTCACACTCAGGGTTGGAAAGACTGAACATTGTCAAGACGTCAGTGCTTCCCAAATTGATCTATAGACTCATGTAACCTCTACCCAAATCTCTGCTGCCTTTTTTGAAGACTTTAAAAAGTTAATCCCAACATTTGTAGGAAATGCAAGGGGCCCAGAATAGTTAAAACGATGCTGATGAAGAAGAGCAAAGTTAGAGGACTCACACTTCCTGACTTCAAAACTTAGTACCAGAGATGGATTAAGGTCAGTTGAGGCCTCGGGTGCAGAAGAAAATATTGGGCCCCTTAAAAAAAGGAGAGAGACAGGGAAAATAAAAATACATATTAACCATATTTTTAAATAAATAAAAAATATTATGTACTATTAATTTTTTATTTCCAATAAAATTTGAATATATGTATTGCACCTATGAAACCAAACTTGGTGTCATTAGAAAAAAGTGTAAAGTTGGGGTTTTGGGGGGCCCTTCAGAAGTTGGGGCCCAGGGCACGCACTTGGTGCGCCCGCCGTTAAATCCGCCTCTGCCTAGTACACAGTCGCAGCCATCAAGACAGTATGCTACCATAAGGATAGGCCTATAGGTCAACAGAATAGAATTTAGAATCCAGAAATAAACCTTAATATTTATGATCAATTGATTTTCAACAGAAGTACCCGGACAATTCAAGGGGGATAAAATGTTTTGTCAAGAGCCCCGTAAATCATATTGGCCTAAGCTAATCATGGCAAACCCAATTCTCTTTTGCTAGACACTCCTTTTTCTGAACTCTCTTGCAGGTAGAGTAAATACGTGACACAGTTCTAGCCAAGAAGATAGAAGAGGAAGTCTACTGTGGAGACAGAGAAAGAGGATTTTTCTTTTCTTTTCTTTTTTAAAAATATTTTTTTATTTATTTTTAGAGAAGGGAGGGGAGGGAGAAAGAAAGGGAGGGAAACATCAATGTGTGGTTGCCTCTCATGCGCCTCCCACTGGGGACCTGGCCCGCAACCCAGGCATGTGCCCTGACTGGCAATCAAACCGGCGACCCTTTGGTTCATAGGCCGGCACTCAATCCACTGAGCCACACCATCCAGGGCGGGATTTTTCTTTATTAACAAAAATTAAACCTCTTTCCCATGTGCGCCCTTCCTTCCTTCTTGATGCCATGATGTGAGGACATGATGTCCGGCGGCATGGTAACCATGTTGAGACCACGAAGCAACAAGCACAGAGTGAAAAGGCAACATGCTGAGAGGTATAGACAAAAGATGGAAAGAACCTGGGTCTTTGATGACATAGCTGAACGAACACTCCCTGGCTCTGCCAGCCTCCAGGCTTCTTAAGGAAACAGCAATAGATTCTAATGGTTTAAGTCCCTATCATTTACACTATCTCTTACTCGCAGTCAAACACATCTTAACTCAAACAGACGTACACGACATTCACAGTAAATATTAAGGAACCTAACAAGGGCGGCTACTCAAAGGTCAGGAACTCGGCCCTGGAAAGCTGGCTCACCCTTAGGTGATTATTCTCTTATCAGCCTCGATTCAACGTTCACATGGCAAAGCCCTCCTGTTTGCATTTCTTGTGTGTAAGAGAGCAGTTCCAAAGTCAAGAAGAGGAAATAGGCTTGACTCAGGCGTTATGTTAGTTGTGTACATCCCTGGCCCAATTAACACCATAGGGGAAGTGTCACATGCTCCAACATGTTTGCTGAGGGCCCACCCAGGGTGTGCATGTGTGTGTGAAATTCTCAGAGAAAGGGGAGGTGCGGGCTAAAAACATACTTCTAAGTAACTACCACATTGGGTAAGGAAGAAGGGAAGCAAAAAAAAGTCAGGTTAAGTACGTTAGGGAGTGAGTGCGTGGGAAGGGGCCATCTAGCCTGGACGGATGAACAGGTTCCAACAACAGATGGAAAAGCTGAGAGAGGTAAACGTTATCCCAGGGAGTAGCTGACAAGTTCTTCAGAAAAGAAGTAAAAATTCAATCTCCTAAGGACTTTTCTTGAATGAGTGTAGAAAAGAAGTGGGTAGAGAAAAAAGTAATGAAGAAATGCAGTGATCCTAGAGAAGGAAAAAGAAAGTTGTCACAGAGAAGGTAGAGAGTAGAATTAGACGTCACTTTATCCCTCCTGTCACTATGCCAAAAAATAGAAATAAAAAAAGCGAAAGACAGAAGTCCTGGTTATTTTAGGCTGAAGTCCCACAGACTGAGGGTTCTTAGAATTTGTGTGTTATTTCCTGACAATTGCTGGCAGCAACTTTTCTCTTTAGAAAAGTTCACTTAAACAGATTGCGGTCAGCCTTAACACTGTTTCCCGAAAAGATAAGGACACTGTGTGAGCGCCAGCCCACAGCCCTGAGGGCAGCTAGGTTCCCACACAGTGCCCCCTGATAAAGGCCGTGATCCGATGATGGAGGCTAGGGGTGGGCCAGGGAGCAACTCTGAGCAGGGAGAGCCGTGGCGGGCTGGGAATGTGCAAGGGAGAAGGGTGTGATTTCCATGCTCTTTCCTCTCTCCTCTCTCCCTTTTGTACTGGGAAGGGTCAGGGGTGAAAAGGATGAGCTGGCACAGGCGCTGGGCCCAGAAACTAAAGGATATGTTTAGAGAAAGCACCGGAAGGAAGTCAGGGAGGCAAGATAGCAGGGACTTTGGAGTAACCGTTTGAAGATTCCGGGAACACAGAAGCTGGGGTTGATTTGGCTCGAACCCTCCCTCCCCACCCCCACCCCCACTTTCTCTGCATTCCGATATATTATATCATCTACACAGCACTTGGCTGCTGTTCAGGAGCCCTGCACCGCTCCTCCTGGAGGGATCATGTCTGTGTCGTTCTCTGCAGAACATCCAGTACAGTGCTCTGCACATAGAAGGAACTCAACAAACGCTTCTTTAATATGTGAACAGAAACTGGTAATTCGAAGAAAGGACCCAAGACATAAACAAATGCACTGACTGTCTAATAAGGGAGTACTCAGGGAGGAAAGAAACTTGTACAGCATCTCAGCTCTACCTTTGAAACGTTACTAATGGATTTATTTTGTGCCAGCAAAGGCTAAGGAAAGCAGGAAAGAGGCTTGGAACCACTAGACCAATTAATAATTTCCAAAACTGAATTGCAAGAAGGGAACTTTCTGTTTAAATGAAATTTTACTGGAAGCCTAAACAAATAAAAGAGATTGCAAACAATAACAACACACAACCAGCAGTGCTGTCCTGCCCCATCCTCACTAGAGAGCTGATTTTCAAACCTCACTCACGCTCACTCACACTGCCGCGCCAGGGTGACCGGTGCAGACCTGAGGCCCAGGTGGATGGTAACTAGAATGACTGTGGCAATCATTTCACAGTGTACGCATGTCAAGTCTTTGTACCGTGTACCTTAAACTAATGCAGTGTTGCATGTCAATTGCATTTCAATAAAACTGAAAAATTAATTAATTAATTAATTTAAAAAAATAACCCTGAGGCCCATAGAGGCTCAGTGACTTATTCGGTGTCTCTCTGGATAGAAGGAAAGAAAGAAGGCAACAGCAGCTGAGAGAACACAGGAACTTGAGCAAAAGCCAACAGAAAAGTATATGGCCTGCAGGCCAGATTCTGCTTACTGTTTCTGAGAGCAAAGAAATGTTTTTTTTTTGTTTTTGGTTTGTTTTGCATTTTAAAATGGTTAAAAATAATCAAAAGAGGAATAATGTTTTTGTGACAGGTGAAAATTATATGAAATTCAAATGTTGGTATCCATAAATAAAGTTTTATTGGTACACGGCCACACCTATTCATTCACTGCTGTAAGTAAATTATAAGAGCGCTTAGGTAATTATAGCTGACAATGCCAGCTCCTCACCACACCCTGTCCTTCCATGCAATGTATTAGCTAATACTTACTAAACACTTTCTCTGTGCCAGGCCCTATGCTAAATACGTTTCAAGTATTATTTCCTCTATAGAAAACACTGTGGGATTTTTATCTCCTTTGCAGAAACTGAGGCTTAGTGAAATAATGTCACACTGTGATGACTGAACAAGGAGGTGGATGGGGTCAGGATTCAAACTCAGGTCAGCTTAATTTGATAGTGCATTTCTCAAGCAGCACACTGTCTTACCAGAGACTGAAGATGGATATATCCTAGTCCATGTAATGTCCCTGAGAATAGTACAGTAAATCATTCAGGATCCTTTCAGGAAAAGGGAAGTCATCCCAAGTACTTGAAACAGAGGGAGCTTAATGCAGTGAACTCGTGATAGAAAAGTGTCTTAGTCTGTTTGGGCTGCTATAACAAAATACTGCAGAGTGGGTGGCTTAAACAACAGAAATTTATTTCTCACAGTTCTGGAGGCTGGGAAGTCCAAGATCGAGAGGCCAGCAAGCCAGGTTTCATTCTGAGACCTCTTTTGTTGGCTGAGGAGGCTGCCACCTCACATGACCTCTTCTTTGTGCATAAACGAGAGAGCAAGTGAGTTCTCTGCTGTCCCTTCTGACAAGGGCATTAATCCCATTGGATCGGGACCCCATCTTGATGACCTCATTTAACCTTAATTGCCTCTCTCCATGAATAGGCCCTATCTCCAAATACAGTCACATTGTGGGTTAGGGCTTCAACATGGGAATTTGGGGAGGACACAAACGTTGAGCCCATAATGGAGGGCAAAGAATGGAGATTGTGTTATAGAGCCCAGAGACAGGCGTCCATTGGTTTAAGTGGAACTCTGATGGGCCCGTACAGCAGGAGTCAGAGGCACAGAAAAGATGCAGCAGCCATTGAAGATGCTGCCCAAGGCACAGAGAGCAGGGGAAAAATACTCCGGGCTTTCCCTGCCTTCCGCCTTTTGCTCTCTTATCTTCCATTGGCTAAAACAGCAGGAGCCAGCTGACTCAGGAAGTCCTGGAAAATGAGGTCTATAGGAGTCAGTCCCACTTTAACACAGAGCCGGGGACGGAGAAAAGTAGATCTGGGGGCTTGGACTGGCTTAAAAAGTTTCCCAGATGTTCTCCTGCTCTACGCTTGGCATGCATAGCTTATTAGGTTGTCATTACTCGAGGGCTGTGGTGAGTGGCCTGCCGAGAATGCACAAAGAGTTAAACTACAAATTCAACATACATATGATGAAAACATTTCTAAAATATGTTGTTGTTTTAAAAGCACCAAAAGGCATATGCAGTATGAGCTCATTTGTGTGTGTCTTACAGTAGTTAACACTAGCTGTTGTAATAAACAGCCCCAGTCTCCATAGCCTGACGGATTAGCAGATTATTTTTTACTAACATTACAGCCTAACATGGGTTAGGGCTTCTCCCAGCTGGTCCCCCTCCAAATGGTGACGTAGGATCCGGGATCCTCCGTCATGTGGCTATGCTGTTTCAGGGTCCTTCATCTCCTTGCGAACGTAGGAAGCCAAACAAAGAGTACAAGGCCTGTGCAGAAGGCTGGGCCAGTCCGTTAGGGAATTCTTCTGGATGCGGTGTGTATCACTTTGCACACTTTTCACTGGCCACAGCCCATGTCACCGATTTCCAATTCAGTTGCAAGGGATGCTGGGAAATAGACTCTTTCAGTAGGCCCAGAAATAAGAAATGGGGTTGGTGAGCATAGAGCCACTGCGTTAAAAAATGAGCAATGATATGCTTGTATATGCACACCAATGTTTCTGGAAGGATACATAAGAAGCAGGACCAGGTGCAGAATTTGGGAGCCCAGTGCAAAATGAAAATGATACGTCCCTTGTTCGATAATGGGTAAGAATTTCAGGATGGCAATGGCAGAGCATGACACCAAGTGCAGAGTCTTTCTAAGCGTGGGGGCCTCGGTGACTGCAGAGGTAGTACATAGAGAGAGCATTTTATTAGTATATAATTATTTTATGAGTTTAAATTTATGGCATTTACGTTTCAATCAGTGAGAAAATATATATCATTTTGATAAATAGAAAAAATGAGATTATTACAAATTGTCATGCTATCAGCCTCAGCATCAGACTTAGTATTTTTGGTTTGTCTGCGCAAGTCTTGGTCAGATAGGTTATGTTGCCTTAAGAAAAGACTTCAACACTTCAGTGGCATGTAACAAACGTTAATTACTCACTAACATCACTTCCATTCACATTGTCAAATCACTTGGTCAAGCCCCATGTCAACAAGGCAAGGAAATATAATCCTATCCAAGGGAGAGGCAGTGAATACTTAAAAAACAGTCTACCAGAGCAAAATACTGCAGAAATCTGGATTAACAGAAAAATCGTCGAATTGATGAAAGGTCACCTGGCAATCTCCAGGACTCTAATTAAATGAGCCCCCAAGCTTGCAATGAAAATGAGAAAGCGCCTGCGCAGAGGGTGTCCGGGCGGCGTGTGCGAGAGCTTCCCCGACCGGCCCTCAGGGTGCAGGGCCCCCGCTCTGGGTTCCTAGCGGCGCTCGAGGCTCTGGGCCGCCCCGGCCGGCCTGGGGCTTCGGGACCGCCCCGTAGTGGCAGCTCTGGTGGCCTCCGGGGCGCCGTTTAACCAGGGCTGTTCCGAGCCCGGAGCGGCCTTTGGAAACGCGGGCCCACCTTTGACTGGACGGACGGGAGACCGAGGCTGGGACCGGGTGCGGCTGCGAAAGGGGCGGCGGCCCAGCGCCGGGTGAATTCGCTGCGTCTCCCACAGGGTCCACTTCCAGTTCCGCTGTCCCGCTTACGCCTCCCCGCAAACACAGATGTCTCAGGGTGGCAGTTGGCTGTTCGTCTCCAGCCTGGGTTTGCCCAGAGCGTCGCTGCTTGCACTAAAGCTGTTGGCTTATTTGGGTGGCGGGGGAGGAGGGGGACGGAGAATACCCGCACCCAAACAAACCCCGTGGCGTCAGGAGAGGAGGGGCCGCCTGGAACTGGTGGGAGGTCACCGGGGCCATGGGTGCGTTAACGAGGATGCAGGGCTGTGGGAACCCTGCCTGACCCGTGAAAGGGACAGGGCGCTTCAGCGGGGGCAGGACAGCAGCCTGGAATAGGTGAGCGGGCAGATAAAGAGTTGGCGGAAAACTAAAGGAGCCTGTGGCAAAACTAACCCGTGGAGATAGGACCCAGAAGAGTGGCTGCCTCTGCCGAGGTGTTGATGGGAAGGGTAGGAGGGATCTCGGAGCTACTAGAAAGGTGTGGTTTGAATTGGGTGGTGGTTACACTGGGGCGCATACAAGTAACAGCCTTTAAGCTGTACACTTGAGCGCCGTACTATTACTGTTAGATATTATACCTTAATTTTTTAAAAGCCAGCAAAAACAATCTTTGGTGTTAGAGGTGAGAGTAGTGGTTTCTTTGGGGGGATTACAAACTGGAAGGGGCGTGACGGAGGCCTTCTGGGGAGGCAGGAACTTTCTGTGTCTTGATCAGGCAAACCCAGCTTGTTGCATGGGTCTGTACATAAATAAAACTTAATCGAACCGTACTAAAAAATGGAGAGAGAGAGAGAGAGAGAGAGAGAGAGAGAGAGAGAGAGAGAAAGAAAGGTGGTTTTAAACTTGAATCACCAAGCTCTGAGTTTATCACTTATCATAAACATAAAAGTCAGACTAGCAGCACTCATCTTAGAAAAGACATTAGGTCTCCTATGTCATTATTGCCATGGGATGTGTTATACATTCATTTTTTATTGCCCAACTGATTCTTACCCTGTGATAAGGATGTACTTCTAGAAGATAGACCTGAGCATGGCTCCTGCATTCAATGGAGTGCAGAGGACACGTGGGCCAGGGAGCACCCACTTGGATAGGGTATCAGGCCTGGAATTTCCACTAAGAACCAGTGCAGAACTACAGTCTTCCTATTCCGTCAAGAAAACCGTGGCAGGAAAATCCCCCCCGCCTGCCCCCGAAGGACTGTTGTAAAGCCTGGCTGGCTAGTTACCACGTCCTGGAATCCAAATACAAAAATAGCGTGGGCTTGGAAATTCTAATACCTGGAGGGGTCAGGCTGATAAGGTAAGTGGTAGAAAGGATGACAAAGGGCAATTGACTTTCAAATTCATGGTCAGCAAGCTGTAGGGAAGGGAGCAGACTGATAAAATCTGATTGGAGTCAAATTTGTGCTTTCTTTGTAGTTCATTTTCTGCATTGAAATTACACACAGACACACACACATCTGGAATACTAGAAACGAAATTGAAAACAGTGGATATCTTGTGGCATGACTCACACTCTACTTTCGACATTTATGTGTTTGCATTATTTTTACAGGACATATTACTTTCATAATTAGGAAGAAAAATACAATACTCTGTATTTTCATTTTGAAGGGAAAAAAAGGAAGAAACGAATGCAGCCTAGTAGCTTAAGCCCTCCAAATGGACCAAAAAAGGGATCATTTAATGTTTGTTGCCTCGGTTGGAGAAAACAGAGTAGAGGAGTGTGGCAGGAAGGCAGGAAGAAAGGAAGGAGGGCTGGCGGCCGGTCCCACCACGGGAGGAAGGACAGAGAGGCTGTGGGCCTGGGTCGGGGGAGGCAGTCCCCTGGGGGACAGGTCGTTCTGTAGGTGCAGCTGGGCGTGTTGGCACAAACTGGCAGCCCTGGCCAGCTTGGGGTGAGTTAGAGAGGGGGAATTGAGATCAGTTGTTCTGGCCACCAGCACGAAGTTGTGCCCTATTTCTTACTCTTAGTTAATCATTACACTGCAATGTATGCCCACAGCTCCTGTCCTCACATGTTAAGAATGTGTGACTGGCTGTAGTCAGGAGCAAGATTTTTAGCCTAATAGAGGAGATTTAGAATCAGTGTCCAGACCCAATGGATCTGAGGAAAAGCGTAGCATGCAAAGCCAACCCTTCCTGTCAGCCATGCAGTTCAGGGAGTAGACTGAGGGCTGTCCACTGATATAAGTCATGGGGTCATTGCGTTCCGTGCTGGGGGTTCAGACTCCAGAGAACTGGATTCCCCCCGGAGGAGCTCTTAGGCAGGAAACCAGAGTCACAGTTGAGGTGGCTTGGAACTTAAGAGAGAGCACTGGTGGCCCTGACTGGTGCGGTCGGGTGTTGTCCCACAAAGCCAAAGGTCATCGGCTCGATTCCAGGTCAGGGCACATGCCTGGGTTGTGGGTTCTGTCCCTGGTCCAGGTGTGTGTGAGAGGCAACAAATCCATGTTTTTCTCACAACAATGTTGCTTTCCCTCTCTTTCTCCCTCCGCCCCCCTAAAAAAATTAAAAAAACAAATCTAAAAAGAAAACCTAAAGAAAAAAAGAGTACTTGTGATCACAGTGCTCTTCCACTTGCCATCCACGAGACCGTGGGCACATGATCTGTACATGATCTGAGATCTCAGGGGCACATGAAACATCGCCCCTGTTTTCTCATCTGTAAAATGGGGACAACAAGCACCTGGCCTTTAGGATTATTGCGAGGACCAAATGAGATAATACCTCTAGACTCCTCAGCTCAGGGACTAGCATTAAGTGCACAATTAGTGTAGCTATCTATCATTCTGCACAGAAGCGGTCAGGGGAACCCTGGGAGCGGCCGTGGATTCTCCCACAGCGGGGCAGGGAAAGCCACAAAGAAACATGAAGTCAGTCTTTCTGGAGAAGCAAGAGTGTGTTTGTTGGAAAAATGTGGGCGGTTTATTGCTAGCAAAAGAGAGGCATGAAATATATGTATGGTGTTGGCGAAGAGCAATTTGTTTGGCAGGACTGACGTACAGGTGTGTTCTGGAGGGAAACAGAGGTCGTGGGAGGAGGTGGTGGTCGTGTGTGTGGCAGAAGCTGGCTCTGAGTGGCCCTGGAAATGTCCACTGGCTTTGTTTTGGAGGGTTCTAAGCAAAGAACAGCACAATCAGATACGTGTCCTGGAAAGTAGGTTCTGGAAGAGGTGTTCATTTGGGAGAGTGGCTAGGAGCCTGACTGTTGTCCCCCGACTGGTCACTAGAGGGAGGCCTGGGCTCAGAAGTGGGTGCGTACTGCAGGTCGTTGAGGAGCTGCTGGACCGGGGGCGGCTGAGAAGGGGTGCCATGGGGCAACCAAATCCCGACTCCCATCAGCCGCTCTCACAGCCTGAGACAGACTTGCTGGATGGCAGTCAAGGGCGCTGGCAAGTCAGGAAGGAAAGGAATGCTCTGATGTGCTGCAGGAACCCTTGACCTCCATGCAGCTAACAGCGCCCTCCAGCTCATCTCCCTTCTCTTGCCACCCCTGCTGCTGGGCCACGCCAGGTATGTGGACACCCCAGCCTCTGCGGCCAAGTTTTCTCCTCCACCCATGAATAGCTGCTGTGGGTGGACCCAGGGTGGTGTATACACTGGCAGGAAGAGGAGCCGGGGGATGAGGACTCCGCCGGCCCTGGAGCACGCTGGGCCATGTGGGAAGCAACTTCTGCTAGCCTGTGCTCAGAGCACAGTCTTGAAGGGCACCTAGGTCTCTGGTTAGGCGCTTATTCAGTCCTGTGGACAAATGGCCTCAAAGGGAGGGACATGAATAAAGGACAGACCCTGCACGAAAGGACCCTGCATTAGCTGTCTTTACACACAACGTCCAGCAGGGAGCCTAGCAATGAGTGGGTTCCTAATAACAGCTCTTTGAACAGATGAGCTCTTCTTCAATTCTTGACTGGCTTCTTGAGTGACAAAGCCAAGTCACTTTTCCTTTGTTGAAGGCTCTGTGGCTTTAAGAAAGATCCACAAGCTTTTTGGCGCCCTCCTGAAGAGATGGAGCCTAATTCCCCTTCTGGACAGGGCTTGCTCACTTTTAAAGAATAAAACGAAAGGGACGGTCTCTGTGGTCCTATCTCGTACATGTCATGTGACCTCTGTCTTCCCTGTGGGGTCGGCATCATTGTTCTCTCCTTATGCATCCTGGGAACTTGTTAACTTGGTACTTTGCACAGTGCTCTGCACATACGAGGCCCTCCCCTCCTCAGGACAGAATGGAAATCACAACCCTTCACCCATGTCATTTTGAGACTGAGGTTTTATTTTCTCTTTAGCTAGTCTTTTTCCTAGCCTTTGGGGGCATTGTTTTGTTAAATCACCAATGCTGATGGTTAAAACTGTCTTTACAGGAAAATCATATAAATGTGAAATCATCACTCCTCTTTCACAAAGGTCATGTCATAAAGAATCATTCCATTTTATGAGTGAGAATGTGGTTGCAAATTACTTGGTGACCAGCAAGCGATGGCAGGGGGCCAGAAGAGAATGGAAAAGCCTGTCATCCAGTTTCATAGCTCAGTAATAATACGTACATCTATTTCATATGTCCAACGATTTCAAAGTCTGATTACATTTCTTTCTTATCATTGGGAATCTATGTTATAGTTTCTTCCTTTGCCCTTTCTCTACGATTCATGCGTCTTGCCCGCTGACTCACTAGTTAATATTGTCTCATCTCTAGCTTCGGATATTCCAAGCTCCATTTCCTCAGTTGATTAAAAAAAAGTTTGCCACAATTTAGTATTCCAGGCTAGTAACCTTGAGGTCATCTTTGACTTTTCTATCTGGATTAGGTGTCAACAAAGTCCTCACCATTCTTTCATACATCTCCTTTCGTTTATTTTTAAAAATTTACTCAAGTGACACATAAACACAAAGTACAGAATTATTACACAAGTAAAAAGTGAAAGGTGCCCATGGTTGTTTGTTTAAAGGCTACACATTCTTCCCATCCCAATACATATGCCCTTTGCAATGTAACTTTGCCATGCCTGTTGTCAAGAGGTAGAGCCAATTTCTGCACCCCTTTGGGCTGACCTTTGACTTGCTCTGACCAACAGAACGTGGCTGGCGTGATGCGGTGCAGTTCCAGAGCCTCGGCCTTCAGAGGTCTTGCTGCTCCTGCTTTCATCGCCTTGGAAGGCTGCCTGGGATGCCACTAAGGAAGCCAGTCTAGCCCACTGGGGTAGGACATCATGTAGACTGAGGCAGCCCAGCTGGCAGCCGTCACCAGCCAAATGCGGAAGTGTACGTGAGCTCAGGGAAACCAGCATAGTAGTTACCTAGTCAACCCAGAGACTCAGGAGAAATAACACCATTGTGTTTGTTATTTGAAGTCACTAGTTTTGGGGAGGCTTGTTACGCAGCAAAGGGTAACTGAAGTGACTCTCATCACCCCTCCTTTGATCCCTCTCTGACCTTTTCCCACACATACTAAATATCCACGTGTACATAACTACGTAAAGGTAAAACACTTAAGTGGGATCCCACTTTACATCTTGACATAGTTTCATGTTAATATATACGGATTACATAACTCTTTAAAATCTCTACAGAGCTCTCTGTTGTGAATGCACCACCATTTATTTACCTAATTCCTTGCCAATGGACATTTAGGCTCTTTCTGATTTTTCAGTGTTATGAATAATGTTGCAATAAATATCCCTGTGGCTTCCTATCTCCCTGCTCTAATCCATCCTGGGCACCACTGGTTGAGTTAGAGAGGGGCAGACACAGAAAGAATGTGGGTAGGTGCCTGGGGGCCTCGGGGTTAAGTACCTGCAGGATTTTGGCCTAAGCCCTGTCCTCCCAAGAAAACAGAGAAGCATCTGTGCGGCAGGGTCACCACTGCTTCTCTCCCCACTTCCTGTCCTCCCGGACATTATTAAAGGCCTGGAGATGACCTACAAGGAGATTTACAAAGGTGGAGACGTGGCTGTGTGTTAGGAATGCTGGAAAGCATTTGGACCTCTGCAGGCCTCTTCGTGGGCCTGGTGCAGGGTTTGTAGCACTCTCAGTTCCCTGAGTGCTATGCTGTCTGGAGGTACTCTTGGAGTTGCAGGAAAGCGTGTGAGTGTGGGTGTCTGTGTTGGGTAGGAGGGCGCAGAGGGTGAGCTTTGCTTCTGCAGAGGGAACCTGCCAGAGGCAGGTGTGCATGCTGTGGGGGCTGCTGACAGGGTGCTGCACGTGCCGGAGTGTGGATGTGACCAAACTCAGGGATGTGCTGCTGTTAAATGAAGCGAGGCATTGCCATGGCAACACAGCTCTCTGCTCCCAGCCAGATGCCAAGCCCTTAAATTATATTTTTCTGGCTGACAGCGCCTCAATTGCCTCTGGTCTCTGAAGCAATGGGACCGTGGGGGCACCAGATGCCTCGCCCTCATCTCCAACCTGTCCACAATGGCCAAGCGCTGATCAGAGTGGGGGATATCGCTGGGACTCGGATGAATTTTGTTCGGGGGAGGGTCTGGGAGTAGCCTCTGGTGAAGGAGGTTGGGGAGGGCCACGGACAGGCCCCACTCTTACTATCTCCTGGCCCAGTGGCCTGGGATTAATGTTCTCCAGCACTTCACTCTAGAAGGAGGATGGTACAGTAAATGTCAATAGGGATGTTAATCCTTTCCTTTCCTTCTCATTGTCCTTCCTTTGGTTTTGAAGAGGACAGTAGCCCTGCCTCCCTAGTCACAGCTCACTGGAGGGGGTACAGACAATGGACCTGAAGAGGGCCAGCTGATTCCCTTCCAGCATTTTGGATTTGGGTTAATTATCTGTACACAACCAACCTGGAAGGTCGGGGACTGAAGGTGCCACCTGGGGGCAGCCCTGTGTAAGAGAGGATCCAGTCCGAAGGAATCAACACGCAGAGGGAAGGCTGGAGAGGGAAACATGGTGGTTGCTGTGGTCCTGATGTCTTGCTCGATTCCAGTTTGCAGGAGTGTACTTCCTGCCCTTGGTCGCTTTTTGTAATTTGACAGGGGCGTGTCTTGGAGTGGAATGACCCTTGGTTAAGGAAGGAGGACTACTTGGATAGAGGTGGGCTGATGATGCTGGAAGTCCCCTTTCTTGCCACATTCGCAGTCAGGTTGAGCAGTGAGTCCCTCAGAAAAGGCTGCTTGGACATAACGTATTCTTGTTTGCAAAATAATGCTGCTACCTTTCTGCAATTATTTGCAAAAAACTTTAGTACTATGCAACACCACATTAAGAGTGTGACAAGGAAAACTGTCTTCCATCATCCAACAATGTGTATTTAGTTACTATGTACCAAGCAGCATTCTCAGTGTCAGGGAAACATCAGTGGGCAAGACAGAAAAACAGCTGCCCCGGGGGAGCTTATTCTTTGGAGCGGGGGTCCCCAACCCTACTGATCCATGGCCTGTTAGGGACCAGGCCGTGCAGCAGGAGGTGAGTGGGCAGTAAGTGATCAAAGCTTTGCTCGCATTACCACCCAAGTTCCACCCCCGCTGTCCCCCAACTCCCCCATGGAAAAATTGTCTTCCACGAAACCGGTCCTTGGTGCAGAAAAGGTTGGGGACCGCTCCCTTGGCAGATACAGATAATAGAGTGAACATTCGATGTAATAGGAGACATGGCTAAGACTTTGAATGAAATAAATGAATCTCTTAGAATGAATCGTACAAAATCATAAACTATTAAGGTTTGAAAAAGTCATCAAAAGTTTCCAGATGTTTTTATTCCCACGAGACTAATGAAACAACACAGGTACTACATGGTCTTTACCCAAACAGAAGGCTAGTGAAGCTAACTCTAACTCATCCCTGGGCAGCTTTTATGTCACTTCCTACTGGAAGCCTTTCCCTACCTGCTCTGGGTTAAGCGCCCTTCCCACTGCACCTTCTACTTGGCCCATCGCAGCAGTTTACTGCCAGTTTATGTAGGTGCTCTACCTCTTCAAAGGAGGCAGAAACAATGCCTGTCACATTCATACAACAGCGACTCACGCTTCACAGATGCTCAATACCTGCTGGGTGAATAAATAACAAGGACTGTGGCCTGAAGCTGACATTTCTTTTACCCTGGTAGGCAATTCTTCCATCACATGGCCCCTCTAAAGGCAAGGGTAGTTGGTTAATGACACAGACTTGGCATGATTGTCTTCAGAGAGTAAGAGAAAAACCTTGCTTAGCAGAAACCCAGAAGAGATGGGTTTGTCTGCTCTTTTCCAGCTGTTGAGACTGGAGCCTCGTTACTGGGCACCTCTTAAAAAAGAAGCAGCGAAGTCTATTGGGCTTATATCTAGTGGCTCTCAGGAGGCGCTTGCTTACTGCTGATGGGAACAAAGGGAAGAAGCCAGCCACTGGCTGGGCACACTTGCAAGCTTGATCTCGCTTTGGGGAACAGTTACCACCTAACAGAAATGAATACACAGTGCACCCAGGAAATGTACACACGCATAAACAGTGCCAGTGCACCGGAAATAGATTTTGCCTCTCCTCTCTTGCTCTCACTACAGAGCTAACAGAAATGAACAATCTTTGAGCCACGTGAAATTCAACGCTATCTGCCCAGCCCTGTCCCTAGAACACAGTAATTCTTTTCAGTGGACTATGGCTTTTACAAATTGGTTCATCCTTAAGGTTCACTGTTTATTGACCTCATAACCAAAGCCCACCACTGGTATTTTATGGCAGAGGTAGGCACAGCAAGCTACCTGAGCTTAGGATATGCACAAATATGATGGAGGTCGGTTCTCCTGTCTGCACAGGTATGAGCACACATTCCCTAGCCAGTTCCCCTGCCCTGAAGAGTCCAAACACGGACCAGAACTAAGGCCTCTGTGGCAGCAGCTGAGCTGGCACAGTGCCAGATCACTTAACACAGCACCAGGCCTTATTTATAAAAGGAAACTTCCGGAGTTTGGAGAAAGACGAATTTCATCCATTTTTTACCACTACATGAGATTCTTTTTTTCTTTTTTTGACGTCACCACATCAATCTACATATGATTCTTTACAGGGTTTGCCATGCATAATTTCAAAAATTTAAGTAAATAAAGCATAAAATGTTCTTATAAAAAAATCAGACAACATAAAAGCGTAAGAAGTCCCTCCTACCACAATCTGTCTTCCCCACTATTAACGTTTGGATATATCTTTTCCTGCGTGTATTTACAGATATGTGCATATTCAGAAAATAGTCCTGTTTAGTTTTTACATTAGTTTTAAAAAATATATACACAAAAGTTTTTATACTATACATATAATTTTGCAGTTTCATTTTTTTCAATAACCAATGTATCTTGGAACCCTTTTCATGTCACAGTGCATTCTTATAAAGGGCTGCAGAGTATTAATGGTCTATGGTGTGAATGAACTGTAACTCTTTTCCTGCTGATTAACATTTGGGCTGCTTCCAGTTTTCCACTGTAATGAACAACATTATAATGAACATTTTTATTATCATCAGCGTCCCGCTAAAGGCATTTAATCTATAAGGAAGATACCTAGAGCTGCTGGGTCAAAATTTAGCTAAACACTAATTTAGCTAAACAGCTTTAGAAATCTACATTCCATATAGCTTTTTCAATTTATACTCCCACAGTAGTGAATGAGTGCCCATTTTCACACATCCCACCTACACTAGGCATCCATTCATTTAACAAAAATATTGGGCTGGCTAAAAAGCCTGTTTTTTCCATAAAATAAAGGATGCATTTTTCATTTTCACCAATAACTTTATTGATTTGGATATTTTCAGTATGTCAGCAGCTATCTCCCGCGTGGTAGAACAGATAGTTCTCAATGTCCTGATTTGATTGCTATCAACTTCAACTGGTCTACCTGACTGTGCAGCACTGTCCAGTGAGAAATCTCTAGCACGGAACTTCACAAACCACTTTTGCCATCTTTGATCAGTCATAGCACCTTCTCCTTACAGTGCAAAAACCTTTTTTTGCATTTCAGTTGCATTTTTGCCTTTTTTTGAAATAATAAAGCATAATATACCAAAAATGTTGCGTATTTTTGTCTTCATTATCAAAATGGCTACACAAAAATTCACCAATTTTGATGTTTTTTTTAAATGCACACTGATATGACAGCTGCCTCAATACAATCTACCAAACTGTTTTGAATTAAATTAAAGACAACTAAGTGCTACTAGAGCCATATTACGAAAAAACCCCAACTTTTTGGCCACCCCATATATTGAGCAATTACTATTGCCAGGCACTGTTCCAGGAAACTAGGGCACATCTCTCCCTTGTGGTACTGAAAATCTAGTAGAGGGAAACTAATTATCACTTGTCATATTATCTTAAAAAGCACTATTTTCTTATTTTGTCAATTATGTAGAATTTTGTCATAAATACTATGAAAAAATACAGTATGGAGCAGAAAATTAGGAATGCCAGTGAGACTGGGATTTAGAGCCTTAATAGTCGATATTAGAGCCTTCCCTTGAAGGAAGTGAGAGTGCAAATCTTGAGTGTTCTAGGCAAAGGGAATAAAAGTCAAGAGCAGAGGCTCAGGTTAGGAACATGCTTGGTCTAGTCAGAGGTGCAGCAAGGAGCAACTGTGGCTTGAACAGAGTTGATGAGAACCAATAGGAAATGGGGATCAGACCGAGTAGGGGTTTGCAAGCAACTGAAGGGACTTTGGCTTTAACTCAGTTCAAGGAGTGACATTAGAGCATTTTGAGCTTCAGAGTGACATGCTCTTGCTTGAGTGTTAACAGCCTCACTCTGGCTATGCTAAGAATCCACTATGGAGGTAGGCAGTGGGGACAAGCATGGAAGAAGTTGGTTGGGAGGGTACTACCATCATCCAGCTGAGAGATCACAGTGGCATGGGCCAGTGCAGTAATGGTGAGATGAATAGAAGTGGTTGGATTCTGGCTACTTTAAAGGTAGAGCTGGTATTTACTATGGGATTAAAAGTAGGGTGTAAGTGATAGAGGAGTCAAGAGATGATAATTTCTGTAATTTTGCCAATGAATGGATACTAATTTATATCTCATGGCTTTAATTTGTATATCTTTTAGCTACTAGTGATGTTAGCATCTTTTCACATGCTTGATGGCTATTTATGTTGTTTTCTTGGGAAGTCCGTTTTGCTTTCCTTTGGTTAACGCTTGATTTCCTTACCAAAAATCTAGCCCATGGGATGGTTTTGCTTGTCGTTTATGCAAACTGAGATTAATTTTGCATTTTAGAAATATAGCATTGAAGAGCTGGTAGGTAACACAGGATTACTTGGTAAAACCTCCTTACAGATGAGCAAACTAGGGCTTAAAAATACTAAGTGTGGCTCAAAAAGGTTAACTGAGGCCCTCCTGAGTGACTTACTCAAGGTACACTGCTAAGTACTGGAGCTGTTGTTAAAACTTAGCTTTCCTGATAACCACTCTATTTCACTTTCCATCTACAGTATCATTTAATCTTATTAAGAACTCTGTTTTTACTAAGAAAACAAATTGAGACCCAACAAACTCTTCTCCACGAGGGGCTCAACTTTGGATAGGATAATCAAAAGGAAAGTCAATAAACACTTACTACCCAGGCCAAGAACACAGATTTGCACTTTTTCCCACTGTAACCTTTGAAACAGAATAGGTGAGGTATCTTCCCTGCCTAGCTCTTCCAGCCCGTCACGCTGAGATCGATAATTCCCTGGGCTCCTTTTCTGCCTCATTACCATTCTAATTTGCCTTAGTTGAAACCACCTAGGGTATTAGGGTTTTATTTTTTTTTCCTATTCTAATAAATGAACCTTTTACATTAAGGGAAAAGAGAAAAGGGATAAGACCAGCTTATCTTAGTGAAAAAGGAATTGGGAAAATTAGAATATGGCGAGCCAAGTCCCGCTAAGTCTGTCCTGTTCAGCAATACATCCACATCTCACTGAGGGCCTGGGATCCTTCTAGGAAAAACGCCATGGAGGGTGCTGGAAACAGGCAACAGGCTTTGAAATAGTAAGCAAAGAGTAGTGAGAGGGTCCCTCTTAGTCATCTTTTAAAGCAATCGGAAGGTCAGAGGGACCAACAGGGCCTCCGGCTGGAATGGAAGTGATGCGGGCACACATCAGAAAGATGAGCAGACACTGCACAGAGATGCTGCCGCTGAGGCTCAGGGTGCGCCTTACTTGCCCCCTTTCAAACGCACCACAAAAGCCTTCTCCAAAAGAGCACTCTGTGCTCGCTACAGGAACTCTGGACTACCTAATAATATTATGGCCCTCCGGCCTTTTCTGTGCATGTGTACACCACATGCAAAAACACTGGAAAAAATGCTGTGCATGCTGTTTTTAAGGTGTTTTTCTCAGTTAACATAGCGAACATTTCTTCCAACTATTAAATGTATCTTTAAAACATGATTGATAGTGGCTATACAGTATTTTATTACATAAAATAATTGTATCAAACAAGCCCCTTTGTTAGATAATATTTGTTTCTGGATTGCATTCTAACAAATTTCAGGTACAGGCAGAATTCCAGGTCAGGGTATTTCTTAAGCAAAAAGAACAACAATTTATTCTTTAAAAATAAAATAAAAAAATAAAAAGATTTTCAATGTAAAAAAATCAGAAATATAAAAAAGCACAAATAAACATCAACTATAATCCCACTACCATTCACATTCTGATATACATATCCTTCCAGCTTTTAAAAAATATATAAACCTTATATACAAAATTAGGTTACTAGGCATAATTTCACAATTGGATTTTCTCATCCAATATTGTGCACTGTGTCCTATTTCTACCTGTTCTTCAAAAACATGACTTTTAGTGGCTAGTTTTCTACTGCATGCTCATGTCATACCCACTAGGCTGTAAGGGCCACAAAGGCACTTTGTGCAGTCAAAGAACAGTACTTAAAACCATTTATTCAATGACTACACAAATTTAACCAAGCAGCACCTTTTTGCTGGATATTGAGCTTATTTCAAACTTTTACTATCACAACAAACTTAACACAAAAATTTTGTGGACAGCTCTAATTACTCCCTTAGACTTGAACTCATAGAAGTAAATTTTACTGGGTCAAACTGTACACATTTTAAAACACAATTAGGATGAAGCCCTGGCTGGTGTGGCTCAGTGTATGGAGCGATTGCCTGCAAACCAAAAGGTCACAGGTTTGAATCCCCGTCAGGGCACATACCTGAGCTGCATACCAGGTACCCAGCTGGGGGTGAGCAAGAGGCAACCGATGTTTCGATGTTTCTCTCACACATCGATTTTTTTTTTCCTCTCCCTCTTTTCTCCTCTAAAAACCTTAAAAAAACCCCCATAATTAGGATGACCATATAATTTATCATCGAACCAGATCACTTCTGAGAGGAAAAGGGGACATCACGACTGCCCTGAAATTACATGTTAATATACTTGCAAACTGTGCCTTAGAGGTTATAGCAAGTTCCCATATTTTACTGTGTATAGCACGTACCCACATTTTTGGCCCTTTCAGGAAAAAAACCCTTCATTTTAATTTTTTAATCCAATTATTTATTGTATTTAGAAACAAAGCTGATTACCTTGCACGCCCCAGATATTATTACTTTCTAGAGTGTAATGCATAAGCATAAGAATTAAAAACATTTATATAGATAAGGAATTAGTACTACCTATGTACAATATGCATCCTTACTTCCCCCTCAAAAATTTGGGCAAAAAAGTGTGTATTATATATGGCAAAATACGGGTACATTCCCACTAGCAGAGTATCAGAGCACCAATTTCCTCAGTCCCAACATCTGTGACTTCACTCTTGATACCACATATAAACTAGATTATAATATACCCTGGTATTGTTGGTATAAAATAATAAACAAAAAAAGAATACATTACCATAGTTCCTTACCCTGGTGTCAGGTTCCCTTCTGGGGGGGGGTCAATGTTTTCTCTAAGAGGCCAGACTGTTATCTTTTAGGCTCTGTAGGCTACCTGGTCTCTGTTGCAATGACTCAACTGTCGTTCTAGCATGAAAGCAACCACAGATAATCTGTAAATGAATTAGTGTGGCTGTGTTCAAATAAAACTTTATGGACACAAATTTGAATTGCATCTAATTTTCGTATGTCACAAAGTATTACCCTTTTGATTCCCTCCCCACCCCTGACCACTTAGAAATGTTTAAACTATTCTTAGTCTGTAGGCAGTACAAAAACAGGAGGTGGGTCACAGTTTGCTGACCCCTGACTTAGAAAACGTTTGGTAAAGAATGACACCAAAGGGAGCCTGCGCTGGGAGAGGAGTCTGCTAGCCTTTTGGCCGGCATCAGTTTCCACATGCTTCTCACGACATGCATGTCTTGCTTCATGGAGAGTACGTTTACAGTATGAATATGTATTTTTTGTACATTGCCCCTAAACATGAGTCAAGACCTTTATATGATTTTCAGCTGAATAAAGAGCAATCTACTATAGTGTTGAAGGATAAGCTAACTCTGTTGGTTTTACTAAACAGTATGGTGATTTCCAGTGGGTCACAAATAATCTGCATTATTGAAAACTTAAGGGATTTTTCCAGTGGTAATTTCAACTATATAAAAATTTTCTATAATGTACTAATTTTATTTTTATTTATATTTTATCCTCACCTAAGGACATTTTCTCATTGCTTTTTTAGAGAGAAACATCAATGTGAGAGAGAAGCGTCGACTGGCTACCTCCTGTACACACCCGGAATGGGGATCGAACCGGCAACCTAGATATGTGCCCTGACTGGGAACTGAAACGGAAACCTTTCAGTTATGGAATGATGCTCTAAACAACTGAGCCACACTGGCCAGGACTATAATGTCCTAATTTTAGAAACCAGTTACACATAAGGGTTACTCTATCAACTTTTTATTCCTTTAAAAAAACAAAACAAAAAAACACAAAACCCTACATGCCCTGGCCAGGTAGCTAAGTTGGTTAGAGTGTGGTCCTGATATGCCAGGGCTGTGGGTCTGATCCCCAGTCAGGGCACATGAGGGAATCAGCCAGTGAATGCATAAATAAGTGGAACAACAGACTGATGTTTCTCTCTTTCTGAAATCAATCAATCAATCAATAAAAAAACCTACCACGGATTACAATATGAACTCAATATTCAGTGCTCATTAAAAGAAGGCAGGACACAGGAGAAATGAAAAGTCAGCAAATCACACTACGAGCAGCAGTTACCAAAGTGTCTTCTAGCCAGTCACCCATACAAGTAAGCTGGGATGTTTCTGGGCGACCAAACAGAAATTAAATATTGGCACATGATGTTTCTAGAAAGGACCACTAAATTCCCATTACATTTGAAATATCAATTTCCCTCCAGGAAGATGGAGGTCAATATTATCTTCACTTTGTGAATGAGGAAACTGAGGTCCAGAGAAATGTACACTCAGGGTACAGTGAGTTGAGTTGGTGCGGGTAAAAACTTAAAACTTGATGCTTGATTTATTTTCCAAGCCATCTACAATAAAAAAAGAGCAATGGCTGGGATATCAAAGAATATTCTCTCCTCCAAGACAGCCACAAAGAACACTTAGGGCAAAGCAGGATGGTGTAGGGTAGAAATGGCCAGCGGACTTTAAAAGCAAGAATAACACAGTAAGCAGAAATAGGAAAAATACTGCTCCCAGATACATTAACCCTCAAAGACAGATACAGATCTTTAATTTAAAATCGAGTAAGTTTATTCATGGAGAAAACAGTTACAGAACATTCCTGGGACATTTTTAGTCCAACAATTAAAACTGCATTAAAAAGCCAACAGTTTGGGGACCTAAAAGGCAACTGGAGAAGCTAGTGTTCCCTTTCCTTGGGTTTGTAAATATTTACCTTTTAGGAAAGAGAGGTGGCTGTGATTAATTTCTTTTCTAGGGGATGAGATTTCTATTCCATTGTCTTAATGGTTATAGGATTCTTCTGTGAAGGCCAGAAAAGATCGAAGATCAAAACATTTGATGTTAATTGGAAGAATGAGTAAGTGAGACTAATGGTTGGTTCATGGAACTGTAATTTTATCACAAAGTCACTAGATGAGGTGGTGGAAGGGCTATCATGTTTCCTATTAATAAAATCTGAGGTATTTAAAGACTCCCTAGACATGGAAGCTCAACACTGCTTCCCTCAGAGGTACGGCAGAGGCTGAGGAGGCTGCTGTAGAGTGTTGTACCTCCTTGGACTTTTCACATACATTACTGCTTAAGCAGGATGGGAC
Organism: Mormoops blainvillei; assembly: GCA_004026545.1. Classification (NCBI taxonomy): domain Eukaryota; kingdom Metazoa; phylum Chordata; class Mammalia; order Chiroptera; family Mormoopidae; genus Mormoops; species Mormoops blainvillei. The sequence goes on from PVJD01000657.1 coordinate 318,289, forward strand.
CACGTCAAACACTTTTCTGGTCCAGTCCTGGTTAGGCACTAATGTATGCGATAAGTCAGTTTACTCTTCAGAATGGGTTCCAAGGCAATAGTGTGATCAACGATGAGTTTTTCCCTGTCTCTGTTTTTGGCTTGTCTTGGTACTAAAGTCAATGGCAATACAAAACAGCATGGTCATTCACTGTAAGATCTGCCTAAGTAAAAGGAATGGGCTCTCCGAGTCTCAGCTGTCAGGGTTTAACCTAGCTCGTTTTACTTGGCTATTCTCGTCATCCAGATGGCAGAAACCTTCAGTGGTGATGTCTCTTTTATTCTCCTCCATGGGTTCCAAAGGGAAGTCCTGGTCTGTGGCCAGCACCTGTCGGACAGTCATGTTGACACGAGCAGTTTTCAAGTAGCTGGCACATACCTGCCAGTCCTCCACAGAACAGCACTCTACCACTGAATCTCTGGGGATGACAGCTGCAGGAGGTGTTTCTAGGCAGCAAGGCAGGCTTTCCCCCGTGGAACTTGGAAGGACCTTTGGAACTGCATGGTTCAACAGGCGACTGAATCCTGACATTACCATGATGTCACCGCTGTGCATAAACATGGCTGTGGGGGCTTCATCTCTTTTGAGGCCACCCAGGAGAAAGATGGCAGATTGTCCAAAGCTACAAAAAGTAAGTAAAACAATACATAACAGTAAGTTTCTGTTAACTAACCATGGCTGGTAATGTTTTTGCTAATTACATTATTTTCTAATTTCAGCTCAATACTTATTGCTCCTAAATCTTCCTTTTCAAACAGTGCTACATTCCTTCTCTTTTGGCTTGTGTCTATAAGTGACCAACCCATAATCTGCTACTTGAACTTGTCATAGCCCACAGGACTGTGGTGACAGAAATTTGAAGCAGTTAAATATGCAAAATAAGAATTTAGTTTTAACATTGCCATGTTTTACTGATGCATCTTTAAGATTTAAGTATTCCAATCAAATTACAGTAGTCCTCCTTTAACCAGTTTTGCTCTCTGCAGTTTGTTTCACATGGTCAACTGTGGTCCAAAATTATTAAATAGCAATAAACAATTCCAGAAATAAACTATTCAATAAACAATTCATAAGTTTTAAATTGCACACTGTTCTGAGCAGTGTGATGAGACCTTGCAGCGAGCCTCCTGCTCCATCCAACCTTGATAATTTTTATCCCTTTGTCCAGTGAATCCACGCTGTATATGCTCCCCGCCCGTTAGTCACTTTGTAGTAACTCAGTTACCAGATCGGCTGTCACGGCATTGCAGCCTTTGTTTCGAGTAACCCTTATTGTACTTAATAATGGTCCCAAAGCATAAGAGTAGTTCTGCTGGCAATTCAGATATGCAAAATAGAAGCTGTAGAGCGGTTCCTTTAAGTGAAAGGGTGAAAGTCCTTGACTTAATAAGGAAAGAAAACATACTGTGTACTAAGGTTGCTAAGATACACAGAACAGATCTTCTACCCGTGAACTTGTGAGGGAAAAAGGCATTTATGCTAGATTTGTTGTTGCACCTCAAACTACGAAAGCTGCAGCCACGGTGCGTGGCAAGTGCTTAGTTAAGAAGGAAAAGGCATCAAATTTGTGGATGGAAGACACGAACAGAAAATGTGCTCTGAGAGTAGCACGCTGCACCCAAAAGCACTGAGCCTATACAAAGCCTTCAGCAAGAGATCCCCTGAAATTAGTGACCACACTCATATAACTTATTATAACATATTGTTATAATTGTTCTATTTTATTAGTGTTGTTAATCTCTTACTATGCCCAATTAATAAATTCAGTTTTATCACAGGTTATGAATGTAAGGAAAAAACATAGTATATCTAGGGTTTGGTGTTATTTGTGGTTTCAGGTATCCCCTGTAGATAAGAGGGGACTACTACATTTAAGCCCTTTACTGTATTTATTATTCCTGTTCATTTTAAAGATAAGGTAATAATAAAAGATTCTGTCAGGCACGTTCCTTGTCAGATACAGGTGCAGTACTTTGCACAAATTTAAACACATTTAGGGAGACAAGAAGAGTGAACTATTCAGGCTTGTGTGCTCTGCTCTTCTCTATTATAAAAGAGATGCTTACTTTGCTGTACGGCCTTCCACTTGCCTATTCCAGAGACACTGACAATACCCCTCATTTCAAAAGGCAGACTCCACGCATCTTAAACAGAAGTATTAACTGTAATTTGGTTATTACTCTTAAAGGACTATGCTAATTTTACTTATGATACATTGTTAAAATGCCCAGAAGTGAAAGATTATAGATCCAGTCCCTTTTCTAAAAGTTTAATGTTTTTATTTTACTTTAGTTTAAAAATGCTTTAGAAATGGAATGAGGCGATAAAAAGTAATCCCGAATCCCTAGAGCTTATTTACCTGAATGATAGCAGGGGTTTGGAGTGATCAAGTTCAGATTTATCTACGTGAATACCCAGCGTAGAATCTAATCGGTAGTAATTCAGGATACCTGCTTCAGCTCGGAAACCCTGAAATCCACAGGCGGCAGCTACTTGCTCTGAGAGGAAAGCCAGGTCAGAAGGGAAAGGTGTATAATGATCTGCTGAGTATTTCTTTAATAAAAGTAGGGAAAATAAGAGAAATAAACAATGATCTCAGGAAAATAGGAAACTGTGAAATAAGGTTAATTATCACTTAAAAATAATCTAGCTTACACGTAGTATTAGCATAGCATGATTTATCCATCCATTTTTTGAGGCATCCCAGAATCTAATAATGAGCCATTCAAAATACTGAGCACCTATCATATGGCAGACACTGCTATGTAGTGAACAAATTAGACAAATTAACCCTGTAGGGAGTCTATACATTAAGCAATTACCACAGTCTCTCTCTAGTATACTTTAATCCCAAACAGTGCATTTCTTTTAGGGTAAAAAGGTAACAACACTGTTACTGCAGCCCGGGTCAAATGGTTCGATTGGTTGGATCATCGTCCTGTACACCAAAAGGTTGTGGGTTCGATCCCCAGTCAGGGCACATACTTAGGTTACAGGTTTGATCCCCAGCTGGGGTGTGTGTGGGAGGTAGCTGATTGATGTTTCTTTCTCATATCAATGTCTCTCTCTCTCTCTCTCAAAATTAATAAATACATCCTCAGGTGAGGATTAAGAAAAAGAAAAGATGACCCAACTTCTTTTAAAAAAAAAATGTTACTGCCAAGAGGTGCTTAAAACAACATGACTGCAAGTAATCTGGTATCCTGAAACAGAAAAAGGACAGTCAAAACTAAGAAAATGTGAATGAAGTATGGATTTCATTATTATAATAATTATTGGTTCACTAATTGAGACAAAGGTACCATGTTAATAATAGAGACAGATGTTAATAATAGGGAGAACTGGACACAGGGTTATATATAGGAACTCTCTGTACTACATTTCAACTTTTCTGCAAATCTAAAACTATCCTAAAATACAAAGTTTACTTTTTTTTTTTTTAAAGGCAGCTCAAATACTATCGCCAGTTTGGTTTTAGACCCCTCAGACCACAACATGGTTTACTGCTGATTTCACTGGTCAATCTAATGGGATGACATGCTCAAAACATCTGAACTGAAACTGACTACACCATGGCTCAAGGCAGGACCTTAACATGGAAGTAATTTTTAGCACTTACTTTTCTGAACTTCCTTTTTTTTTTTTTTTTTTAGCATCTAAGGATCACAAATACCCCTCTTCTCTTAAAAAAACAAAACAAAAACAAACAAATACACCCCAGCTCTGGCCAGGTAGCTCAGTTGGTTAGAGCATACCTGATACACCAAGGCTGCAGGTTCGATCCCTGGTCAGGGCATATATGTTTCTCTCTTTCTCTTTCCCTTCCTCTCTCTCTAAAATCAATCAATAAATAAACATTAAAAAAAAAATCAAAGGCCAAAACACTCATTTTCTCTACAAAATCTATACGCTTTATGAGAATGACAGACAGTAATCTCCTAACACTCATTTTCTTTACAAAATCTATACACTTCATGAGAATGACAGACAGGTGAGTTGGAGAGGTATTCTGGCTACATGCCTGCAGCAGCCCAATACTCTTCCTTAGTCTTGATGCTCTCCTCTTACTTCTTTTGCTCAATCAACCACAAATCTGATTAGAAAATCCACTTTTGTCTCATATCTATATCTCACATGATATATTCCAGCTGGAGCAACAGACTCATGGCTCTGGAGAAAATGTATTTACTCTGGCCAGAAGTGAGCTTTAATTTCAGGTTCAGGAAGACTTTTGTGAAGTCTCTGATGGATGGCCAACCCTCTTCAGCTGGAAACTCCCTCTTTTACTTTTTTCTTCTCTTTTTCCTGAACTGCATATAAAAAGAGTTCCTCTTTAACTTCTCAGAGCTAAGGGTGTAGTTAGAGAGCTTTCAGGTTTTTCTCTGCTGTTTTAAGTTTTAATCCTTGCAGAAGATCAAACTACTCCGAGCTGCTATTCTAACACTGCATCACCTCTGCTATAATGAAGTAATTACTTTTTTGGGCTTTGTACCCTCTTCAAGCTGTCTATGCACTATTCTTTCTTTATTCTCTTTCACTTTTCTCTGGTTACTGAGAATTTTTGGTAATTTTCACTCCACATTTTTCTTAGTAAATGTGGCTCACTTTGAGGTCTTAGGAAAATAACAATGTCAACAATAAAAATAGCATCATAAAAAATCAGCTAACATTTGTGTTAATGTATTTAACTGCTTAGAACAGACAGTCACTATTGTAATCACTATACAGTCATTAATCCCTTAATTATCACAACTACCTTATGAGACAGGTATTATCCTTGTTGAAGGCAAGGTTGTCTAATCTGAAGATACTCACATGGCCATTTTCCCAAATACAGATATCTAGTTTTCATTAAATCAGTATCACTGAAAATAAGAATTATATCATGAACATTTTTAGGTAACTCATCATTATTTTGATCAGTTAATATACATGTTAATAAGCTGGGTTGACTGAAACTATAGAGCTTTTAGATAGTAACTGGTTAGAAGCAAGGTGGTCTGTTCCACTGTTTCATTCAGTTTACTCTCAGAATCAGTCCTTTTACTTGGTGGTAGATATCTCATTTAGATAAGAGGCCCTGCACTATCAGTGATGAAGGAGGCATTCTCTGAAGCACAAAGGTCAGGAAAGAAATCATACCTCAAAAAACAAAACAAAAAAAACAAAACAAAACAAAACAAAACAAAACAAAAAGCCCATGGAACTTTGTTAACTTTAGGACACTCTTTCCCATTTCTCTCCTGCTCTGAGGTATCTAGATCCTGAAAGTCCTTCTGTGAATTGATGAGAAACACCAGAAGTATGTGGATTTTCTTTTACTCCAGGCAGATATTATGTAGGAAACAAATGCTCAACAAGCACTAAACAATAATGGAAATAAAGATCATAATTGACAACTGCTCTTGAAAGTAGTACAGAAAAATTGATATCCCTGATACCTACTTAGAGAAAGTACTGATGACTTCTGATAAAATAATATAACTTGAGGGTATCTGAAGAAGAAATTTTCTCTTGATAAATTATCCATGCTTCTTGGGATACAGTATCAAGGGGATTTTAGAGGGAATAAATAAAAGAACTCCTTCTGCAAATGGATAATGATATTGTAAGCTTGACCAGGAAGAAATCCCAGTATGTGGGCCCAAGCACAAAAATGGAAAATAATGGAATTAGCAAGAAAATTTGAATACCTTACTGTCCCAGTTATAATGGTAGCCTAGGGTCACCCATCGCAGTTTCTCTAGTAAGCTTCGGGGTCTCCGTTTATTCACGTCTTTATATCTGCAAAAATTAAGAGACAAAGGAGGGTTTTATTTATCTTAAATGGCAGCAACAATCGTTTGTACAGACCCTGGAGTTTAAATTTGGTATTCCACAGTATATGCTGTTAGTCAAGATGTCCACAGGGGAAATCAGAATAGGTAAGTTGAACAAGAATATACTACTACTGAAAAAAGGGTAATATTTCTAATTTCTTATCCTGGGTTCTAAATCCTCTACTCAATGGAATCAATTTTAAATGGCAAGTGTCCAGCATCTCAATGATGATAAAACAAGAATGACAACAGAAATGTCTTTATCTGTCCATGGGAAATGGGACCAAGAGCACTATGGGTAACTGAAATTTGGCTAACACAACATGTTCAATTTGGTTTGCTAAAAGTGGTGTATGAGTAATCACAGCTATCACTATGTCTATAATGATGATGGCTTCCCAGAACTGCAGGTTGGGGCAAGTCTGGCAAAACACAGTATATAATCAATACTGGGTTAATATGATTTCTTAGATAGCTTAGAGAATTGAGGCTTAGCTAACTATTAAGGACCACTGTAATTTGGTTTCTGATATCCCTTGTTCAAACCACAGGATGTTTCTGTAAAACAGAGTTGCCCTTTCTGCAATTAATAGCTTATCTGATCAAATCTATGGAACTGACTTTTTCTAAAGAGGAAGCTTGTTGATTTGATTTCCTTCTAAATATCTAAAAATACAATGCTAGACTTTATCATTTTATTTAGTTTATTTTTTCTATGTAATTTACCAATCAAAAAAATTTTTTTTGTTCAAGAACCACTGCTGTTTTAAAGAAGATTAGACTACTTTAAGGAATCTGTATTCTGACAGGAGACGACAGGTAAGCATAAGAACTGATGGGAAAATTCAAGGCAGTATAAAATCTGCTACTAAAATGGACAGCACAAGACTTTGTGGGTCACTAGAACAAAGAAAAAGAACTCAAAGTCAGCTGTCTAATCAGTTGAAGCTTCATGGCAGAGTTGGGAGTCGAGCACGGCACTCGATGGGCTGCCTTTAAACAGGGAGTGATGCGGCAAGCAATACAGGCACATAGCATGAGCGGAAGCGGCAACGGATTTATCAGAGCCCAGCCTCTTAAGTGGCACTCATCTTGATGTTTGACAAAGAGTTTACATTCTAAAGACAATGTAATACAGACACACATCAAGACCACTAGCTCAAAGAAATAAAACAAACACTAATTTATTTAGGACAGCCACGTAGAGAGGGGCCTAACAGATCTCACTGCTATCCTTTGAAAGGCCTGCTTACACGGTTGGCCCTTGGCAGCTTGCTGGAACCTGGATTCCGGAGGTTCACACAATTCCAAAATCTGTAGCTCACTGGGCCTAAACTGTTGGTACTAATAATACAGTTAATGCTGAATACGTGCTTTCCTTCTGGGAGCCTGAAATTTTGGTATGTTAGGCAGAGACTGCCTATGCGACCAGTGCTAGCAAAATCTGGACACTGAGCTTCCCTATTAGACAACTTTTCACACATCACAACTTGTTGCTGGGGGAACGAAGTGCATCTTGTGTGACTTCACCGGGACAGCACCCTGGAAGCTCGAGCTTGGTTTTCCTGGACTTTGCTCCATGTCGTTTTCCCTTTGCTATTTTTGCTTTTTATTCTTTCACCATGATATATCTTTTTCCCTAAGTATAACTATATGCTAAGCCCCATGAATCCTGAACTTGGGGACCTCTGGCATAACAGGATAGACAACAATTAACAATTTAGGGAAAATGATATGTAGGCTTGGCCAGTGACTGCAATTAGCTGATGTGAACAGTTATTATGTATAACTACCATTCATTATTCAAATTTCGTTTGTAAAAACTAAAAGAAAAAAGAAAAAGCAACATAGTAACACAACGTGAATTCTACCAATGTTTCTTCAGCTAAAGGTATAATAAAAGGACTCCCTGATATTGCCCTCATAAAAAATATTCTATTTTAGTAGCCCTGAGACAGAAAAATAAGTATTACCTCTTATTTCTGGACTCATGTGAATCTTGTAGTTAATAACATATATGTAATTCCACAGTTACATAAATACCCTATAGAGGTTACTCATTTTATTTATTTCTCTTTCTAAGGTATTTAGTACCTAATTCCTTATTTAAAGTTAATCTCATACATCTGGAACTAATACAAAGTAATATTGAATGTAAACTATAATTGAAAAATAAAATTAAAGAAAAAAGAAAAAAGTGAAAAAACCCTCAAAGACAGAAGAAAATGCTGCCGAAAAAAAGAACAATGATTTAATGGATATTAAAGCTATGTGTTCCCAATGAGGGAGAAAAGAAAGGTGCTAAAGTCAGTAGCGTATAAATGGAATCTAGAACTCAAAATAGAGGGTGCCCTGAGTATCTAGACAGCAAAGGAAGAGTTATACAGAAAGCTTTTTCAGAGCCTCTATGTACCCCACTTAGCTTCTGCCAAATGGTTTTCAAACTTTAATGCTCTTCAGACTCACCTGGAGGGCTTATTAAAATTCACCTGCGGGGCCCGCACCTATAAATTCTGATCCAGTAGTTTAGGGTGGTGTCTAAGAATGTGCATTTCTAAGTTTCCAAGTGACGCTGATGCTACTGGTCTGGGCCCACACTTAGAGAAACACTATGCTAGACAAAATTTAGAAAAAACAAAACATTTCCATCTCTTTCTAGAACCCATACTACTACATAAAAGTCAGACTGATCTGAACAAAAAAGGATAACAACAATGTAGCTCTGGAAATAATTTAGAAGGTGATGGTATTTTAGACATTTGATATGGCACCAGTAAGCTGCTTTGCATCAAAAGATTCATCTAATGCTCTTTAAGAAGAGGCTATACATAATTATAATTAACATAGGTTTATGGTATTAACAACAAAATTATCAAAATTATAGTAATAAGCATGAATGAAACCACTCTGTAATATGCCTTTTTAAATATAGGTCCTTTTTAAGAAACAATCTATCACTATAAGGAAGAATTTGGGCTTTGCCTTATAAAGGGAGATTGACTGGTCCAAGGATATAAAAAAAGCACAGCCTTACTTTCAAAAGCATTAAACTCAGTTCTCATAACAAAAAGGAAAAACAGAGCTTAAGGACTTGATTAGTGAAAGTTGTGATCACTGAGTGTCTGCACCATTTTAAGGAGAGTTTAATATATATTTTTGTGTACTGTGTTAGACCGAGAGATGTAAGATTCCATCCCTCATTTCATATCCTCTTCTGAGAACTTGATTGTACTTCTTGCCTTTGTATAGTTTCTGGAAAGAAAGTAGCAATAATTGTTTTAACACTTCCCTTTCAGATGTGAGAGCAGAACTGGCAAACGCCAGACATTTCATGTCTGAATATTATCTTATGGACCTTTCTGGTTCCCATGGGCCTCTTGGGTAACAAAGGGTCCAAAAAATTCACCCCTGAACATTGTGAATAGTGTAAGGCCAAAATCAAATTTAACAAGCTCCCAGATTTCCAAGCAGAAAATACTGAGAAATTAACAAAAGGAGTGGGTGGGCTCTTTTCTTTCTAAACCTGGCTTGTCCAAAGAGACCAAGAAGGCTCAGGGCCAACAGAACTGCCATAGCCACCCTTAGGAATGCAGGGAATATGTTGGCCCCTAACCTAACTTTAAATCTTTATCCAATCATCGAAGAGAAAAGAAAAAAAAAGAAAAAACAGTTTTCAAGCATGTGTGACCCTAATTATTAGTTCTCGCTGCAAACAGAAATATGCTATGTTCCCTGCCCCAGCTGCTCCTCCAGGCACTAGCAGGATGATGGATGGGTGGGTTGGTCACCTTTTCCCCTGGTGAATGTGCCCACACAGCAGTTGGCTCACTTTCTGTCATGGGTAAATACTTTATGTAAGTGCTGGCATTTCTCTCAGTAATCATGTTCTATAGCACTGCTTTCAACCAAACCCTAACTGGGTGGAAATGAACTCTGTGCAGTGGGGAGTTTGGGTGTCATAATTAAGCATTTAGTATTTTCTTTCTGGCCACAAGGGATGTTAGTGAATTACTGTGAAAGCAAAGGTACTCAGGACAGAAAAAGTCTAAAAGTTGCCTATGATTAAAAAAAAAAAGCTTCAAAGTGCTATTGCAGGTATTTCTTTTCAATCATTTTTAAAGGCTTGGGAATTGTGTCTTTCACAATTCTGAATATTTCTATGCATAACCACAACTTTCTGTCTTAAAGTTCCATCTCCTATCCCTAGAACTCCATTTTTTTTCAGTATTTGAGTGCTTCCAGTTTTGTCTGCTTTCTCAACCTGAATCTCCATCAATCACTGCAGATGAACATCAAATTCTACCTTAATTGCTAACATCCTTTTGCTATTTTGCAAATACTTAGTCTTATCTAATCTTCTACCTTCTGTTCTGAAACAGCATTCATATCAAGTTCTCAGTCCTGCTCTTACTCCCTTCTAGGGTAATGGGGATAGGGACCTGATCAAAGGACCCCGTGCACGATTTCGGCTTTCCTCCCCTGTACTAAACTTTTCAAAATCTTTACTCCATCCTTCCCTCCTGTTTCAGCAGTGGTCCCGCTTCTTTCCACGGAGGCCAACACCCGTACTTGACCTCTCACTCAAGTCTCCTCTCACTCAAGTCTCCTGTCTATGTCCTTTTTCCTTATGCCCTGTATCTATCACTCCTTCCCCTTATAATCAAACCTTTATAAAAGGACTCAATATTTGCCACCCTCACTGTAATCTGACTTTTGCTAAGACCTCTCTACCAAAACTAGTTTCTCAGTTGCACTTAAATGGTGATCCTGAAATCCTAGGCCTATGGACATGGCTGGCTCTTCTCTTAGTCTAGAAACATTTTCCTGTCTTGGTTTCTAATGAGCCCTTTTAATTGTTTGATTTCTTACTTTTTTTTTTTTTTCTTTAACCTAGAGCTGAGGCTTCATAGGGCCAGCAGCCTTTTTCGTTTTCCAGATGACTGGATTCATTATAATAAATGCTATTAAAAGCACCATAAGAAAGTCTTAAAGGAGCAGAAAGGGGAAAAGATTATTCTGTTCCACGCTGAGAATATCAATTAAAAACAAGTTTTTACGTATACAAAAAATAAGTACAAGGCATTTCATAAGCTTATGGAACACAGTTGCTTTATTTAAATTTATATTTTCTCTTCTTAAAGTTATTTTTGATTAAACAGCACATTCACAAAATTCAAAAGGTACATGAAGGCATCCATTAACTAATTAATTTCACAAATATTTGGAAAGTACCTTTTGCACTGAAGAATAAAAACACAGGGCAAGGGGATAAAGAGGGAGGGAAAAGAGGACTATTGTTAATTGAATGGCAAGGGAATAATCTCTCTTTAGATGATATTAGAACAAAAGACCTATAAAGGAAGCAAGTAGTTGGTTATCTTAAGAAAAAGCTTTCTAGGTAGAAGGAATAGCTTGTACAGAGAATCTGAGCATGGCCCTGACTGGTATGGTTCAGTTGGTTAGGTGTCACTTCACAGACTGAAAGGTCACCAGTCTGATTCTTGGTCAATACGCATGCTTGGGCTGTGGGTCAGGTCTCCGTTTGGGGATGTGCGAGAGACAATAAATTGATGTTTATCTCTCACATTGATGTTTCTCTCCCTCTTCCCCTCCCTCTAAAAATAAATAAACAAAAAATCTTAAAAAAAAAAAGAATCTGGGCATATCTGATGTGTTTAATGACTAGCATGGAGACCAGTATGGCTGGAGAATCAATAAAAAGGAATGGCGGGAGATGAGGCTGGAGAAGTGGCTAGGGGTCAGATCATCCAGGCCTTGTAGACCTTGGTAAAAACTTCTGATTTATTCTAAGTGTTATATAACAAAGAATTTGACTGGTCGCTGACCCTAGTTCTTAGAATAAAGTTTTTAAGCCCTTGGAAGACTGGAGTGTTTTTGTTATTCACTGTGGGCCCCAGGATCACACCTGTAGACTTGTCAAGCTAGAAAAGACCAACCATCTGATTAGAGGATTGAGTCTTTTGAGGAGAGTGGTATTAATTAGCCTGGCCTCAGGGGATAGGTGGGGGACCAGAAATTGAGTTCAATTATGTAACTAATGATTCAATCAATCATGCTTAAGTAGTAAAACCCCAATAAAACCTCTGAACACTAAGGCATGGGAGAGGTTCCTAGGAGGGTGACCCGTCCTAATTCCAGGGCAAGAGGATATAGAAGCTATGCATTCAGGACCCCTCAGTAACTGTTAAGTACAATGCTTTCATGATTTGTGAGCAGTTCAAGAGAGTTACTGAACCTCAGGGAATCATGGGAACGTCCTCAAATTTGTACCAGTTGGTCAGAAGTGTGGGTTACCTGGGGATCTCTCAAATTTGTGGCTGATGTCTGAAATGAGGGCAGTTTGGCTGGGGACCATGCCCTTAACTTGTTCACATCAGAACTGAACTGCATTCTGAATTGCTGATGAGAGGCTATAGAAGGTGACATGGTTTCGACACCCTGACAACAGATGGAAAAGGCGCAAGAACAGACACAGGGAAGCTGGTTAGGCTACTCAGGTAAATGATGATGGATTAGATTAAGGGGGTTGTAATGGAGACACTGAGAAATTATTTTATTCATAATAACTGGAGGCCCTACTATATTTGCTAGAGGGTTGGATTTAAGATTTTTTTTTAATGGTTGCACAGTGGCTATGTTCTACTGCTAGGTTTTGTGACGCCTGATTTATCTGACCTCCTGCTGACACTTAGGTTGCTTCTCATTTTTTCCCCTATTAGAGACAATGCCACAATGAAGATGTTTATATCTACTATACTCTTGTGCAAGAAATCTCTAGCTATACTATTCACTGACAATAAACTCTGAACAAAACATAGAATTGAGGTGCCCTAATTTTGTGAACAGGCCTATTTATGTTTCTAAGTTCAAGTATTTATTTTCTAATTAAAATTTCTTCTCCCCTGATCATAGAAACATGGAAAGTTGAAACTGAAAGGATCCTCTACTTTCATGGTTCTCCATGTGGATGATTCGGTAGATCACTACAATCTGCAGTGGGATCTTTCTGAACAACAGCCCTTCTCTCTTTCTGGTATGCGCTGGCAATGTAGGGAGAGTTGGTATGTACTCTGACCATAATTTAACTACCATGAACGGCTTATCCAGTCCAATCCCTTTGTTTCCCAGATGAAAAAACAAGTACATATCAGGCAGTGATAGGAGAACTTGGGCCCTAATTGATTCTCAATGCTGCCAGCAATGTCTGAGTATACCGTTTTCTTCCAACCCTTGACAACAGAAGGTATGATGATCAAAGTTTTTAATTTGATAGAGATTTGACTACCCTATCTTAGATGATGACAACTGAAATTTCTGCTGAGTCGCTTGTCAGAAGGAAAAAAATTACTTGAAAACACAGACTGGTTTAATAACAAACTCAGCTCTCTTCGACTAATTTCACTCAAACCACACCATTACAGCAACTAAGTCCAAACATAACATACAGAGCTGGTATAACGGTTTTTCAGATGCTACTCTAAGAATTTCTCACATTGTCTCTTACTTAATCCACACACTATCAAATGAGGAAAGGATTACTATGAGGCATAGAAAGGTTAAGAAACTTGCTCAAGTTTACGCAGCTTCTAAGTGGCAGAGCTGGGACGGGGACCCAGGCAATCTAACTCTAGAACTAAGTGTTCTACACAGCACTTAACCCTTTACAGTCTGGTCCTAACCTACCTTTCCTGCTTCATCTCTTTCCAATTCTATCCATGACTTCCAGGAAGCATGTTCCACAATCTACCTCCAATCTAGCCACCTAAATGACCATTCCCACAATATCTTATAAACTCTATCATTGTGCTCGCCAAATCGTATTTAATTACACGGTTATGTCTCTGTCCTTCAGTAACCCACAAATTTCTAGAAGGCAGGGCCTGTGTCTTACCTGTCTTTGAATGTCTAACACTCAAACACAGTATCTGACACATAGCAGAAACTAACTGTCGAATAAAGACATGAATACACATGTCCTGTGCTGCTATCTCCCAGAATGTACTGTTTTAAATATTACCTCTTCGCTCAGGCTGCTTTTTCTACCCAAAACAGCATTTTTGCTTTTCTGACTGGCCAAACTCCTAATCTTTTTTGAAGACCCAGTTCAAATGGACAGAGGAAAAAAAGAAGACAATGAAAATTAAAAAAATAATTTTTTCTTCTTTGACACCTCCTTTCTGCCTGAAAGAGTTGTTTCTTCCTCTGGTTTCCACAGCATTTTCTTGCTGAGTTCTATTATAATTATTTCTGTTGACACTGAATTACTGCCACAGACTATGTACTCCTGAGTAGGGACAGTGGCCTACTTTGTATTGCCAGTGCTCAGCATCATGCCTGATACACAACTGATCCATAATAAGCATTTGTGGAGTGAATAAATGTTGCAACAACAGTAAGGTACAAACATTAGTTCTCATGAAGAACTGATCTGCCATAAATCAGCTAATGGAATTGACTTCATCAGTAGAAGTAAAGAGCTTTCAGTTACTTTTTGCCAGGATACCAGGAGCCTTCAAAGGAGCTCACTTTAAGTGAAAAAGAGGGTTGAAGCTAAATGAAAATGGGTCAGTTGATGATTAACAAGAATGTACTTGCTATCTAAGCTATGATAAGGAAATCTCAGAAATGGATCTAAATTTACTCTGTCAAAACATCTGTCCAAATGTTCCGGGGGAAGGAATATAATTGTGCTGCATTTGAGTGGAAATGAGGGAAAAACAAGTCAGTTCCTTTTACTTCATGGTTATAAAACAGTTCCTTCAAAGATCTGTAATGATCTGAGTGAATATTAACAATTTTATTGTGACCGATAAAACCTACCTTAGAAGCTCTTTGCTCTGTTCCCAGAGATCTTGGGTCTCTTCTTTAGTCATGTGTTTGTCTAGGTTACATACGTTAGGTTTCTGGGAATATAACTTAAGGCACTGCTTCACCCAGTGCCACTGGTAACCTGGGAGGAAGGGATCTGGGATGAAAATAAATCCTACACAAAAAATGGGTGGGAAAGAAAGGAGAGGAGAGAATTCTCCATCAGTTATTCAGATAATTTATTTCTGTTAACTTCCTTATTCCTTCTACTTTACTATTTACTCTCCATCTCCTTTTGCTCATACTTCCAGTGGCTTCCACACCTATAAGCAAAAGTTTTCATTCCTATTCTCCAATTTTAGAGGAAGAGGAGTTCCTTCAAGTTGATAAAAGGTTAAGTTTGATGAACACTAGACATCTACCACTATGCAAGTATTTTTGGCTTTGGGAGTTATTCTCAAAAGAAACAAACAATCCACAAATTATCAATTGTGTTATCCCAAAGTCAACTTTAGAATTAAAAGTGCCCCAAGTCACCCCCCCAATTCTCACTAGGTGTCATCATTTATAGAGGTGGCAGCTGTTTCTTGCAGGTACTGTCTTTGGTACTGCAGCGTCCCCTTTTTGCCTTTTCCGCTTTCTATTTTCTGGCTAAAGATTCTTTAAATTATCACAGTAAGTAAATTATCACTTATGAAAGTAAGTGGTGTGATTTCTGCCTCCTGACTCACGCAGAGGGGAGGGGATACAGTAGGTACACCTGCACAGGGCCGCATGATGTGTATACCCCCAGCACACGTGCTAGACGGTCCTCGTGACCTTGATAGTAATCTAACCTCGTTTTTCTCCTTTGTAAAAGAGGGAGAACAACAGTTAATTGGAATCCTGTGCATGGTAAGGGTTAATTCACCAAACATATACTATGTACTTTCTTAAGAATTAGATAAGAGATGAAAAGCTTTGTCCTTCATGAAGTACCTGGAGACAGGGCAGCAGAGACGGTAATACAAATGATGCCTTTTATTTATTTACTTTTTAATTTTCATTGAATTTATTGGGGTGACACTGGTTAATAAAATTACATATGTTTCAGGTATATAATTCTATAATACATCATCTGTGTATTGTATTATGTGTTCGCTACCCCAAGTCAAGTCTCCTTCCATCACCATTTATCCCCCCATACCTTCTTCCACCTTCCCCCACCCCTCTTTCCCTTTGATAATCACCATGGTGTTGTCTGTGTCTGAGATTTTTTTTTTTTTTTGCTTAATCCTTCCACCTTTTCCACCCAGCCCCCTACTCCCCTCCCTTCTGATTAGATGCCTTTTAAGAGTCTGGCTGGGAAAAGAAACAAAGTCTGAGGAGTAAAGAGGAATAAAGAAATAACAGAAGACTTTATGGTTTTTAGGGTTTAAAAAGACCAAAGCATAGTTTTAAGGCTGTGAAGAACGAGCCAGCAGAGAACTGGTTAAAAATAAAAGTGAGGGAAGGAACACAGCAAGACCCTGAAAGATGAAAAAGGTAAAGGAAGGTAGGATCAAAAGGGTGAAGGGACTGGCTGAACCAACGAACTCCCTTTCCTCTAAAACTGGAGAATAAAAATGAGAACATCTACCTTTAAGTGTGGAGGCCACTTTTGCATTTCATGTATCAGTAAAATTCTCCAAGTAATTTAGGAGAGTCACAGGATTCTCAACATTTTCAAAGAAACAAAAAAGATATGAAAACCCTCAAGATTCTACTACATGCTATCAGGAATATTTAAAAAAGATGACAGCACCCCCAAAATATGAGATTAAAGGAAGAATACCTCTGATCCAGTGGAAGCTTGAACGGTGACAGGAAATTTAATACCTTTTCAGGCAGCCCATTTGAGACAACTGTTGTCTTCCTTTCACTGAGTTAAAATTTGCCTCTTTTAAATTTTCACGTATTGGCCTTAGGTTCTGACGCATACAGCAAGCCCAAATTTGCTTTCGATTCTTGATAAATACTTCTGGTTTTACAGCTGACATTTATTAAGCCTTTACTATGTGCCAGTCACTGACCTAAGCACTTTACATGCATACTCACATTTAATCCTCATAATAATCTTATGAAGTGGATACTTCATAAGATTTTTACATTTGAGGTCAAGAGAGATTAAGAAACTTGCCCAAGGTCGTATACAGTAGATGGCAGAGCTGGGACATGAACGCAGGTAGCTTGGTATCCTAGGTTTTATCTACTAGTATGCACTACTTCCCATCCCCTCTGGTGTGCAACTTTTCAAATATTCAACATTATCATGCTCTCCCTCAGTCTACTCTTTCCCAGATTCAGTTTCTTCAGACCCATCAGCTTCCTACTCACTCTCCTCAAGGACAGGTTATAGTGTACCCAGGTTCCTTAACAAGCAGAATCCGTAAGGAAACAAAATCCCTCCAATCAAGTCAGAGTAAGGGGAGACTGTGAGCTCCCATGTTTTGGACATTATATGGCTCTTCTATTTAATGCAGCTTACAATGGCTGGGAAGACAATAAAATCTTTAGGGACACAGTGAGGTACTAATTCAAATGATGTGGCTTAAGTGAAAAATCCTAGAAAAACTCAAAAGCAAGTACACCAATTTGGACGAAAGAAAACCAAAGTGGGGTGGCTAACTTTGTAGTCTGAAAAATCTGTTAAGGGAAACATGGCCTTGAAAACAGGAGCCACATCTGTCTGAAAGGCAAAGGGCAGCCTTCAAGAACAAAAAGAGATTAAACAACCAACGGTGATGCGTGTTCCTCATTTACCTAAACTCATCAAGAGCAATGCTTTCATATACAAAGGCCATCATTTAACTGTTTCCTTTGTGATTTCAGTCATAAGGCCAGTCTTTAATTCTTTTATATAGAACTAAAGTTCTTGAGGACTTTTACAGAAAGTATAAAAGCTGTTATGCCTTTCCGTGTTATCAACAAATACTTCAGTGGTCATACTGTATTAAGAGCTGTAACAGAGACCTGGCCCTTAGTACAACAAAAAATTAATATTTATTTTTAGGGGTATCTCTTGCTTTTAATCCATATTTAAAATCACAAGTGCGCCCTGGTTGGTACAGCTCAGTGGATTCAGTGTCGGCCTGTGAAGCAAAGGGTCACCAGTTCAATTCCCCAGTCAGGGCACACGCCTGGGCTATGGGCCAGATCCCCAGTAGAGGGTGTGTGAGAGGCAACCACACATTGATGTTTCTCTCCCTCTCTTTCCCCCTCCCTTCCCGTCTAAAAATAAAATAAATCTTTAAGGAAAAGAATAAAAATCACAAGTGCAATGTTAACTTTATGTCCTCTAGAAAGTAACAAGATAGAAGACTATCTGGATGAATAAGGCACTTCCATTATTTTCTGAATAGTTCATAAAAATCAATCTTAATAAAATATTAATAATAGGTAGGATAGAGGATGAAAGGTGGGGGTGAGTGCGTGGGGGAAAATGGAGATAACTGTACTTGAATTAAAAGATATTAATATTATATTATTTTAAATATTAAATTATTTTATAATAATATTTCTCACTCTAAAAAAAAAAAATCTCATTTATTTATTTTTAGAAAGAGGGGAAGGGAGGGAGAGAGAGGGAGAAAGAAACATCAGTGTGGAAAAACATCAATCGGTTGCCTCCTGCACACCCCTAACTGGGGATCTGGCCTGCAACCCAGGTATGTGCCCTGACTAGAAATCAAACCAGAGACCCTTTGGCTTGTAGGCTGGTGCTCCATCCACAGAGCCACACCAGCCAGGGCAACATTACCCACTCTTCATTATCACTTTACTTTATCTATAAAGTGAGCTACCCAACATCACTAAGATACAAGAATTCTAGATTAGTCTATTAGTACTTTTGATCTCATTAACTGTAACTCTTTTTAAAAATACTTAGCCTTGCCCTGGCTGGTGTGGCTCAGAGGACTGAGCGCCGGACTGCAAAGCAAAGGGCTGCTGGTTCCATCCCTGGTCGGGGCAGATGCCTGGGTTGTGGGCTGGGTCCCCAGTGGGGGGCGTGTGAGAGGCAGCCACACAGTGATGTTTCTCTCCCTTTCTCCCTCCTTCCCCCTCTCTAAAAATAAATAAATTATTTTAAAAATAAAAAAATAAATAAAAATACTCAGCCTTGATGATAGCAACAATTTTTAAGTTGTTTTCTGCCACTTGAGAATATAGAGATTTTGTGTCTGGAATGACCATTATGAATTATTCTGTTACTCAAAGTGGTCCTTCTGGCAGAGGAAGTGGGTGTTCAGAGTTACAGTAGGGAGCCCAGAGGCAGTGTCCTAGTTTTTGATTTGTACTGGGTGTGCCACCTTCTGCAATATAAGCAGTACTGCTGACTCCTGTTCTATTCTTTGGGAGTGCTAAATAAATGGAAATCTTAGATGAGGAAAAATTTAGAAGGGGTTGGGCACTGGAACATTTCTGTGTGTTTACCTTTTTTGTGTATTTATTATGGGACAAGCTAATAGACTGAAATTAGACAAATGAACTGATTTCACCTTCTAGGTCGGCTGCACTTACCAGGATAGTCTTCGAGTCCATAAGCTTGCCACTTGCTGACTGGCTGAAGTCCTGCTCTGTGTGCATCGTGGTCACTGACTGAGGACACACTTAACTGAGGTCTGACCACCTGGCAAGAAGGAAACAAGTCAGAGGGCTAACGTTATTTTACAGGTCAACTCTGAGAACCTCAAACCTCTAAAGATGTTCCTAGTATGGGGCAAAGTTAGGATTCATAAGTCTGGGGTCCTAACGTAGCACCACTATTTACTTGATGTAAGACTTAGATAAGTCACTTAATTTCTTAGAGCCTCAGTTTCCTCATCTATATACTAACAAACACTATAGAGCGATATAAAATTAAAATAGGTAATAACGAGAAGCAGGCTGATCTGGCCTTCAAGGCTACTTTTTCTTATGGCTCCACACCTTTGTGATGTCTTACTGGACTCTGATCATGAAAGGTGTCTGGTGTACCGGAATACTCGGAGTAACAATGCTGTTTACTTTGGTTAGCACTAATAATGATGCTTCTGAGGCATTTACACACAGTTGGCGTTTAAACAGAGCTATGAGGAACACCAGGCTGGGGAGGGCGAGAGAATGGAAAGAGAACATTCTAACCATACAGAAAAAATGAATCAATACAACACTGGGGACCCTGTTTGCTTAAAGCATAACATTTGCTCTCTTTTAGATAAAACTTCAAATTGACATTCATAACTTTTTGCCTTTGTTAATTAGGAATTAAGTTTTTCAGGAGCTCATGAGGTTTTATTTGCATGTAGAGTATCTTATGAATGGCTCATTAAATTGGTTAAGAGACCCAATACGAAATCATTAAAGGACATTTAGGAAAAAAATAAACAGCTTTACTCTTTCATGAATAATTAACTTAGGGTCTGGCTTACCTTAGAATACATCCAATGTTTTCTTCCAAAAAGATACAGTCTCTTATCCTGTTAACTTCACCAAGTGTGGAGATTTCCAGGCAAAATGCCAATGTGTGGCTGGTACATAACTAGTCTGTATAATAAAACAGCTATCTGGAACTCTCTGAGAGTTCTGACCAAGCTAACTTTTCCAGGTACCTAGAGGCTGATAAAATGTTTTAATTTCAAACATTTTATGATGATTTCTTAAACAGATCATACTTAATACTGCACTGTAAATCAGAAATATCCTCAAAGTAAGTTTGTGGAACTATCATATGCTAAATTGAACCACACTGAGCCTTTTTTTTTTTTTAATTTTACTTTATTTATTTCTAGAGAGATGGGAATGGGGGGAGCAAGAGAGGGAGAGAAACATTGATATGTGAGAGGTACATCAACTGGTTGCCTCCCACACGCCCCCAACCAGGGCCCTGGTCCGCAACCCAGGCACGTGCCCTGACTGGGAATTGAACTGGTGACCCTCTGGTTTGCACGCCAGTGCTGAACCCACTGAGCCACACCAGTCAGGGCCAAACTCTGAGCTTTTAAATAGAGTTTTTCTGTTGCCTCCTACACTTTCTCCACTGCTTTCATTAGGTGTCTTTTAATAGTAACTTCTCTAATTTGCTACTTTCAATCTGTTTCTTTGAGGGGCGAGGAGCAAATACCCAAGTTCTGACATATCCAACAGTGTATTTATTGAGTACTTATTGTTTTAGGTATGTGCTAGACACAATGTCGCCTTCTCAGGTGACTTACATTCTAAAAGTATGTAAGCATTATAGTCAAGTATGGGCAAAAGTAGCTGAAGAGGATCTGAAAGGCTTTCCCATACATCAAGTGTATTATTCTTGTGGCGCAGACTTTCTGTATGTTATACTGACAGCTCTAAGACCATTTTGGCTAACAAATGAAGTTTCTTAAGAAGCTGAGTTCTAGACAAATATGGTGGTATTACGGCCTTCTGATTTTATTGAGAACTATTACTAAGCTTGGAAAGAATGCCTCATATAGCCATCTGTCTACAATACCAAGGGCAAATTAAGGGATCGGGTATCTTCAGTGAAAAACTAATTGTAAAAAAATATACATTACACAAGAACTATGATTCTCCCTGTGCCCCTTGTGTCCCGCCCCCCATGATAACTTTCCTTAAAGTCCTTGGGGAAAGGTAGAAATAATGGATGATGCTTGGATTCGGCAGCCCTTTACTTTCAACTTGCAGAGATTACGCCAGAATCTTTCAATGCCTTCTTTCTAGAAGGCTCGGACAAGACGGGCCCTAGTTTTATGGACAACAGCTTAACAACATCGATTCCTCCCAGGTCTGGGATTACTCGGTACTTAGCTCTTTGAAGCCGCAGAGCGCTACCCTGTCTACGAATCCGGCTGACGGATATTTACACGAATATATGCAGAAATGCAAGCTCACGGAAGGAATAAATACCAATTGCCAGACATTTCTGAGCGAGAGCGCAGCAACGAATGGCAGCGTGGAGAAACCAGTATCAGAGCTCTTTTCCGTCAAAGTGTGGCGTTTCGTGGGCAGTTAAATCCGTGCCCACGGAGCCGGGAGTCGCTTAATAACAATCAGCCTGGAGGCGGTAAGAGGTGAGAAGGACGCTTGAAACCCCTCCAGGAAGCGAGACAAGACGGCGGGGAGGCGCGCGCCACTACCTCCGTACCTTGTGGGCACCGGGCCCCGTGCCGCGTGCCGCGTGGGCCGCTGAGAAGTCGATGACCCCTCCCAGGTCTGCGGTCCCGGGGCGGCTCTGTCGGTAGAAGCGGAAAAGCCTCCGAAAGGCGTCCTCCCCAGGCTCCGTCGCCAGCGTAGCCACGGAGCCCAGCGCCGACGCCATCTTCGCCATCTCGCCGCCCGGCATCCTCTGGCCCGGAAGCGTATGGCCGAGCCCCGGATCTGGCAGGCGGCTTTTCGCGGTCACGAGCGCAGGTCAAAGAGGTGCCTCCGTCTAAAGATGGCGGCCTCGGCGGTCAGGGCGGCTGCGGCTCTGCGGGCGAGCGCTAGCCGGCCCATCGCTTTTGTTAGAAAAATTCCCTGGACCGCTGCTTCGAGTGAGTGAGGGAGACGTCGCAGGGGCGGAGTGTTTAGGTCTGAGCGAGCCTCAGGTGCTCTGCTTTCTACACAGCCCGTAAATCAGCGTGGTGGCTGGGTTCGGAGGCTGGCCGGGTTTGCTTGTGAGCTCCTCAAGCCGCAGAATGTTTGCAATTAACCGCTTAGGGGTGTCCCGTGAACTTCTGGGGCACGTCTTCACGGCCTTTTGGGGTGATTTGGTGGGAAGGCTGATTACTCTAAACTTTAAGATATACTGTTTCGAAGGGATTATTTTGATTACGGTGTGGGGAATGAATTCGAAGTGGCAAGATTAGAGGCGAGGAGAAGAACTGAAAGGCAGCATAAGTAATTTAGGTCAAAGATGAGGACCTGAACTAGGGTAGTGGTAGGAGACAGGTCAGATGCTTTTATGTTAACAAAATTGACAGCTTTTCGTGACGGCTCAAGGCGGGTAGAGCACAGAAGGAGGGAAAGGGAGGAATGACTTCCAGGTCTTCAGCGTTGGTGAATTTCTTTAGAGTGTAGCAGTAAGTCCAAAGGGGATGAGTAAAGTTTAAATGTGCCGAGTTTGAAAGACCTCTGAGGTCTTCGCCAGGCAGTTGGACAGAGGATGTTGTGTATCACTGATTGAGAAGTGCGCTCTGAAGCCCTAGGGATTGGGCTGGAATTCCGGCCCGGCCATTTAATAGTTCTGTAACCTAACGGAAGGTGATTTGGGTAAAGGGGTCACCACTGCACATGTTTCTGTAAAACGGAGTCAATAATATCTTCCTCGTAAGTGGTTGATTGAATTAAATGAGTTTATACGTAAACTGCTTAGACTTGTGCTAGACACAGCGTAAATAGTAAGTGATACTTTTCACGATTACTAAAATTGAAGCCCATGGGAGAGGCTGGAGATAGAGGGTTGGAGTAATCAGTACTGAAATCTCTCACCAACTTTGATTTTTGTTAGCTGCTGTTTTGAGATACGGTTCTTACTTTTGTTTAAGTTTTACAATTTAAAATTTTACATTTGCTTATGGTCACTTTCGTAGGTAGTTCATGTATCAGACCAGCTCCTTTGAACAATAGAACAAGGGTTATGCTTCTCTTAGTTTTTGTGGCCCAGGTAAGATAGTAGGATGGGAAGTAGATCCGTTTGTGTCCCACCTTCTCAGTCTGTTATGGATGAAGACCAAGCCCAGTAAAATGTCTTGTTTAGGCCCAATGAAACTGTGGAAAGTTTCAGGGATTTCTTCAGTACCTTGCAAATACAAGATTCCAGACCATAATGGCTGATTTAAAACCCTCCAAAAGTCTGTATAACATTCAACTTGGAAACAGTTTCTCTAAGTTTATTCATCCATCCATCCATTCATTCAGCAAATATTTAAGGAGTTATCTGTTTGGTAGTAGGCTTGTTCCTAGTGCTTCTAGCTGTTTTCCTGCAAAAATTGTAGACAGTTTGGAAAAAGGGTTATCCTCCAGAGCTAGTATACTTTAGAAGTGAATGTTTTCTAAAATGTTAATACCTGGTTTAAAACATATGTATTTTAACACTGTTTTGTTTATCCTCCAGTAACATGTTCTGTGAGGTTATGATCTTGCCCACTGGTTTGACCAGCTGTTAGAGAGCTTCAGAAATTTAGTCCCTGTCGGTTTTTGAAGGATTACTGGACATTTACCCATTTGGCAAATATTGCCTGACTGTGTATCAATCACTGTGGACACAGTGGACTCAACACTCAGGGAGCTTGCACTGTAGTAGTGGAGGTGAGGAGACTTACAAACAACAAATGTAAGCAGTTGTTGAACTAATGAAGGTAAATGAACTAGGGGAAGTAAGCAAGTAATAGGAATGCAAATCAGGAAGTACAAGTGCTAGAGTTTAGAAGAGAAAGAGATCATGTAGTTTTTTGGTCTTTAATATTATCCACTGTCACTTTGAGCCCTCATAGGGCTGGTATGTTGTCTTGTATTGCAGTAGAAGCACAATAAAATAATATTCAGTGTATGTATTTGACCTTGGTTTTGCAGGATAGTTACAGTTTAGGCAGGAGGAGATAGGATTACTGACATGTCAAGGAGAAAGAATGACATGCAAAGATGGGAATCCACAGGATGCACACACAGAATTTCATTTGTTGTAAGGCGATGGAAAATAAGGCAGGAAGGGTAGGTAGGGTCAACTCAACTTTTAGAAAACCAGCTGTTTAACCTAGTGTAAACTAAATTACAAAAGGCAGATAAATTGAGACATTATTTGGAAATCTCTAATGTAGCTAGCAACACTCTGTATTGTAATTGTCTTCTGTGTGATCTTATAGGGAGTATAATCCATTGAACCTAGTACAGTACCTGGGGTGTGAAGACTATAGTCAACTTAGCAGTTTTTCTCTGTCCATATCCCCACCCCATCAGCTCCCCAAATCTGGTACATTACAGCTTTATAATCAATACCTTGGCTGCCTCCTAAATCTTAAGCCTTCAGGAAATGCAAAGTAGCTCCTGTTCACAAAGAAGTTTGGGGGTTCTAGGACCCCTTTTGGTTTCTATCTACAATGTAGGATGGAGGATACAAAATGCATTAACTAGTTTTAATATGTTTTCTCTTCTTATACAGGTGAGCTGAGACAACACTTTGCACAGTTTGGCCATATACGAAAGTGCACTGTACCCTTTGTAAGTATTATGTTTTTAAGTATTAATGTTATCCTTTAATTCTTGATTTTTTTTTTTTTTTTGTCAAAGCATATCAACTTATCTGAATGTCTAATGGAGTAAAGCTGTTCAGTCTTTGTCGATAAAATTATGGGTGATACTGATTAAAAAGTAAACAAAAAAAACCCCCTTTATCCTAAGCATTTATGCTACTTTTTTATTGTTGCACAGTAAATTACCATAAACTTAGTGGCACAAAAGAACATACACATAGTCTCTCACAGTTTCTGTAAATCAGGAGTCTGGACACAGCCTAGCTGGGTCTTCTGCTCAGGGTCTATAGAACTGCAGTCCTTGTGTCAGCTGGGGCTTTGGTCTCATCAGAGGCACAACTGAGGAGGATTGATTTCCAGGCTCTTGCAGGTTGTTGGCAGAGCTCATCTTTCAACTGCAAGATTGAGGTATCTGCTTTCTTGCTGGCTTTCAGCTGGAGGCAGCTCACAGATCCTAGGGACTGCCTGCAGTTTCTTGTTATCTGGCTTCTCTGTAGGCTATTCCTCGGCATGGCAGCTTGCTTCCTTCAAGTGAGCAAGGGAGCTTCTTTCTCCAGTCTGCTAAGACAGTCTTATAACATAGTCATGGGAATGACACCCCATCACTGTTGCCATATAACCTGATCAAGGGAGCAACATCCCATCACTTTTGCCGTTCATACTTTGGATTAGAAGAAGGTTACAGGTGCCTCCCACCTGCCACCCCCCCCCCCACACTCAAGGGGAGGGGATTATACGGGGTAACATGGTGGGACACATGGAGATCATGGGGCCCTCTTAGAATTCTGCCTACTACAGTATTATAGTAATGACCTGAGAGAGTAGAGGATAGTTTATCATAAAGCTAATTTGTGAAGAATAGTTATTTTAACCTTTTTCCTTATTAAGTTAGGGTGCTTTTTAAAAAAGTGTTTATATTTATTACATTTCCTTTGCTTTCTCACGAGGGTTTAGAAATCAATCTATAATTTGTTCTGCTTTATCCTGGGCTGTATTTTTCTGTGGCTTTCTAGAATTGTCTTTTTGGCAGGGTGTGATGTGAGTATAGAGTTTACAAATGCTTCACTAATACTACCCCCTTTTTTTGCTGATGCCATTGAAAAGGCTATGGTAAAATATCAACCTAAATTTAGTACTCAACTCTTGCTTTAATGTTACTTGCCTTCCAAAATCTAACAGATTACCTAACTAGTGCTAGTGAATGTGTAGGAAAACTGGCACCCAAATGGTTAGGTTTAATGGTACCTTCATTTTGGGAGGATAGTTTGGCAAAATCTATCAAAATTAAGAATTTGCATTTGCTTTGATTTACCATTTGTTTCTAGGAATTTATTCTACAGAAGTCTGTTGCCAACATGTTCAAAGAAGCATTGTTTAATAGTATCATAACAGGAAAAAACCTAAATGTACATTGGTGGGATTGATTAAATAGTTACTAATTCGGTACAATGCAGTCTTGTACTGTTGATTTAAAAGAATGAGGCATGTGTATTACGGACATGAAAACCTAAAACCTTAAAAACTATAGTTTATAGAGAATATGAAAATTTGTGTTTCTCGAAGTTTCTCCAAAAAAATTATAGCTATTTCTTGGTTTCTGTTTCCCTCTTAAAATTATAAACAAAATAACTTAGGACCTGCAGTTAAGAGATCTTAGGTTTAAACAAAAGGCTTTGATTCTTGGTAAAGCTAAATAAAATTTAACAGGAAAAAAGTTACTTTCTAGTTAAACTTTTTGTACTCAATTTAGAAAACCAGCTTCCCATTTTAGATATATAGTATCTAAGTTTTAACACAAATTTTAAGGCCTTATGGAGGTAGAGGAGAGTGCTTTAGGAATTGCCCTGTTTATCTGAAGTAAGGAGTGAATCATTGGGACATTACTAAAAAATTTTCCTGTGTTTTAGGTTAACACTTAGGTTACTTTTGAAGTATGGGGGCAGTTTATAGGAGTTTGGTTTTGGGGAGCACAGTAAGACTTTGCAACAAGACTGATTTGTTCGTGGAGTGAATTAGACATCTTGGTATCCATCCTTTACCTAGTAGGGCTAATGTGGGGTGGGGGGCAGGGTACATCCAAGCACACTAGTTTCTTTTCCACATGTGCTGATATATAGGGTAAATGTAAGCACTCTGCCTTTTGCACAAAGTAGCAAAATTGTTTAAATTAACCAGAATTCTGGAACTAGGTAAATAAGGGTAATATATATATTTTTCTGTTTTCTTATTTTTCACTGGGAGCGCGTGATAATGGTAGTGGCAGTGATGAGGGTGATTGTTCTCAGTTACTAGAAATATAACAAGGTTCTGAAGTTTAAATCTGCTTTCTAGAAGTGAGGAATAGAAACAGGAGTACTTCTTTATATGATCAAAGTTTCCTTTCGCTATTGCTGTTAGGTGTGATTTATATCTAGAAGGGCACAGAAAGCTCATTCTTACATTTCTCCAATGGCAGCAAAAAAGCAGAGAATGTTACAGTCACAACATAGGGATTACACTGTGGGTAACTAGGAGAGTGAGTATGTATTGAGGTTTTTGACTTCATGAAAATGTCGTATCCCATTTTGGTAAATGAGGAAGTTGGTAGATTGATACGGAGCTTATGGAAACTTGAGTCTCAAGTTCATGATTGTTTTCTTAAATTTTGAATTTTTAGGACAAAGAGACTGGCTTTCACAGAGGTATCGGTTGGATTCAGTTTTCTTCAGAAGAAGAACTTCAGAATGCACTACAACAGGACAGTCATGTTATTGATGGAGTAAAGGTAAATATTTTTCTATTTCATATCATGTGCTTTCTGTATATCAATTAAATCGGTCAGAAGTGTGGGATTTGGGGAGATTTGTTTGAGAACGGTAGTATGTTGGTAGAGTGCCCAGTGCTAAGTGGTCTAGGGAGGGAAGTAAAGGAAGACCCTGTAATGTTTAGCAAGCATATGTAACACTGAAAAGTGGAAATAGCAGTCTACAAGTCAGGAGTTAAAATCCTGGCTTTTCCACTTACTGTATGACCTCAGGTCAAACTGATTTTTGATTTTCTAATTGAAATTCAGGGAGTCTTACAAAGAAAGAACATCCTCTTACTGGTGCTGACTCCCTAATAAAAACACAATCTTAAGGTGGCGATTTTCAGTTAAAAAAAAAATTTTAGAGGGGAAGGGAGGGAGAAAGGGAGAAAAACAGTGATTGGTTGCCTCTTGTAAGTGCCCTGGCTGGGAACCAAACCCACAACCCAGGCATGTGCTCTAGCCAGGAATTGAACTGGTGACCTTTTGCTTTGTGGGATGATGCCCAACCCAGCTGAGCCACACTGGTCAGGGCAGCAGTTTTCAGTTTTAATGTTTCTGCAGACATTGTCTTTCTTTACAGTGATTATTTGATTTTTTTTCAGCTCCATGTTCAAGCTCAGAGACCAAAAGCTTTGCAAGGGGATCAAACGTCTGATGAAGAATTTTAAAATAAAGTAACAAAATGGAAAATTTTGTCTAAATGTTTTTATTTGAAACAAATAGGTGCACCAAGCAAGCGCTTATTTTCCCCACTCCAGATTAAAACAGAGCACATTAGGGGCAAACATCATTTGGCAGAACAGTTCCAGTAGAAGGATGTGAACATCCTTCTACTCACTGTGGTTGGGGTAATTTACTCATAAGCAGTCATTTTTACACAAAATATTAACCCCAAAGTACTAACATCAAACAAAAGGAAGTGGTCTTAATTTCATGTGTGGGACAGTATGTTCTATAAATGCCAAAAGGTGGGAGAAGCACAAACACAACTCACTCTTTAAAAAAACTAAATAGTTCAAAGTAGAATTCTCCATCCCCCCTTTCTCCCGTAATAAAAAGTAGTGCTGGGGTATGATACCCAAATTTGGTTTTTATCTGGCCCATTTACAAAGTGTTCCCCCACATGACTTGCATCATTAGGGTTATGGATAATAGTCCATTCACTGTGAAGAGGGGTATCTACTCCTTTCTCCTCTTCTTGCCTTCGTGCTCATGTTCCTTGGGGCGGCTGCTATCTGAGGGTCTTTTAGAGCCACCGTGCTGTTTGGCTTCTTCCAAAAACTTGTCCAAACCAAAAGGATCTTCCTCAAACTGAACTGGTCCTTCTCGGCCTCTTTGCCTACTACGGTCTGAACCAGAAAACTCCTTATCGGGAACAAATCTATGGAAAAAGAGAAAGGACTATGAAATACTTTGTTGTCACTGGTACACACACTGAAACTTGAGCTATTTGCTTGGTACCTGTTGGTCTTTATTCTGGCTTCTAGGTCATCACCATACATGTCCTTATCCAGATTTTTACTGGGCCTGTAAATATTCTGAGCCATATCTTTACCACCTCTCCAGGCTTGATCATAAACGTTGTAAATTTCATCTTCTCCACCTGCAAAACCACTGTCCATACCCTGTGGAAAAATAGAGGACATTAAAAGTATATGCATTATTATTTATTAAAAGTTGCATCTGACTACATTCATGTGAATGTGACTACATTTATAGCTCACATTTTCAACAACCTGAACTCAAGATCTTCACAAAAAAACAGTCCGTAAACTTTTGTTCATACCCCTCTTGGGTCCTTAGGTTAAATAAGGGACTCATTAACTTCAAATACTGTGGCGAAGTAGTCAAAATGGGGATACTACTATAAGCAGGTATTTGATTTCAATCTATAGACATAGTGGCAAGAAGATGAAAGAACTAAACCATCTAAGGCCATTTATATACCCGCTTAACTGCCTGAGAACATCACTATTATAGCATGAGCTAATAGGGCTCTCAATGAAAATCTTAACGAAAAACTTGTTTCATATATTTAGAAAAATTTTCATCAACATTTAAGCCTAGGCTTGTAAGGGGTGACTCAAATATTTCCTCATGTGGAAGTTTCATACCCTAACCCCCTGTGCTTAGACTGGTAAGATATCACCGCATAGTGTTTAAGAACACAAGCTTTGGAATCAAGACAGCCCATGTTTGAAATCTGAGTTTCATCAGTTACTAAACCTGTATGTGTCACAGTTTCCTTATCTTTAAATAGAGGTAATAATAGTGTGACTTTATAAGGTTTTGTAAGGGCTAAGTAAGATAATACAAGTAAAAGACTTAGAATAATGCCAGGAATATAAAAAGCACCTAGGAACTTATTAGCTAGAAGAGCTTACTCAAATGCTACCTTCAGGTCTTTTTTTTAAAGGATTTTATTATTTATTTTGAGAGGCTGCCGGGGGAGAGGGTAAGAAACAACGATGTGAGAAACACTGATCAGTTGCCTTCTACGTGCCCCAACAGGGGAACGAACCCGCAACCCAGGCATGTTGCCCTGACTGGGAACCAAACCAGCAACGTTTCCCTTTGCAGGACAATGCCCAACCAACTGAGCCACACTGGTCTGGGCACTATTTTCAGATCTTAAAAGCTCCAAGTCACAATCAACTTTTCTCCCCAATACGCCATTTCTATTGTACCTTGGACTGGTTGAACAGCCTTTGGTCATACTGAACTTCATTGGAAGTCCGAGGATTGGGTACACCAAGTGCAATGGCCTCACTGATATCTCGATTTTCATTTCGCTGCAGTTTTGACCTGTTTTGAAATACAATGTCACTAACTGAAAACTCTTCACAGACAAGCTGAACTTCATTTTAAAAAATACAACCAATCTCTGAAGCAAAGGAAATATGTCCTCTTAACATCCTGTGAACATATATTTCCTGATAATGCATAATCAGGTTGGCAGTCCTTACAGCATTTCAGATTATTAGAAGAGCAAGGGTTTTATAATTAGGCCCTCCTGTTAGCTGAGAATAATTGCTAAGAGAATCATTCTTGACATAGAAGTCTTTAAAATACAAGCAATCACCTTATAACGTGCTGAGATACAAAGCTGCTGTAGTCTGTATTTGCTATTATTATATGAGGATGGGAGGGGGACTGGATAAAATTAAATGTATCATATGAATCATTTTCATTAGGTTGGAATCAGTTTTTTTACCCAACCACATTTATTTTATCCTTTTAGAATTTTGAGGAAAGCAATATCAATGACTGGATTATTACTCAGGATGATTTTTGACATCAGATTAATTCCCTTGCTGTTTTAGTACGTAATGCAATCTATATCATATTGAAACCATGGTAACTGTCATTTATTTTGCTATAAGCTCAGGTCTTCAAATGATTTCTATAGACAATCTGATTTTCATCCAATGACTAGTTTACAGTTTTTCTATGTTATCAATTCTCATAGTCACTTTACTGGTTTTAAAAGCCCAATGTATGTACAAAGCTACTTTGATTTTTATAGTTTAGGAATTTCAGGCCAAAAGTACATTAGCTGCACTTTAACACTCCATTCTTCTTTCTTCTATACTGTACATTTACTCACAACTCTAAATTCAGATTTTCTGCTTTTCCAAGACTTCACTTATCCAGGGAGATGAAATATGCCATAAACAACAAAGGACACTACCAGCAGAAAAATCTTTTTCATCTTTAAGATATGAATTGAAAAAATGGACTGTATCTGCTAATAGGATGATGAGAGCCTTGAAAACTCATTAGGAAAGAAAATGTTTTATATTTGCATTTAACCCTCATCCAGAATTTCACCTCCATATTATAGCAATTCCTCAACTTTTCAGCAATTTTAGTCTTCAGCCTTTGGTGAACCACAAACTTCACCAATCCCTACTTTGTTTGAAGTTTGTTCTATACAAGTCTGTGCTTATTAAGAGTGCTTTGTCCATATGTCAACTATATGTTAGCTATTTTAATTTTAAAGAAAGTGCTTTGTCAATTTTCCCAAATCATTTTATATAACAGCTCTGCCTTTTTGAATTTTAAGTGAAACTGCTCATGAGAAGAGGCCAATTTTCACTTCTTAGAAAACCTAATTTTCTCCCTGCCCCCATATTCCCTGGAGTGCTCTGCATGTAGAAGGATCTCAATAAAGGTATCACAGCTTATTTCCTGTCTAGAGGAACAAGCACATAGCAAATTTGCCTAATCATTTGAAATTGGAAGAGAACAGACCAGAACAGTCCTATCTAGTACCTTCTTTTCACAAACATGATCTGAATTTCCTTTTCTGAATCCTCATCGTTCTCAAGTCTAGCTGATTCTACAAGGTGATGGAAGAAAAGATTACTTCCATGGATAGTCAATTCTTCTGCTAAGACAGTAGTCGTTAAGTGCAAGAAAGTAA
This sequence comes from Mormoops blainvillei, assembly GCA_004026545.1. Classification (NCBI taxonomy): domain Eukaryota; kingdom Metazoa; phylum Chordata; class Mammalia; order Chiroptera; family Mormoopidae; genus Mormoops; species Mormoops blainvillei. The sequence continues at coordinate 350,404 of PVJD01000657.1, forward strand.
GTGCTGATTTATTAAGTTATCAAATTAAAGAGAAGCAACACTGGTATCAGTGGACTAAACCTTGCCACAAGATTCACAAAGGCCAGTCTTCAGAATTCATATTTATCTCAAACAGCACTTACCTCTTATCAGGAGCTGCCCTGGAAAGATTCCGGTCATGCTGTCTCTCTTTTCGCCTGTCGTGCCTAATTTCATCCCTCTCACGAGCCTCCCCATCCTCTGTGTGGACAGTTGAAAACAACTTCATCACTGTATTACCCATTAATATTTTGGACAAGAGAACATAATCTTTAACCTTAGATAGAAAATTCCATAAACTTCATTGCAGTCACAGTCAGCACTTTTATCTTACTTGCAATTAATTTAAATCCAATACTATTGGTTTAATATTTGAATGCGAATTCCAGAATCAAGCATGCAGCTTAATTATTTAGGGGTAAAGTGTACTGATGCTTTAACTTACTTTGAAATGCATCAAAGTAGTAAGGTGGATTGAAAGATAAGAGATGGTAGATATTTGATAAAGCAAATCTGGCTATGTTAATTATTAAAAAGATCTGTTAATTAGAATGTAGGTGGTAGAGATATGGGTGTTCACTTTACAATTCTTTCCACTTTTCAATGTGTTTTAAAGTTTTCATAGTGAAATGTCAGGAAAAAGACTTGTATATAAGTTTACCCTTACATATTCAAAGACCACTTGCTTTGAATAAAGAACCTTTTGCCTGTGGCCCCCAGGGGCTGGCTGCTGCATCAGGATCTCCATCTACTGTGCTTCCGTCTATCTTCATTCTCCCTATCCTCTCCAGTCTGAAGGTATAGTGTAGACAGGAGCATGAGTTTTGGAGACACCCTGTCTACATCCGAATTCTGTTTCTTCGACGGACTGGCAAGCTCTACCAAGTCCGACAAGTCTGACGGACTTGTCAGCTCTACCTCCAAAATACATCCACTATCTGACCATGTTTTCACTGCCTCTCACCATCTCTCATTTGGATTAATGCAATAGCCTTCCAAGGTTCCCCTGCCCATTCCACGGCCTTTTAATATATGTCAGATCATGTCACTCTGCTTAGGACCCTTCCACTGCTTCCCATCTTACTCGAAGTAGAAGTTCTTACTTTTACTTGGCCGTATGTTCTTACAGGGACTAAAATCATCAAGACACAATTCTTCCTATCTGACCTAACTACTCTAACACCTCATCTCCTACTACTGTCCTTTCTCACTCCAACCCAGCCATTCTGGCCTCCCTGCTTCTCCTTGAACACACCAGGCATATTCCCAGCTCAGGGCCTTTGCACTTGCTATTTCTTCTATCTGGGATGCTCTTCTCCTAGATATCCACGTGGCTCACTTCCTAACTTCTTTCAAGTTTTTTGAACTAATGTTACCATCTCGGAGGTGAGGCCTATTGTGACGACCCTCTCCCTCTGGCATTTTTATCCCCCTTCCCTATTTTACTTTTTTCCATAGTGAGTACTACCTTCTAATACACTACACAATTAAACTGTATCAGTCTGTCTACACTCCTTAGAATGTTCATTGCTATACCCACTCCCCACCTCTCTAGCAGAAAACCTTGTGTCTAGAAAACAACCTTGCACATAGGTGTTTCAATATGAACTGAATGAATAAAATTGTACTAGTCAAGGATTTATTAATGAAACAAAAGCCACCCTCACAATTTTCTTGAATTAAAATTATTCTCATCCCTCTAACCGAATTAACATACCAGTACAGACCACTAAACAAAACAAGAGAAAAAATACAGGCAGATTTGATGATTAGAGATACATCAGGCCTACAAGATAGAAAAACTCTGGGTATTTTACCATGTGGGGGAGGTAAATTATTCACACGGACACTTCGTTTCTAAGTTTCACGAAAAATTCAACAAGAAAAAATCAAGGCTATCATTTGAATAGTATGCAGTTTTTTAAAGTATATGGCTCAGAACTTTAAAAACTTCCAGTGTAGTCCTATGCTGAACATCCACATTTAAATATATACTTTATTTTTTGCTGCTTCAGCTTAATAAGGGAGAAGTTACTCTTTCATTTCTACTCAATTTCTAAAATACTACATTATCTTTTTATGTGTATGTCACTTTTGTATGCACTAAAAATCGTTAGAAATTTTCTAAAATGAGATACATATTGTTTACAAAATAAATTCAGTTTGCTAATAAGAATGTCATACCTTTTTCCACATGGGTTTTGATCCCAGCTCTTCTCTCCCTGGCTTTCTGGGCCATTTCTCTAAGTTTCTCTTCATGTTTCTCTTTTTCTTTTTGAGCCATCTTTCTCTCTACTTGAGCACGCATTTCCACAGCTTCACGAGCCTGTTAGTGAAGTCAGAAGATAAATAAGACACCATCAGGGGATAAATTACAGCTATCATCTAACTCCCTGACTAAAGTCTAGCTTGAGAAAGCAGTTATACAGAATTCAGGTTTGTTACTGCTGATTTGAACAAAGATTCTTGCTTACTAAAAGACAGCTTGACTAGAGAGCACTATAAACTTGGACTTTACACTCTGGGAAATGTCTTAGTAGTTAAAACTATAGACCCTCCCCCCAGCCCCCAAATCTTGAAAGTTAGTGCTTCATTAATGCTTTCCTACAAGCAATCTAAACAAACAGAATTAAAGAAGATTCCAATAAAGTAATTTTCAATATCAATAACATAACAGGAACTGGTTATTTTCAAAATCAATCAAGTCACCTGAAGATATGTAAAGTCTTAACCTACAGGAGGTAATTTCTATAAGGGTGCTCAATGTAATACTTTTCTGTATTCTAAACATATGCATGATTTATGTGGTTTTCAAAGTCATAAATTAATACCACAATATTAATCGACAGCCAATACTACGAATGCCATTGTCTATACCATTCAACCTGTCAAAATGTTTATTTGCCCTTCCTTGCTATTGACCTTTTGGAGGAAAATTATGAAACCTAATAACAGTAGCTGGCAATCTTCACAAAATGGGATCAGCCTAGTAAACCACTACCCTGAAATGTTGTGAGGAAGCTGGACTGCCAGTAGTGGGGTGTGCATACGAGTCTACAAGGGCTGAAACCAGGCATAGCGTTCCAGCTAGCACCTGCCACCTCTGGCACTCATACCACAGCTGAGTCTCTCTAGCTACTCAGAACTGTAGCTAAAATAACAGAGTCTTAGGTAACCAGGAATGTATTTACAAATTATCAGGAGCATTAAACAATTAAATTGCAACAGACCAACCTTCCGATCAGCAATGTAGAGGGCTTCAGCCAGTTTGGCAAAATTTTCATTGATGTGAACTGTCTGCAGACCTCTTCCATCAGCAGCCAGACGTTTGTCTAATGGAATTGTATATCCCTAGTGTGTGAAGCAGACGGAAGATGTCAGTCATGAAAAGAACAACAATAAAGTCTTTAAAATTAGATTTAAGTATGTCCATTCTGACAAGCACTTAGTTGAAGTTCTTTTCCTTACATCTTTCTTCACAATTATTCAACAGCAGCAGCTAACACTGAGTGCTTTGTATGGAGGACTGTTTAAGTACTTCACATATTATGGTCTCATTTAACCTTCATAGTAACTCTGTATAAGGTTGGTGACATTATTATTTCCATTTCATAGATAAAGATACTAAAACATAGAGGCTGGGTAATGACCCACAGATATATAGTTAAATAAGTGGATGAGCTAGGATTTAAACTCAAGAGTATGATTTCAGAGCTCATGTTCTGGGAAAATAGATTCTCATGTAAATAACTGTGAATTGTAATAAAAGGAAACCACTATCAAATAGCTAAATATTTGTTCCTCAAGTAAATGTAACAGCCACATGAAGGTGGAAAAACTCACTAAAATAACTACCTCTAGGTAATATAATCTGTAGCACCGTTTTAATGCTTTGTTAGATTCTTGCAACCTTTTAAGTTTCAGTAAATGGAAGAAAGATAAGTTTGCCAGACAACTGAGATTCTGTGTTCTAAAATTTTGCATGCTATTTCAACAATTCAAAGAATATGCTTGAATATCCATGTAACTTTCAGGCTTAGCTATGTTTTTGCAGATTTCTAACTAGACTCCCAAATGCTGACCTCTAGTCCAAGGTGTTTATTTCCAATATAAGAAAGTGTTACAAAATCAGAATACCACATAGTTTGTACATATTAATCACCCCAATTAAACTACCCAACAATTCTTTTGTTTTAGGACGAGTATATAACTTCCTTTAGTGAATAATTTATGAGTATATGTAATCTATGGGTTAAAGTGGACTTCATCCATCCAAAACAGAATCATGAAATAAGGAAATAATGATTAGGAAGATTATTCCACGTCATTTTATAGACTTCTGGAAGTTTTGGCAGTTAGTACAATAGATATATAGGATTTAAATAGCTTACGCATACAATGTTATAAACAGAAACAGTTTAAAAAATTAAAGCACTAAATATATATAAGCATTTACTGTGTTTGTCATATAATCACTTAAATTGATTTAATTTTTTTCAAAAATAATTTGAAATATAAATTTGAGTTTTCTAAAAAGTAGTATCTTTCATAGATGTGTTATTTTATTCTACCTATTCCTTCTTTATGTGCTTCTAATGACTACAACTCACAAAAAGAATCTATGGTATTCATGTCCCTGGCATGAATACTAACTAATTTACTCACATTTCTATTACATTTAAAATAAAGAAAGAAAAGTCACATAAGTTGGGTGTTCCTTTATTCAGCTAAGTGAGATACTGAGGTTTCACCTAAAGTTACCCAGGCTGAAGCATCTTCCTGGGTGTTTTCCAGTAGGTCTAATACTAAGAGACTGATTTTATAACAACTTAATTACCTTTGCATTTTTCCAGTTTGAAATACAAGGAGGGATCTTCCACTCTTGTTGTTCCTTAACAGTCATCTGAGTTGAGAAAAGAGTAGAAGAGGAGACATTTTTAGATTTATAGTCTAGCTAAAAACCCAGATGTACTCTTTTTCTTCAAAGGCAGCTACATGGGCAAATTTCATAAAAGGCTAACATTCCGTTTGTTTGATAGCACGACATACTATGTTCCTATATCATGGAGTCTAATAATAACTTTAATATAAAAAACGGAAAAGAATCTATAAATTATGTTTGACAGTTATAAATGCTGGTTAGTATTTTTCCATATTTAAAGTGCTGACTTCTTTCAGATGAGTACTTGCTCTGTTGGGTAGTAAAGCATACTAAAAATAGATGATCAATTAGACATCTAACGGTCGCAGGTAGTCACCTCCTATAACTATAACAACATTCTTCATGCCAGCAGACCTCGTTCATTCCATTAAAAGCAGGGGTTGGTTAATAATAAAACTAATAGTTAATATTTTACATAGATTTTCATAAGCACTCTGGAACTACACATTACAGTCTTGAGTAGGTTCCTATTTGGTCTTGAAAAACAAATTAGAAAACAACACATAAATGTGGTGAAAAGTACAAGCATCTAGACTGCATGGAAAGTTATTTATAGAATTAATAATCATGAGTACAAAATAAGATTTTACAAACAGCAAGGATTACCTTTCGGCTAGGAGAATGCATGACAGGTGCAGGAGGAGAAGGTGGTCCCCGGGGAATTTTCTTATTAATCCTAAAGCACAAATGAAAGCACAAACGGGGAGTGATATACTTTTTTCCTTTTTAGTTGGTTAAGTCTCAAGTCTCCCCTCATTTTTTTTATTACGTAAAGCTTCAAACACATACAAAAACAGAAAGTTTAATGAATGAATGAATTCAGTATAATGAATGTCCATTTTATCATACAATAATCACTCAGCTTCAACAATTACTAAAACATGGCCAACCTTGTCATCATTACTACTCAGCTTATCTCCACAATTCTGTTATCATTTCATATAATAATATACTTTTCCCCATTTAAAAACAGCTTTATTAAAGGACAACTGACATGCAACTAACTATACATTTATATTTAAAGTGAGCAACTTGATTCAGTTTCAACACAAGTATATACCTGTAAAATTATCAACACAGTCAAAACACTCCCAACATCTCCAAAAGTTTCCATGTGCCCTTTTTTCTAAGATTTTTATTTATTTGTTTTTAGAGAGAGAGGAAGGGAAGGAGAAAGAGAAGGACAGAAACACTGATCGATCAGTTGCCTCCTGGTACATGCCCCAACGGGGGGGCTGAACCAGCAACCCAGGCATAATCCCTGATCAGGAATTTAACCAGTGACCTTTTGCTTTGCAGAACGATGCCCAACCAACTAAGCCTAACAATACTGGTTAGGGCTCTGCATGCCCTCTTGTTCTCATCTCCTCTGTCCTCCCCTCCAACCCCAATGGCAACTACTGATCTATTTCCTGTCATTATACATTAGTTTGTATTTTCTAGAGTTTTATATGAATGGAATCATATAGTAGGTAATTCTTTTTGTCTGGCCTTTCACTCAGCATAATTATATTGAGAGGCATCCATGTTATTGTGTGTATCAAAAATTTATTCCTTTTATTGCTCAGTAGTATTCCATGTATAGAAGTCTTACAATTTGTTTATCCATTTACCTGTTAATGGACATTTTTTTCCTTTGACATCTTTTAATAGTGGTTTGTTCTCATGAAGCCACCTACTTACTTGAACCTTGGAGGCTCCATTGGATCTTTCTGCATTTCCACCATCCGAATAACCCTCTGTTTTGCTCCAGAGTTAAAAGCCACTCCTTGCTGAGATGGAGTGTACCTGAAGAATATATGAAACTAAAGATATAACTAGATCAAGCTTTCAATAGGCATTTTTCTTCTATTACAGTTTTAAGCTAAACTGCATTGTCAATTCTTTCACAAAGTATTAACAGAAAACTGCAGAGCAGACAGCAACAGAAATAAGAGAACAGCAACTATGAGTTACAAGCAAAATGTAAACTAAAGTCATATTAGTTTGCAAGTAATCCATTTCTGTTCATTTTCCACCATGGATGACACAGTGTTCAACTTCATAAATAAGAGGTCTAGAAAATAGTACCTATTTTTAAAGTCTGCATTTGAGGAAAAAATGATCCATAATATTCTCAGCAGGCCATTTACAGTTTGGAGCTTTTGACTAATTATAGGTTGTAAACAGAGCAATGGTAGCAGCCCTACCAGCTCTTAATTTTCCCTTAATATCTATTTGTGAATCATCTCTTCACATAAAAGATTTAATTGAATGAAACCTCTCAAAATTTAAAAGTATTATAAGGGTGTTTATTATTATATAAATGATAATATAGTAATAATTAGCATTATTATATTATTATATATTAGTGTTATGTTATATAACATTACCAATATATTAATATTTATATCCTATAAAATTATATAAATATATAATATAATGCCTACTATATACAAATGGAAAACTATAAACAGTAATTGTGGTTGGGATCACATACCTCTAAGTAACTGTTAATTTCTAAAAACAACAATATTTTGAAAACAGCCTAACAACTAGTATCTTAAAAGTGGTATCTTATATTTTTTTCTGCCTTCAATTGCACAGAATGAATAGGTTTCAAGTCATTATTTAAAAACTGCATTTACAATTGTGACTAAGTAAGACAGTGAAAGAATACCAGGATCCCCAACCCCCATCAAGTCTGACATGAAGCTAAGACTTCCAGACACGATTCATACCTGATATACTGAGCAGGAGCCAGTTTATCAGCTGCTCGAACTGGCATGGCTGCGGCAACCTTCTGTGATACAGATTTTTCTAAGGCCACCCTTGTCTTTTCTGTTATCTGAAATACGGAACACCACATTGAGTGGTCTGGAACTTAATAAAAGATGTAAAAAGTCACCTAAAATAATTCTATATAGCAATTCCCAGTTACCTCTTTAATAGCTTCTTCATCAGGTCTTTGCAGGTCTGGGTCATCTGCATTCATGACTTCCTTGGGAACCAGGTCAGTGTACTTACTATAAATGACCTAAAATGTTCAAACACAAGCAGACTTAAGAAAAGCAGAGAATGAAAAAAAAGCAACCCCACATTAAGTCTTTTCAGAAGTCAACATGTCCTTTCAGCAAACGTATAAATTTAGGACAAATATTTTGTCTTCTAGATTTTAAAACCAAAGAAACATAAAATAATACACAAATTGCTGCCTTAGCTATATGTTAATAATTTTCCTTTGACCTCATGCATTTCAATTATTTGTGAACCAAGTAAATTGTGCCAACAAAATCTTGTGCATCGGTGATCCCTGTATTTGAGGCTCACTGCAACTTGAAATTAATGATGATATAAATTGCCTACAGCATCATTATTTTGGATTACAAGCTCATCAGGATTTCAGTCAGGTTACCAAATAACTTCCAAATTCACTGGGCCTGGAAAATTTAATTGACTCACCCTACTTAGAATGTTTGTTTCTTTTTGGCATTAACTCCATTCATAGTATGAAAAAGAACATGTGCCATTGTCAAAAATCTCAGAACATGGTTGTCCACGAAAAAAAACACCTCAAAATACATTCTATATATATAACTTGTTTTATGCTCTTTATCCAAATTCAGGACTGCTATCTGATTTCTACTAGACTGAGCATGGTTTCTTTCAGGCTGACACTGATGTGGAAGGCCCCTTACGAAAAATAAACTAGTACTTACTTTCATGTTCATCTATACTTCTCAAATACTTTCATAAAAACTTACATGACAGGTTTTATAGAAAAAAAAAGGTACTGGAAGTTCAACAAATATCAGCCTTCTAGATTTTGCTGCTTGAGTTAGGAATTCTTTGACATATATAGAAAGGACAACTTATGAACATAAAAGACATCTAAATTTCTGAGTACTTGAGATCTTTAACATTTTTTCTGCAAAAAAACCCGTTTACTACTATAAGCCAAAGTCTTATATCAATAATTGCATTCTACCACAACATTCCTTAAAATTGCTAAAGGAAATGCATGCTGTTTTTCTTACTCTAAAACAGCAAAAAACACTTTATGACCCATATACAACCTGTCCTAGCTTTGCCTACAGCTTCAACCTCCCCTTGTACCTCTCGCACCCTTATTCATTATGCTTCAGTCACATGGGTTCTTCTGTTTTTTGAGCACAATATGCTTTTTCCCAGTTCTGGGCCTTTATAAAGTGCTGTCCCCAGTTCTTCAAGTGAGTTATCAATCTCTGAGTCTCAGTTCAAAGGCCATGCATGCACTGATTTAGGCTCCCCCTGGCTACACTCACCAAAGCAGCAACCCCTCTATACCCAGTCACTCAGTGTCGCAGTACTCTGTTGTCTGTCTTCAAAGCACTGCTCACAGTATAAAATTATTGATCTATTTTACTGTTTATCTGTGTCCCCTATTAAAGTAATAATAAAAGCTAACATTTATTAAGCACTTATTTTGTGCCTCTGTTCTTTCACTTTGTACAGATCAACAAACTTAACTTTCATATCAACACTATGAGGTATGCCTCATACATAATGTAGGTACAATGATTATACCTACATTATATATGAGGAATCTCTTATTCACAAAGTATCTCCAGGGCCTGTAACAATGTCTGGTCCACAGGAGGTATTCAGTCAATATTTTTTTGTACAAATGAATGAATGTATGAATTTTAGAGCTGCTCTATCCCATACTGAAGGTGAGTATATGTTAGGCCCTGCAGAACATTCTATGTAAGCTGTTAATTTCCCGGGGGGTGGGGGGGACACTCTCATGGTGACAGACTAAAATCTCTAGCTTGTTTTTCCTCAAGAGTGGGACAAAGGGTCCAGGTAAGAAGTACAGATGATTTACCATAAAACATGTACTATATGTGAGCTACTAGTGTCACCATCCTCTGAGTGCTCATTTTGGAAGTGATCCTAAAGCTTACTTTAGTTGAGAAGAGTGAGGCTCAGTGCAGGAAGAGCATGCAGCTAGTAACTGACCTCAAAAGCCTCACTTTTCTTTAGGATGGAAAAATCTACATGACAGAATGTATTTTATTTTATTTTTTATAAGGTATGGAGAGATTTTTTTTTTTTAAGAAAAGATTTTATTTATTTTAGAGGGGAAGGGAAGGAGAAAGAGAGGGAGAGAAACATCAATGTGTGGTTACCTCTTGCATGCCCCCTACTGGAGACCTGACCCGCAACCCAGGCATGTACCCTGACTAGGGAATCGAACAAGCGACCCTTTGGTTTGCATGCTGATGCTCAATCCATGGAGCTACACAAGCCACGGTACATGACAGAATTTAAAGTTCTACAACAATTCTCTAGAAAATAATACCAAGACTATGAAGAGTTAATTACTTTTACAGAGCAATCATTACAAGAAGAGATTCTAAGGAAATGGCTCCCTGGTAGTCATATATGCTCAACATAAAGTTTCAATACTAATTTAGCATACAAGAGCCATTTGCTGCTTCTTATTTGGGTATTCCAAAGTTAATAACCCTTTAAATGAGCGTAAGATTCTAGCAGCTCACAAAGCTAAGTGAAGGACAGCTGAAGAGCAAGATTCCTCCATGGTAATTAACTGTAAAACTCCCAATTTTTATTGCCAGAGAACCAAATGTGCTGAAGAAATTCAGTATATCCCAGGAGGCAAAGGGGCTGGGGAGGGTTATCTGAAAAATACAAAAAATTCCTGAAAGTATCAGGAGCAAAATGAGCTTTGTGAAAGGATAAAGCAATAATTCATCTGTGAAACAGATTTTTTTTTTTAAATTACTGAAAACTGGCAAAGAACAGGACTGACTAAAAGGACAAGCCTATAAACATATTCACCATTTCAGAAGTAGAAAGAAAACACTATCTTTAGGTTACGCTAGTTTGTGAAATCATATGTTAATAAATAATAACATACAAAATCATCTTGGGGTTAGTTTAAAGTTGTTGCAGTGGGGGAGGCAGGAGAGCTTGAGGGCATCTTTTAGGTGGTATCATGGACCATTTTCTATGGAACTATTTCAGGAGGAAAAATGTAAACACCAAGGCTTTTTATTTTAAGATTTATTGCTCAAGTCACAATTGAAAAATATCTTGGTAGTTCTACCAAGATTTACTTCAAGAAATGTTTTCCCTCCCAACTTTGTATTACCAGTAAGTCTTGTACACAGTATTTACTTTACAAAGAGATTGATGGCCTGGACTTGCCGTAGAATATTATCCCTCAGGATCCTGCCTTGTTCTTCACCTCTTATGCCTAACGTTAGCATTTTCCACTCTTGTTCTATTAACATTTCATTGAGAACTCCCTCGTTTCTGAAGAATACCGATCCTTCTGATATAATAGAAATCTTTGTACTATACTGCAAATTCAATAATCCAACAAACTATTTTCCTTCTATGTAAAGAACTCAGCATATCAGCTTCTTGAGTAAGATTTTTAGAAACTCATTTTCTGCATTTAGTAGCCAATTCCTTCTTCTTCTAAATTAGGAGAACCAGTGATTTAAAAACAGGATATTACAGCTACTTCCGACTCCCTCTCCATGCCTTCCTAAATATGAGAGGTATTTCTGGTTAAGTCAATGGGGATGGCATTTAAAAGGTAGCGCAAGTTATGTTAAATGTTATAAAATACTCAACAGTCCCAAACAATCAAGAAGTGTCCCATCCTCCAAATGCCAATGCATAGTGGGTACTCAGTTAATGTCAAATTATTAAATGCATTAAAAACTCCATGTGTTAATTCATCCAATTAAAAAAATTAAAGTACATATTAATTAAAGCTGTATAAGGAATTTAAACATAAATTCCAGGGCATTGAGTCCAGCAAGGAAAGATCTTCCCCAATCTAGCCAGGGATGATCAGCGTGGGTATCCTGGAATAGTGAGAGCGAGCTGCACTTTGAAGGCAAGAGTTGTTTAGTCAGACAAAAAATGGGGGGCAGGGCGGGAGCTTTTCTCAGCACAGGGCTTCAACCATGGGAAGCTCCTAAGGTAAGAGAGAATGTGCCATATTAGAATTGCAAGTAGTTCCTCATGGTATTTACAGGGGATGCCTCAAAGTAATTTCTTCTTTAACAACTGCCTACAATGGTGATTATTATTATTATGTTAAAAAGATTTTATTTATTTTCAGAGATAGGGGAAGGGAGGGGGGGAGGGAGAGGGAGAGAAACTCAAGTGCCCCCTACTGGGGACCTGGCCCGCAACCCACACATGTGCCCTGACTGGGAATTGAACTGGTGCCCTTTGGTTCGCAGGCCAGTGCTCAATCCACTGAGCCATGCCAGCCAGGGCCAATGATGATTATTCTGTAATGAAAATAAATAAGAATGGCTAAAACGGGACTTTTTATTTTTGGATTTCAGTTTTCTGGTCATCAGAGTTGAGGCTAGGGTAGAAAGGTAAAGAAGGGGTCAAGTATGCTATAAGGAGCTTGGATGGTTCTTATACTAAAAGCTGTGGAGAGATTTCAAATGTGCAAGATTTCAAGGAGAGAAAGATAAACAGATAAACACGGATGTATTTGTTTTTTCAGGAAGGCAAGACAAATTCCAAGGAGATGGGTTCAGATTCTGCTGCAGTGAAGCAAGCAAGAAATGACAGGTGCCTGAACTAAGTAGCAGAGATGGGAAACCACTTGAGAAGTGTTAAGAAAATAAGATAGATCATGGCGACTAAACAGAAGGAGGGTCTGAGGGAAACACACAAAAATGGATTGTTAAGCAAAGGTTTTTTAGAGAATATACTGGCATATGTGTTGCACTTGAAATCTGAATATTCTTTGGCTCAATAAGTCCAATTTGTTTTATACAAATACTCATGTGCAAAAAGATGTTTGTATATGGGCCTTGAATAAAACACTGTTTTTATTCTAAAACTAATTAAACGGGAAAAAATTACAGCACAAGTGCACCATCGAATTCTACATAAATTAAAAAAGAATGAAGTAGACGCATAGATACTAAGAAAGATCTTCAAAACATATTAAGTAAAAGAAAGCAAGTCTATGGAAATTATAGGTATTAAAATCTTATTCATGTGAAAAAATGTATATATGCTTGTGTGTGTGTCAAGTGGGAGTACATATACACATATACCTAAATCCATAACAAAGGTCTGGACATGTATCATTGTAGTAACAGGGGTATACTTCTGGGAAGTGGAAGAAGTACGCAGGACTGTATATACTTAACGTAGCATTGGTATCTTTTACCATAAAAATATATTATTATTGTATTTTTAAAAAAAATCAGTAAAATAAAGGGAAAAAAGGACTCCCTGGCTTTTAGTATAGTCAATTATGAAGGTATCACTGCCAATCACTGAGTTAGAGAATAAGAAAGGTAAGTTAAGTGAAAAATCATGCCATTAGTTTTGGTAATGAGATAGTACTTGGGGAAATCTAGACAGATCTGCCCTCGCAAGGGCCTAGCGCGCAGGGGAGAAAACTGGGCTGCAGACACAGATTTGACAGTCATCCCCACTTGAGTGACACTTTAGCCAAGGGCATGAATTAGATCAGTCAAAGAGAATGCATTGTGTGAAAAAAAGTCTTAAAGACAGTCACCAGAGATCTACCTCAGCAGACCTGCTGAAGCGAAGCCATATCACAGGAAAAGAGAGCAGAAAAAAACTCTTGCCAGAAGCTTGAAGGAAAGTAAAGAGAATTTCGTGGAAATTTGGCAGGAGCTAGAGGGAGCCTTGTGGTAGTCAGAGTAAAACTTTTTTTTCAAAAGATGAGAAAAATAAGCAGAGGCAAATGCTAACAACAGGAAGGAGCCCGCAAAAGAGAAGTGAAAGGCATAACCTTAAGAAGAGTACAGAAAAGGTGGAGTTATTAAAGGGACAGGGAAGGGATGAGATCCGGAAAGCACTATACATGTGGCAAGATTAGGTTTTTGTAGGAGAGGAGATTTTCTTACAGAGATGAAAGGAAAACTCAAGACAACAGGACAAGAGCAGGATAAAGAAAGCTGACAATTTTCTTATAGTCTGGATATGCAAAGAGATGGAGAGTCACCTTATTAAGCTGAGAGGGGAGAGACAGGAGGAATTAAAAGTTGGAGAAACACCAAGGGAGCCAGCTGAAACCTGAGATATAAATTATATGACTGCATAACTGTTTTCCAAGAAACTCATCAGCCATGACTAGGAACAAAGGATGGGTTATCACTGGAGCTATTTTAGAAGGGTAACATGAGACCAGGAAAGAGATCGAGCCGGGTACTGAAGGCTCTTTTTTCCCAACATCTTCAACTCTAAAGAAATCTTTCGCCTCTATTTGGAGCATTGACTTACGAGAAAGAAAAAAAAACTAGGTCTTCTTAAAAACAGTTTCTTGGTTTGTAAGTGTAGCTGCTCTGTGATGAGATTATTTTAAGTACATTTTATTTTTGGTCTTTGGATTACTTTTTAAGCAGGGCCATCCTAAATCTGGATACCAAGTTTTATACTTAACACTTAACAAGGAAAAAAGAAGTTTTGTAATTATTATAGCCAAATGAACTATAAAATAATGAAGTATCTATGTAAGTACTTCGTAAGTATATAAGGAAAGGCACTATAGACAAGATATGGATTTATATTTTTAAAAAATTGTTAGCATTTAAAAAAGTACTATAAAAATAATTGTTTTAAAAATGTAAAATAAGTAAAAACTTAAGAATATATGTTATCATCAATTTGGAAATTTCAAAAGAAAAAGTCATTGCTGTTACAAAGTTATAATGCAATGTTCATATTGTTATGAAGTCCTATCTTCAGTTAGCTTAAGTAAATTTCACTGCTCCCTTTAACATAAACTAAATGGACAGAAATTTATTATTTCAACATAATTAAAGACATTCTTCACAAAATAATTATCAATGGGAAAAAAATAATGAAGAGGATTACCTTGTCTTTTGACTGTCCTTGTCGAGCAATTGCATCATACTTAATTTTTCCTTCAGCATCCACCTGAATGGCCAGTGCGTTTGACATTTTTTTCTTCCGTCCCATATCCAGTGGATACTGGGCCACATGGATCTCTGGAAAAGCACCTCCATCTCCAAAATCCTATGTATTAAAAAGAAATAAGAAAAAAATAGTAATTTGAGATTCAAGTTATATTCATTCATTCAACAAATGATGACAAAGTTTTTATTATGCAAGAAGTTAGAGATATAGCAATAAATAAAACAGGGCCCTCTAATCTTGTGCAGTGTATATTCTACTGGGCAAAGACACAAAAAAGCATAATCTTCGGCTTGTGATAAATGCCTTGAAGGTAATAAAAAGACTGGTAAGAGGGGCTACCTTTGATACTGTGGCTGGGATTGTCTTTGTGAAGACGTAAGGTGAACTAAAGCCTGAATGATGAGAAATCAGTCATGGGAAGACCTGAGGGAAGCATCTTCTAGGCAGATCAAACAGCAAGTGTGAAGGCCTTGCTGCAAGGATAAGCTTAGCATGTTCTAGGAAACAAGAGTCTAGTAGGGCTGTAGCTTATTGAGGACAGAAGGGCAGACACACAGGTAATAAGGCTGCATGGATAGACCAACACCAAATCACTGAAGGGCTTCTAGACCATGGCAAGGAACCTGGCTTTTATATATGTGGCAGGAAAAAATTAAGCAAAATGTTTAAGATAAGGAAAAGATTTTTAGTTTAAGCATAAATAATTTTCTTAGTGAAGAATAGGTCAAGCTGCAGTTAGCACAGAAATATAAAGATTTTTTTTTCTTGGAATCAACTTTAAAAACATGGTATTAATATTTAGTATTCCATGAGAAGCAAATAGAATGGGAAAAATCAGAAATAAGCATATCATATTTCTAATGGTGATTATATATACAATTATTTAGGAAAACTAAGACTTCTAAATAGAACAAAGTAAAGTCTGTCAATGCAGTTTAATATACAAAAAAGGTAGATCATCAAATAAACATGAAAATTAATATAATTTTGTTAGAACAATATGTGCTTAGTACCTTTTATAATTTACAAAATATAATTTACACTTACATTATTTCATTTAATTCTCATAATTCGTCAAAATCTTGTATTTTCATATGGAAAAAAATCCGACTTTAGAAAATTTAAGAGATTTTCCCAAGAGATTTCCACCATGGCTAGCATATGCAGGACTTGAACCCAGCTCTTTTGACTTCAAAAAAACTCTATTTCCTATTAAATTGAAATACCTTTCTTTTAGCTCAAAAAAAGGGCAAATCACTACTAAGAAATGATAGGAAAAACATATTAAAATGAATCATTTAGAGAGAGTTTGATGAAAATAATTTATGAAAATAATCATGTTTATAAGACCTCGCCCTTCAAGAAATATTTCATTAATTATGGATATATGATTTCCTAGGTAAAATATGCTTAATTGCTAAAAAAAAGTCTGACATTTTTAAAAGCAAACAATAAAAGCTAAGGGAGACATTTTCTTACAAATGAGGCAGAAACGGTTAAAGCAGTTCCAAGAAAGGCACTACCTGTACCCGGACCATCAATCTGTCACATGCTCAGATTTGCTAGTGTCCTTCAACTATAATAAGCACTTCAGGACTGTAGATGTGGCATTATGTGGTCATTAAGCTTGCCAGAAAATCATAGCTTTTACTTTGAAACCTAGAACGAAATGCTTTCTTTGGCAGAACATTCACTCCCCTCAGGAAGCACTCATGGTATTTCGAGATTAGCTGACCGTTTTGGTATGATTTTCAAATGAACTGTTCTGTTCCACCAGGTTATATGGAATCTTTGTTTGTCAAGTTAAGATTTTAAAGAGCTAATAGTACTTGACTATCATAACGCTGAAATGGGAGCAAGGATGAGATTTCTGTTGTATGTAAAATAATGCCTGCCACCTGCAATCTTTGAGGCCAAACGAAGAACATCTATAATCCCTCAAACGAGACACTCAGGTCCTCTGTTAGATATGCCAATCACTACCTTTTTACTACATATTAGCCTCCTTGATGATCTTTTATTTTGCTCTGCTTCTCACAAATTACACTTTCAGCAAAAACAGAACAACAAGAACCTTTTAATAATTGTTGTAAGACTGGCCTTCACACTCTAGAATTAGGAAGGACCAGAGGATAGCTGAGGGAAAAAAAGCAACAAGGGGTATCTTAGAAGACATGATCTAGCTGCACGTTCATCGTCTGGACTCTGTAAAGAGTTCTGGTGGGCATGGGGAATGACAAACATGGGACAGGCTGAGAACATGGATGGTTTCTTGCAGGGTGCGAAGCAACAAGTTTTAATCCAATGACTACTTAGTTCATTCACTATGATCACACTTGGAGGTATATGAAAAAAATCTATGGGCATGAGACCTTGCCGCATGTAAAAATCATAACCATATGACAGAATATAAAAAAGTGATAAAATGAAAAGAACTGGGTGCAAAAATAAATGGAACAGGTAATAAAAAGATTTTTAATAGGGCAGTTATTCCTTGGGACATGGAGGAGGAAAATTTGTAGGAGTTGGAATGAATCTGGGGAGAAGAAAAAGTCTTGATGATACAGGAGAGGCCCTGGGGAGGCAAAATGAATTAAATATCAAATGTTTACTTTTCTCCCTAGATAAAAAAAGGGGGTAAGCATGGGAAAGTGTGCCTTGGACTTAGGGAAAGGAATATGTATTGAACTGATGTACAGGATCCTGAGTAATCAGGAGGACAGACGCTGCCAAAGAAGTTCCTTATTTGCAAACAAGCTAACGATATAAAAAGATCATTCTAGATTCTTTCCTTTCTCCTCATGCCTCTAAATCAACCATCAAATTCGATCTCTTACACCTCTTAAAAATTTACCTAACATGTTTATTAGGCATATATTAACATTATCAAAATGAAGACAAGAAAACAGATGAATAAAGGTTAGGATTTACCTGGGGTCACACAAATAATAAGTAACACCATATGATGCAAAACAAATTTTGTTTTTTAAACTCCTTGTCAGTGCTCTTTCCACTATTCCCAATGGGAAAGAAATCAGAAAAAGAAATGTTGCTGGAGTTTTCCTTGGAGGAAGGTTGTCTCTTTAGGGTTATGTGGTATTACACATAAGGGAGGAAGAGGAGGGGAAAAGTACCGAAACATGAAATCATTCTTCTATTTTTTCCCTCTTCCCCATTATTTCCCATATGCTATAATCCCTCAATTCATGAAAGGTATATTAATTTCTTTTGTACATGTTTAATAGTTAGGCATAAAAAGAGATATAAACTACTACAATTCTGCAGTGATCACAAAGCAGTGACGATATTAAGCAAGAAGAAAAAGATTGAGAGAAGTAAATATGTCTTGGGAGGTCACAACCAGAGTTTCTATCACACTGACTCTCATATGTGGAGATTTCAGGGTTTAAATTTATTTTACAAAGGTACTATAAAAAATTTCAGCACAATGTAATAAATCCAAACTGAAGACCCATACTTACCTCTAATAACCGAGGTATCCAGCCTTTCCGGTACCCGTATGGGGGAGGCTCCCTTCGGGAGGAGACCAGTGAGGTCTGTCGTGATCTCTGGGATCTTGCCTTCTCTTCAGCCTCAAGCTGATCCTGAGACAGCTGAGTAGGTGCTGGTAAAAAGCTGTAAGCAAAGATAATAAAAGCCAGATTTTAAAAACTCTTATGATTAATTTGATTATTGCAATTTGGCCACCAGAGATTGTTTTCCTGTAAGACTTTTTCCTTTAAGCAAAAGTGCAAACTTTTTGATGATCTATGGCAGAATTCATTACAAGTCATTCTGTTATGCCTGGAAAGTAGTAAGTACGCAGAAATGAGAGTAAAAAACATCTGATTAGAATGCAGGCAAATGGTGCCCAGAAACAAAAATTAACATATATTTCACATACTAGACAAACTACTGAGTTTTTATGCTCTGCTTTTCTTTTCAGGTAACACGCAAGTAAACATTCTCAATTACCCAGAGGCCAACTGTCTAGCAGTATATGATTTTCTTAATGTCTTTGTTCACATTCCTTATTTTTAACTATTTTACTCTTGTGCATCTTACTTTTAACTATTTTAATGTCAATATAAAAGAACAAGGATTAGAACTGAATCTAACAAAGGGGTTGATAAGAAAAAGAAACACAAGTTGCATATTTAAGTGCTTTCCCAAAGGTATCTGATTTAGAATGCAATTTAAAACTTAAGAGGTCACCCCTGGATGGTGTGGCTCGGTTGGTTGGGCGCCATTCCTGAGAAATGAAAGATTGCCAGTTCGGCTCTGGTTGAGGCACATGCCTAGGTTATGGGTTTGCCCCGGCTGCGGTGTGTGCAAGGGGCAACCGACTGATGTTTCTCTCCCTCTCTTTCTCCCTCCCACACCCTCTCTCTCTAAAAATAAATAAATAACTTTGACAAAATTAACAAAATAAAACTCAAGGGAGCAAAGATATAAAGGCTAAAGACGTAATTTGTCATTCTTTATCCAAGACAGCCTTTCTACTAAATCAATGATTTTCCACCTTTTTCATCTCATGGAACACATAAACTAATTACTAAATTCTGTGGCACACCAAAAAATATATTTTTGTTGGGCTGACAAAAAAAAAAAAGTATTATTTTGATCTAGTCACACTGGATGGTTACTGTTGTGTTAGCTGTTGTCATTTTTAACTTTGACAATCTAAGGCAGGGGTGTCCAACCTGTAGCCCACACAGGTTGCATGCAGCTCAGGATGGCTGTGAGTGCAGCCCAACACAAAATCATAAATTTACTTAAAACATTATGAGATTTTCTGTGATTACATGTTGCAATGTATTTAATGTGTGGCCCAAGACAACAATTCTTCTTCCAGTGTGGCCCAGAGACACCAAAAGGTTGGACACCCCTGAAGGGAAAAAGAGGTCAGGTCCCTAACTAAATAGTCTGGTATTGCATGTTTTAACAATTCTTGTGGCAAACCAGTTGTAAATCACTGTACTGAACCATTCCTAACAACTTTTAAGTATGATATTATAGCCCTACTCCAAAGTAGCACAAAAGGATTGCAGTAGGTAAATAATACATTTAATGGAAAAGTTAAGGTTCCTTTGTAATTCTTGGCTAGAAAGCATATTTGAATAAGCAGCAGAACTTATTTATTCAAAAATATTTATTGATCACTTGAGTGCAGGCACTGTGCCAGGTGGGCAATGAGCTATACACTGAGAAATACAGCGTAAAGTCTTGCAGGGGAGACAAATAACCACAAATCCATAATTATAAATTATATTAAGTGATGAAGGAAAAGTTCAGAGTGCTATGATAGCATATACTAGAGGAATCTAATACAGTGTTGGGGTGCAGGGTAGGGGATGTCAGGTAATGTGATAGCTAAGAGCTCGGAGTTCAAAGCCTGCCTATGTCACTTACTGACCTGGATAAGCTACTCACCTTTCTGAATCTGTTTTGTCACTGTAATGGCAGATCAAAAGACTATCTACATCATAGGGTTGTTATAAATATTAAATGAGAAAACCATTCAACCTGTGTTCCATAAATATTTGGCTATTTGGAGCTGTTCTGATTCCCCCAGTTTGAGTTAGCTGCCCACATCCATGCTTCCACAAGACCCTCTGTGTACTACTATTGTGACACTATCTCAGTGTACTGTTATAATCTCTTCATTTACTTCCCCTCCCCCCCTCACTAGACTGTAAGCAACTTGAGGACAGGAGTCAAGCCTTCTGCCTCTTTCATCCCTAACCCTTTTGGCATTGTCTGGTACACAGCAGGGGCTACTTAAATGTTTGCAGCAGAAATAAATTCATTCCTACCCTTCACGCTCACCATCTTATGTCACTATAGCCTTCTTGCTTTTCCGTAGGCCATCCAAGGATCTTTGTATTTGCTGTTACTCCCTCTGCCATGAAACAGTCTATTCACTTACTAAGAACATTATAGTATTGTTACAGAAAACTCTTCCCCAGATCTTTGAGTGCGTGCTTCCTGGCATTCATGTCTCTGCTCAGTTACACCTCCCTAGAGCTGTTTTATGACCACCTTGTCCAAAACTCCACCTTTTATTCCTAATACTACCTAATTGCATTATTAATTTATTTACTCATATATAGTCTGTCTCTCCTAGAATGTATGTTTTCTAAGGACAAGGAGTTGACCTGATTCAATACTGTAAAACCTTCACCTGCAACAGCACCTGGCATATGGTAGACTTTCAACAAATAATGGAATGAATGAATAAATGGAGTCCAAAGAATAAATAACCATAGTTATTTTCAGTAATCCATATATACCCAATACACGAGGTGGATACAAAGAAGTCAAATTTTTATTGTTTCATTTTCTTGTATTTGCGTTCTATTGGAAGAACTAGTCACTAAAATGATCAAAAAGCAGGCAGCCTGCCAAAGCAGAGCTTAGAAAACCCAGTGAACAAGTAAACTGGCCTGGATTAAACTGAGAACATACTCTGGCCTTTCAGAGTGTCTTAACTTTGTTGTCCCTATAAAGGATGACATTCTCACAAAGAAGCACACTCCTGGTGGGGAAGGGGAATAGGGAGGTGATATATAGAGGGATTCTGGGGGCACAATATCTACAACATAGATATCTGACAGTGTCTGGAGATATTCTGTCAGGATTTGGGGTCTGGAAAGGAGGTAGGGGTGTCACTGGCATCAAGTGGGTAGAGGTCAAAGATGCTGCTAAACATCTCACTATGTGCACAGAACAGGTCCATGAAAGAATGAATTATCCAGTCCAAATGTCAATAGGGCCTGTGTTGAGACTTCTTAATATACTTCTTCCCTTTCACTAAAAAAACATTAAATGCAAATGACATTACTGAATACATAACCTTAAATACGAGGGGGGACCCCCCAAAACCTTGAATTATCTTCTGGAGAGCGGGTCCCTTGTAGTACAGGCTTCCCCCATAGGTGAGTGTTCTAGGAACCCATCTGTATCAGCGCACCACCTGGCGTTGTTATGAGAGGCTGTGTTCAGCTTCAGTGAATTTTTTTCGAAGACTCTTTCAATGCATTTGCCCATTTCATGACAGGTGATTTACGAGTGCACCTGTCCACAATGCTCTGAGTGTTCAGCAGTTTTTGACTAAAAACTGCATGACTCCCTGGGTGCCCCACCCTCCGTATTCACCCGATTGCATTGAGAGACTAAAATGAAAAAAATCCTCAAAAGGAAATGTTTTGCCAGTGCAGAAGGGGTGAAACAAAAAACGGCAGAAGCACAAAAAGCCATCAAAACTGACGTGTTCAAAAAGTGTTCTAAGCAGTGGGAAAAACATCTCAATAGGTGTATTGCATCAGATGGAGAGTACTTTGAAGGTGACTGAAGTTTAAACATGTAAGTATAAATCACAATTTTTATAAATAAATTCCATTTTTGGGGTGGTCCCCCCTTTATACCCTTGAATTTAGACAATTGAACCAGTATGACTAAATCTTTAGTTAGTAACAATCATTGGTGACAAGACTATAACACATTGGTATGTTAAGTCCCTGTTATTAATCCCTAGTAGACTCTGGAAATAACACTTCACCTGGAAACTTGAGACCATCTCTAAAAATCAAATCAGCTAGAACTTACTCTACAAAATCAGAAAGCTATGCGGTCCCCAAGACAAGCTATATAAAGACTGCAGTCTGCCACTGCAATTTTGAGCACACAAGACCCACATCATCTCTGGTACTTTTCCTGTGTGTCCTCCTCAAATTTCGCCATTTCCACAAAACCTTTCCTCATAACTACACTAATCTTTGTCATAATGCTACCCACCTAGACGGCACTCAATCAAATGTCTGATGCCCACAACAGTTACTAAAGGAAACTCTCCAGTCCATTCAGCTCTTTCCATCTTAATTCTTTTTGCACTTAAGGTTAATACTACACAAATAAACATTCTGGGTTCTTTGTTTCATATCTGTATGCCTGATTCATCATCCTTCCTGTAGCCGAAGGCTGTCAGATTTCCTTCTGTATATATGTAAGCCCTAGATGGAGCATGGCACCAAAAATTAATTCCCAAAAGAATTTTCGGATCCAAAACATTTTTAGGATTCATAACTGTCATCAGCCAGGAAATACGTGTGTGCGAGGAGAATGAAGTGTGTTTAGGGAGCTCAAGAGGATGTCCTAAAATTATTCCTTTCTTTACAAAACCTCTTTGACACTCAACTCTCCCTAGTGGGTTCGCACGGAAAGTTTTTCTACTTCGATCGGGCAGCAAGGTCGCGGATTAGTAGGAGTTACGTAACTCCTCGGAATCTCCCACTTAAGCATCTTTTTAAAGGCAGGGACCACTTTACATGCGGTTACCAAGGGAACCAGAACAGAAAAAATCCGTTCTGTCTACGGAAGAAATTCTAATAAGGTCCAAAGTTAAAGTGCGGAGCAGCGGCGCAAATTAGTAGACAGCGGCCACTACTGTGGCTAATTAAAAACCTCTGTTCAGTGCCATTCCTACCCCCCCTCCCGCCCCCAATCCCGGAATCCTTGTTTCGGGACAGAGACCACAGAGTGATCTCAGCTGACAAACAGCCGTTAAGCCAAGGCAGTCGCCTCCCGCCCGCTTCACTCCGCCCCAAAAACCCACTTCCCTCCACACCCCCATCGCACCCACTCGAGCCACGGACCCGAAGGAGCGCTTTCCACACCCCTCAAGAAGCTTCAGCGAAAAGCAAGTACGACTCCTTCGCAGCTGAAGTCATGGAACTATTCACCATGCCGCTGCTTTCGGCCCTAGTGAGGGGGGCAAACTCAGCCCGGGAAGCCACTCAGAAAAGACCCCAGCTTCGGCGAGGCCTAGTCGCCCCAGTGGCCGCGGAGAGGGCCTAGCCTTGGTCTCGGCCCACGTCGCTCTGTGCCACGGGCCTGGTCGTTGCCCGGAGAGTGTGGACAAAGAAATGAAAAAAGTGGGTACTTCCAGACCCTTCCGTATCGAGGACCCGAATTAACAACCCACCTGGTGAGCGCCATCTTCTTCCGCTTGCTTCCACCGCGAGCGACAGCACCGTGGGGCGGGTCTTTCCCCGACGAGTTAGGAAAAGGAAGGAGCGCACAATACGCAGGCGCCCTAGCCTTAGGGCCTGCTGGGATTTGTAGTTCTTTGACTAAGACCACAGTTCGCTTGCATCTAACCAGCCCAAGCTGGGGTAAGCGATCCCATTAAGAAAAAACAAATGCATCACTCGTCCGCCTTAAAATGGCAGGGCGTTAACGAAGCGGAGCGGCCTTTTAAGTTACTTTATTCTATTCCTTACTCAGTCTCATTTCCCTTTCAGGGGTTCCAAACATGAGACTTCCTGCGACAGCAACATTGAATACAAGGATGAAGAGTTTCAAAACAATAGAATATCGTGAGACTAGCAAATGGAGAGTTCCTGGACACTCTGAAAACGTTCACTCTCAAAATTTGTCTTTAAATGCTATCCCTTACCAGCAGATCCACCCCTGCCCCCCTAAACATTCTCCCAGGGTAAGTGTTGCGTAATCCTTAGTAAGTTCCCTTTAGAACCTGAGAAGGAAGACACCAGCTTAAAAGGGCTTCTGGTGGCTAAGTAAGCTCAAATGAAAAACAATACAAAACACCTGTACTCAGATTAAACAAACAGCCTCACGGCAGTTTCTAACGACATGCCTCACAGAAAAATGCACTTCAGGGAGAAGCCTGCACTGAAATGTCTGCCTGCACTGTTTCTGCTGACTGAGCCAGCCCTTATGATGGAGTTCTGGGAATCCTTTTTCAACCAAGAGAACTAAGTCTTTTCCCAATCCAATCAGAGCTGTACAGCTCTGACCAACCAGAGTGGCTCTATTCTGACCAATCAGGATGATGCCTTTTGGACCAGTCAAAGTGTGAAGATTTGGAATCCTCATTTGCACGAGGACAGGCCAATTAGGGATGGGTTGGGGATTTATGTTGGTATAAGCCAGTTCCCCTCTGGCTCTGGGAATGTGCAAAGCAGGCCTGCAAAGAACAGAGCAGAGCTATTTATTGGGCACCTCATAGCTGTGCTGTATCACAGTTGAGCTGCTTTGCACTGAAGAATTTCCTTCTTGACTGCACCCTCAAATTAGGGATTCCTCCTGGTGTTGAATTGACACCAACAGCCATTGGTTAACTGTATGTGTTTTAGGTAGATTGTGTTGTACATAGATTATGGACTAAACATAATCTTTGATGAGATGATAAGATAAATGGCATCTGCTTCAAAATATTGGAAAGAGGAAAGTGAATGCAGTATAAATGTCATGAGAACAGCCCTGAGTTTTGATCACTGTTGCAGCTTGATAATAGATACATGGATGTTCATTGTAGTGTTCTACTTTTGTATCTGTTTGAAATTTTCCATGATAAAAAGTAAAAACAAACTTGTAATTGCAGTATATTATGCATGCAGGAATGTGCATGCACTCTTAAGCATATCACTCTTTGAATTTTCCCAAAGGAAACACGCCTGTTTGAGCAGCAGAAGAAGCACCCCCTCTACACATACTCAGTATGATTCCAATTCTTGTGTGACAAGACGTTCTAGGTTCATCTAGTACTTTTCCTGCCCCAGACCTGGAATCAGTCATTTCCTCAAGGAGTCTTCCTTTAAGTGAGAAAGTGATATTTAGGGAAAAAAAATCTAGATGTTGCAAATGCTCGTGTTACTGGATTGATTATTGCTTGTAAGGCTTTTCAGTGGACAGAGCTAAAAAATTCACAGACATTTTCTGAGAAAATGCATCATAATTTCATATCGATATTTCTAAAATAGCAGATACAGAATTACACAGATTCTACATAACTTTCATTTTATGTGTATTGCTTGTGAAAATCTTGGTACTTGATGGCATAATTGTGTATGTGAAACCATGGATTAGGGGAGACTACTGTAATATAATAGTCAGGGGACTGATATCCCCTATATGCACAGCCCCAGGGATTATGCAGGGCATGTACAGGGTGTGGGGGGTGGGGATGCAAGGGAAGAGATCTTGGAAGAAATCTTAGAATCCTGCCTGCCACAGGGAATAAGCCAAATGAAAAAAGACTTTTTTTCTTTATTTTTTTGGTAAATGCAGGATTGTGGATCCTATTGTGTAGGGTAGCAAGCATGACCTGGGATTCTGAAGATGTACATTTAAGCTGTAGCTTCACCAATAAACTGTGTTATTGTCGTCAAGATAGCTTTTTTGGCCTCAATTTTATCAAACTTAAAATGCTTATCATGTTAACTACTTTATATATGTGTGTGTATCATAGCGTGATTAGGACACAATTGAGGTAATGTAGGTGAATGTGTTTAACTCAACTCTAATGAACTATGTAAATATATAAGCTATTAGAGTTAATATTTTGGTTGACAGTGATCTGCTTTAACCTCTGCTCCAGGAATATATTATTTCTAAAAAGAATAAAAGAGGAGCAAATTAGAGAAGGTCCCAGAAGCCAAGATCAAGGAGCTTAGATTTAATTCAGCAGGTAATTTGGAGCTGAAGGAGCACTTAAATAGAGAGCCTGTGTCCAAGTAACTGGCAGGAAAGATGATTCTTAAGGCAGAATGGGTTTCTATGGTGATGAGTTACAAAGAAGGCCACTGAGGACAAGGTTAAAATAATTAGCATGGGAAATCAGCAAGATACAGACTAAGACCTGGGATGTAGGGTTGAAAGAAAGCAGTGAGGAAGAGCTTTTAAAATCCACTTTCATTTTTCACAGAGGCACATCCATGAGAAGCATTTCTACCAGTCATGGTCCCTTGCTTTCCTTGGGGTATATAGAGAATAGGAACTGACTTCAATAGTAATATTAGCAAAACATAATTAAGGAGGCAAATCTACTGCAAAAGTAAGATGATGTTATACCCCATGGCTAAGTAATTTATTCATATTTCTAGGGGAAGGGGTTTTGTGTTTAGTTGTGCTGGATCTTCTGGGCAGCATTTATTCCTCATTATCACAGGTAATTAGCAGCTACTAGCTCATAAATAGACCAGTGCAGGCCAGAATTGATGCTGCTTCAGGTTGCAAGGAACAATCTACTCACTCTACTCTTGGTGTTTCAGAGAGAGGATAGAATTGGTCCTCAGAGAACCTAGGGTCTCAGTTGATTCCTAACTAGCTGTGGCTCCGTAACCACAAGTGTCATTACTAGTAGTAGTAGATTCTGGAGTCAGCTTTCCTGGGTTCCTTTCCCAGCTCCCTAATTTACTAGTTGTGCATCCCGGGCAAGTCACTTGACTTCTCAGTGTTCTTGCTGCCTCCAAAATGGGGAAAGTGTATAATCTACTCTCATAAAGTTATTTGGACAATTAAATGAGTTAATCATGTAAAGCACTTAGAACAATATCCAGAATAGAGTGTCAAAAAGTAGTAATTATTTTCTGGCCTTAATTTAATTGGCCTGAGCAACATTTATTAAGCTTCTTGAACTTTAGCTTTTGTAGTAAAGTGAGACAATCGAACTCAATTTTATTCCCAGGATACCAACTGACATTCTTTTCTCCTATATGATGCATGTTTTTATGTATTGCAATGCCAGTATTTTATACTTTCATGCCATTATGCTTTAGTTATTGATGCTTTACTTAAATTCAT
Organism: Mormoops blainvillei; assembly: GCA_004026545.1. Taxonomy (NCBI): domain Eukaryota; kingdom Metazoa; phylum Chordata; class Mammalia; order Chiroptera; family Mormoopidae; genus Mormoops; species Mormoops blainvillei. Next base: position 377,915 of record PVJD01000657.1, read on the forward strand.
TCTGCAGTGAAAAGTGGTCCTGCCCCACCTCACTGTTCCTCTTTTTTTTTAGCATTCTAAAAAGTAATTTTATTTTTTCATGTATACTGTATTGAGCCCTGGTTGCTGTAGCTGAGTGGATTGAGTGCTGTCCTGTGAACCAAAGGGTTGCCAGTTCGATTCCCAGTCAGGGCACATGCCTGGGTTGCAGGCCAGGTCCCCAGTAGAGGGCGCTTGAGAGACAACCACACATTAATGTTTTTCTCTCCCTCTCTTTCTCCCCCGCTTCCGCTCTCTAAAAATAAATAAAATCTTTTTTAAAAAGTATATTTTATTGACTATGCTATTACAGTGGTCCCATTTTTTGCTTTCCTTTGGTCCCCTCTGCCCTGTACCCCCCAATTCCACAGCATTCCCCCGAGCCCCACCCCTTAGTTCATGTCCATGGGTTGTACATATAAGTTCTTTGGCTTCTCCATTTCCTATATTATTCTTAAACTCCCCCTGTCTATTTTGTACCTACCATTCGTGCTTCTTATTCCCTGTACCTTTCCCTTCTTCTCCCCTCTCCCCCTGACCCCTGATAACCCTCCATGTGCCCTCCATTTCTGTGACTCTGTTCCTGTTCTAATTGTTTGCTTAGTTTGTTTTCGTTTTTGTTTTTTAGCTTCCGTTTTTTACGGAAATGTGGGATAACCGGGTCCGCCAGCCACCACCTTCCCTGGTCCTCTGGCTGCTGCCTTGCCGTGCACCCTCCCTGCCCTGGCTGCGCTCCTCTGCCCCTCCTCCCACCAGTCTGGATGAATGTTTCTTCTTTACCTCCTTGGTTGTTGGACCAAGGTTGTGCGAGAAGGTAAAGTGTATCTACCTAACCCTCCGTCTTGGCCAGATCTGTTCCTCCTTATTAGAAGTCTTTCATTTGCTTTCACAGTCTTTAAAAAAATCTTTAAAGTTATTTTAAGTAAAAAAATTTTTAAAGTAAAGTTTGTTTAAAAAAGTTTTTAAAAAAATGTGTTGTTTCTATTGAAGGGTAGTTTCAAAGGTTAGACTTACAGATTACTTAGTTTCTGCAAAAGGAAAAGTGTACCTTTTAATGGACAGCTCTGGCTGCCATCATTTCAGTATTTCTAATAGCAGGACAATCTGATTCTAGGTGCTTCCATGATCTGATGAAGCCAGACCTAACCTTCAGTTCACAAGAAATTCAGGAGCTAGAGGAACAAGATAAACAGCACAAGGAAACAATTGGAAAAATCTAGAATGTGAGACATTCTATGGGACAACTGGCCTAGACTCTTTGAGATGTCAGTATTATAAAGAAAAAAAAAAAAGAATAAATGCAAAAAACCTGATGAGACATACCATATGCAATGAGTAAAAAGCTTGATTGGATTCTGGTTCAGTTGGTGAGAACTATAAAAGATATTCTTGGGACATTTGGACAAATTTGAATATGGACTTATAGTAGACCACCTTATGAAATTTTGGCTAATTTTATTTGGAGTACTAATGACATTGTGGTTATGTATGTAGGAGTAAGTAAGAATAATGTCCTCATTCTTAGGAGATGCATGCCGAAGGGTTTGAGGATGAAATGTATGCAACTTGCTTTCAAACAGTTTAACTCAACAACAATAAAAAGGTGTATGTATGTGTGTGTGTGTGTGGAGAGACAGTGAGGTGGAGAGAGAGGGAGGTGGAGGGAGTCAGTCAGAATGCAAATATAACAAAATGTTAAGAACTGTTGAACCTAGATGGCGGGATGGTGCTGTATAGGTGTTTAATGAACTATTGTTTCAACTTTTTTATATATATGTATGGACATTTTTATAAGAAAAATTTAGGTAAGAAAAGCAAAGTTAAGGATTCACATTTCTCAGTTTCAAAACCAATTACAAAGCTATAGTAATCAAGACAGTATAGTACTGGCATAAGGATAGACATAAAGATCAATGGAATAAAAGGGAGAGCCCAGGAATAAACCCAGATGTCTGTGGTCAACTGATTTTTGGTAAGGGTCCTGCTATGGTATTAATGTCTTCCCCCAAATATGGTGAAAACTAATCCCAAATGTGATGGTATTAGCAGGAGGAGGTTTGGGGGGTGATTAAGTCATGAGGGTGGAGCCCTCACAAATGGGACTAATGCCCTTATAAAAGAGACCTTAGCGAGCTCTCTTGACACTTCCACCATGAGAGGACACAGCAAGAAGGCACTAAAAAGTGAATTCTCACTAGACACCAAATCTGCTGGTGCGTTAATCTTGAACTTCCTGGCCTACAGAACTGTAAGAAGTAAGTGTCTGTTGTTTATAAGCTAGTTTATGCTATTTTGTTGTAGCCGTCTGAATGGGCTAAACATGTGCCAAAGCCATCCAATGGGAAAGGAATAATCTTTTCAAAAAATGGTTCCAGGAAACAAAATATTCGCATGCAAAAGAATGGAGCTGGATCCTTACTCTATACCATATATAAAAATAAATCAAAAAATAGATTAAAGACCTAAATGGAAGAGTTAAAACAATACAATTCTAGGAAGAAAACATAGGGGTAAATCTTTATGATCTTGGATTTGGTAAAGGATTTTTAGCTAAGACATCAGAAGCATGAGCTGTTTACAAAATAATA